>CM067367.1:71551009-72151009 GCA_034401795.1 Chaetoderma sp. LZ-2023a
GAGAGAGAGAGAGAGAGAGAGAGAGAGAGAGAGAGAGAGAGAGAGGGAGAGAGAGCGGGAGGGAGGGCGAGAGAGGGAGGGAAATGGAGATGGGAGAGAGAGAGAGAGAGAGAGAGAGAGAGAGAGAGAGAGAGAGAGAGAGAGAGAGAGAGAGAGAGACGGGGTAGGTTGGGAGGGGGGGGGGGGAGTGGGCACACACGAAAGATGGTATATGAGAAAGTGTGAACGGATGCTGTCAGCTTGTGGGTGCATTCATGTGTGCTTGGTGAGAAACTATATGCGTGTGCGCGTGCGCAATTTCGTACTTATTAGTGACATATTTTTTTACTTTCGTGACGATGCAGCCACATTCCTGGTTATTACCGTACATTGGCATGTATAAGAAACACACACGCACACGCACGCACGCACGCACGCACGCACGCACGCACGCACGCACGCACGCACGCACGCACGCACGCACTATTTACGACTGCTAAAGTTTTGGAAATTAGTTTCCAAACATGCCATATCTCTCACGTATAAGCCTAATTGTTGTTTCGAAACTATTTCTGTTTATTATTAGGTTTTTTAAAGCACTATTTTTGACACAGGTCCTTCTTTCAGAACGTTAAACCTTTAATAGCGACATAATCGATGATAAATACACATATTTACAAAATAATAAATTAGCCGCTCATACTGCTACATCTGGTGCAAAAGTCCTGTAAAATGTGTATTTCACAGAGACATAAAAGGGATCCATCTCTAGATATTGTGTTGGAATCGATTTAAATCTTTGAAACCTGAATTCCCAGAATCTAAATCTCACGAGATCATATACAGGAACGTTGTTGAATAGCTTGAAGTTAATGTGACTGGGAGCTGTTACTGCATGGCAGTTCAACATAATGTTTATTAAATTGTAAATTCGTCATGACGACATACAATGGACCTTTCCACTGTATCCATCCATCATACTCAACTATGTGACGTATATAATGACATCACAATCAACTACGTAATTAATGACGTAGCTACGTCCATCAGGAAGTTTTAGAAGGTCGTCAGTTTATACGAATTGATTGTCATTACTATTTAATAAACATTTTGCCATAGGCAGCAACAACGCCCAGTCAAATTAGTTTCAAAATATTCAACAGCTTACCTGTATACTTTTCTGGAAATTGAGATTTAGGGAGTTTGTGGTTCCATCGACCCCTACACGGGCAAAGAATGGGCGGAGCTTAGATGGAGATGGACCGGGTATAGCTAAAAGTAGATTTATCCATTACTACTAGGCCTATGGGTCTTCTTGTTCCTAGTTAGTAAGGAGGAGGTACCGTAATCCCTGGCGGACATCATAGTAACGATGCCTGGCCCTGGGTCTCTGGTACTGTATTTTCCCCTCACTTCTGACCCTAGCTAATCGCTTCTTATCCTAAATCTATATCTCCTCAACAAATTCTAAGGACTGGTGATCATGCTCCTGACAGATTACCAATGGCAGAGAGAAGCACACAACTTTACTTGTATGTCGAAAAGCTTAGCCTGAAAAGACAAGGTCCCTATGCGAATCAGAATGTAAGAATGGAGTCAGCGCATGATGGCTTAGCTGGAGTAGAGCTAAGCGCAAAAACTTAGCACGTGTTGCGCCAAGTCCAGCTAAACGTACTTGAAGTACAGGTCAGAATGACAGGGATATGATGGATATATTATCTTATTGATATAGATGCTGTAATAAAGATATACACGAAGCGTTCTGACCTGACACTTTAGCTACAGCGGAGCTAAATACAAAACGTAAGCAAACTTGAACGCCGCCGACGACAATAATGACGACGCCAGATGACGCCAGACATCACCAAACAATGCCATATCACACCCGAACTAGCGAGTTATCAAAAGGAGTGAAAGCGTCAGCACGCAGTCAAGGCACGATCCCATCGATTGATTACAGTCTCAGAAAACAACGGTTTTCAGCTAAGTTATTTTCGGAAATAATCATCAGTGAATTAGCAATGGCAAGTAGCGTTTCACGCTTTAATTTCAGCCATGAGGCATCCAGTAGATCGATTTAATGAATACATTTTCCTCTGATTTGGAATGCCTGTATGGAAAAACCATTATCAGACTTGCAAGCTATTGGTAAATAACAACACAGATCCATATACGCTTTTATAGACACAGAAAGAGCAGATACTTTGCATATAACAGCAGATTTTTAGCGTTGTTTTCACGGTCGATGATGTTATTTGCATGTTTCTAGGTAACAAGGAAATCGTGAGAACTGTTATCCCTGTGAGATAGGAGATTATAGATTAGAGTTATTTCTTTCTTTAACGAATCTAGGTATAATGGTGTATTTTATATACGCAAATAACCCAGTGAAAGATTTCCGCGTGCACGCACGCACGTACACACGCTCGAGCTCAGGCAGTCGTGTAGGCAGGAAGGTGCGCACGCACGCACGCACGCGCACGCTTTAACCCCTCTTGTGTCAACAGCGCCTCAAAGCGCTCAAAATACTGCTTGATATATCAACTAATCATTTTGATGGTCAATATTTTTCAAGATATTTTAATTTAAACAACTATTTTGGTAAATTTACCACTGATTTTTTTTCCGCCGGCTTAACCATTATAGAGGTGTAAAGAAAATTAGAGTTTTTACTTAGCCAGTGTCTATCTGCAGGCCGATAGAAGAGTATTTTTGAAATTTTACCACTAGAATGACTGGCTCGGTTATCGAGCCAGTCATTCTAGTGGTAAATATTTAAAAATACTATTTTCTAGCCTTTTAAATAGCCATGTCTGAAGACCACCGCAAAGTTGTTTTGGTCAGTTTGACTATTAAAGGGTTAAGTTAGCACACAAGGGGGTAATCATAAGAACTATAAGAGTTTAACCACATCCACTATACTGGTATCAAAATGCTTCTCCAGCAGAGCATTTATTTATTTTTTAAATATGGAAGATGACCATGGGTTCAGCTAGTCTGCCTGGTCACTTGTTGTTATATGAATGCATGATATTAGCAATAGGAGATTACAAACACTCACACTCACCCTCTTGTCATAATTCTAAAATAAACAATTCTGAAATTGTTGGTTTTATCCGATTGTTCCAGATTTTTCCGATCCCATGATCAAAGAGTCCACAGTTGTGGAATCCTATATAGGGGTAGGAACAAAGTAAAGTGGGCGATAGCCCCAACTCCCCCCCCCCCCTCCCCCACTCCACCCCACCCCTCCAGGTTTTCCCCCAGCCATAGTGTATCCCCCATAGCGCCGCTAGGTTTTGGACCCACCGATACTGCATCCCCCAGGTCCAAGTACGTTCCTACACCCTGTCTTAGTGGACTGTCATGCTCATTATTGTCCATTCATGTCTCGCGAGATCTCTTTCGATACAAGATCGAGAAAAATATCTCGTGTGTAATAAGTATGCCTAGCAATTGGCCTAGTAATTCCCACCTCACCCCACCTCACCCTACCTCACCCCGAGTTGGGGGATAATGAAAAATTGAATCGTGAAAGGATATGAGAACTACTCTTTTCATACCAGACAATAATATTTCACGTAAACCGAGATGATATAAATCCCATAATCGTATGTATGAAGAATAGCGAAATAGTCCCTCTTAATTCGTCGTAAAATTCAAGTAAGTCGGACACAGAATGAGGACAATAATTTGCTAACGTTGCGTAGATGCTGGTATTACACGATCCACTGGATGGATCGAGTCGATTTTGATGTCTGTATCAAGCTAGTGATACAGTGGTTAAGCTGACACCAAAATCAACACGATCCACAGTTTATAGTCCCCTACGGAGATATACTGGGTCCCGATCTGCCTGGTCTCCGAAGTGGGGGTCTATGTAAAAGTTTAGTCTGTGTGCTGATGTGACAAAATGATAGAGGCGTATTCTCGGCACGAAGCCACGCCTCTATTTTTTAGATTGATTCTTGTCTTAAATTTTGGGCCAAATCAGACCAGTAGTTTCCTAGATTTCCAAAGATAGAGAACTTGATTGGCTCCAGATCACTGCCAGTCTGGAAATCCTCGTAGGGGCCTTACACGGTAACTTCCTTTGTTTCATTATTAACTCAAATTAGATCGGAATATGTAATACAGCATCAGATGCTCAATAAAAAAAAAATACATATACTGCCAGAGCCGTGATGGAGTCAGAGTACAATAGGCTTAAATGCCAAGGATTGAATCGTGGCAGGTGCATCCACAGATAGTCCCATATGAATCGTCAGTGTGTCAGTATATCAGACATGTGAAAACTGGTCTGCCAAACCTAGACTTATTAGTCTTGGCGCGGTGGTCCAGCGGAAAGATGTCTGGTTGCTGATGATATGCGGAGTTGCAGTATGGCGGTTCGATCCCCCGACCGGGAGATGGTGATCAACAAATTAAACTAATGGGTGCATGACTGTCGGCTGGATAGCATGTGGAAATTGAAGCCGCACGTTGCCAGTGCGTCAATAAAATAAAAAAATACATGTACTGCCAGAGCCGTGATGGAGTCAGAGTACAATAGGCTTAAATGCCAAGGATTGAATCGTGGCAGGTGCATCCACAGATAGTCCCATATGAATCGTCAGTGGGTCAGTATATCAGACATGTGAAAACTGGTCGGCCAAACCTAGACTTATTAGTCTTGGCGCGGTGGTCCAGCGGAAAGATGTCTGGTTGCTGATGCTATGCGGAGTTGCAGTATGGCGGTTCGATCCCCCGACCGGGAGATGGTGATCAACAAATTAAACTAATGGGTGCATGGCTGTCGGCTGGATAGCATGTGGAAATTGAAGCCGCACGTTGCCAGTGCGTCAATAAAATAAAAAAATACATACATGTTTTTTACATTACCACCTTCTCCTTGCTAATACAGGACGAACGTAAATTATATAGGGAATCTGGAAGGAGGTCACCTTTCATATCACTATTATGGACCGAGTTGAAAATTATCAATTTGCATGAGCTTTAGCCAAATACAACAGTCTGGTTTGTTAGCAATTTCCCGGAATTTTACAACTTTGTACTGACCTGCCAATGGCCCAAGTAAAGAGGAACCGACAATATGATAAAAACTCAGTCCCCGCGATCTATATTCACTTCTTATGTTGGCGGGTAGCGTTAGATATCGATATATACAAGCTACTGTAACGAGAACGAGGCTCAGCGAGCGTAGGCATATGTATTCTCAGCATATTATAGTCAATTTAGTATGTGTTATAATGGCTTGGTTGTTCCACTGCGCGGAGATTTACACGATTCCTGGCGTTTTCGTCCCATTGCAATTTCGTCGTAAGGGCACACGTTTTGGTCGACAGTTTATTTATTATTCTGGCACATACATCAATACAAGTACAAAAGTAGCCAGGAAAATGAGTAAAACATAGATTTACATTCAGCATATCCAACGTCTTTGACTCGTAGCAATGCCATTTGTCAGTCAAATATCAATTGTCTTGGTTGTTCGCAGTTTCAATGGGCGAGTTTATTTGGGACGAGATTGCCACTGGTTACCGGTATCTCGTGATCTCGACACGGAGTAGTTATGATTTCGTGGCAAATTCAAAACATTTGTACGGACGATTTGGTTGAATTTCAGCCGTTTTGAGATATGATTTAACTGAAGATAGTTAATATTTAGCGTTTAATTTATTGGTTTTATTGTGGAAATTTGCGTCGACTGTTTCAGGAGCGCTGATGTAGGCCTACTTCGTATGTATGGGACATTCGTTGACTATGGAATCTTACTACTGGAGCCTCACTCTATTTTGTCCATAGTAATAATACCGGTATTAAAGCTATACCGGTATGGAAATTGATACCGTAACCGGTATTCATGTTTCCAATACCGTGAAGCCCTACTGATAACCATGTGCTTTTATTTGTGCCAATGACTATGAAGCGCCCACTACTTCTACTACAGCATTGTTTCCTGAACACCGCACCAACAGACTCGTGGCCAACATGCGCTGATGAATAACAGCGGCCCACAACCTACTGGTCAACATGCGCTGATGACTAAAAGGCGCTAACTAGCAGCTGTGACGTAAACGAACTTTGCGCTGATGACTAATAGGCGCTCATCATTTTTGATGTAATACAGTTATTTCATACTAGCGCTGATTACAAGTAGGCGCTGTAGGTCAGCTAGACCTAATTGTATTGTATAAATTGTAATACTACGAGCGCCGTTTTAGACTGTTAAATACTTTTTCATTTTGTTAAGTTAAATAGTTTTATATATTAAACCGCGCAATACTTAAACTACACTATACAGCTTCAATAAATGCACCACTAACTTACGGCAACACATTTCTCACTAGAGCCGTCTCTCGTGCCTCGCCAATAGACTCGAGATACGGCGACTAAACCTAACTAGTATTAGTGCAGATATTTTGTTAGGATAAAGTAGTTAGGGACGACCGCTCGAACGAAGGAGTGCTGTTTACTGTAAACCCTCTTTCCCGGCTTTGCTGACGTCAACATAGCTAGCCGGTTTCCATAATTGGCCACTAACGTTACGGCCTTCTAAATCCCTAGAGCAGCTGTCTCTTTCTAGCCACTCTGAGCCTCTGGCCAACTAATTGTTTGGTAGTCCCCTCCGCTGGTTTGGTTAGAGCCAACCCGGGAAATCACAGCGGTTTCTCGAAGGCTAGAATCGAAACGGCGACGACTCACACACTTCCCTTGTACCCTTGCCGGTACCATAGGACTTCTTTAAGCTAAAGTAGGATTCACCGTGCAAATTTTAATTGTAGTAGGGCTGGCCTAGCAGTGAACCTCAGGGCAGCTACATAACCCTAACGCGGGTAAACGTTAGCCACGAGGGAGCGAATCTCATATGCTGTTGTGTGTTATCCTGTCCATGTCTTGTTATTCGTAGTTGTGCTGACACGTGGTTAGAAGTCGCCCCTCGACTTCGGACTCGTTGCCCAGGCAACATGTACGCGCCTGAGGGGGTGGTCCAATGGGTATGTGCCGAGATGTCTATCCATGCTCATCCTCCAGGAATCAACCTGTTATTAAAGTTAAGCAGGCCTAAGGCTTTTGAGGCATAAACCATATGTGTTTGGACTCAATAACTAAAGGTTAGTATAGCTCCTCAAGAAGGACAGCCAAAATAACGCGACTAGCTTAAGAGATTATGGTGTCAGATTCTGTTGAAGCCGACGCTCCACCTCCACGTAATACAGCGTGCATCGCTATATAAATAATAACATATAATTGAACACACTATAGCATTGGTCTAGATGTGAGTTCGGTCTCGGCCGTCTCTCCCCCTTCGGTACGGCATAGCAGGCATTTTCCTGCGTTAGCCGCGCTAGGACTCCTCCTTTACAGGGCTACCTATCATATATTTAAGGATAGGTTAGGTATCTTTGGCGAGATACAAGACAGACGGCGCCAACACGTCACTTTATTATGTAATCGCAGGAACCGAGTATAATTGCGAATCTTTCATAATTAAGAGCCAGCTTCGACTCGCTGTGCTCATATATATATATTATATATTCTAAATTAAATAGGAACATAATGCAAAGGCATACTAGCTACACAAATAGTCAAGATGACATTATAGTGTTCACTGCAGGCAGTAATGGTCGCCCGGCGCCCCATTGGAACGTGAACGTTCAACCGACTCCAGGAGTCGGTCTTTGTGGTCACCGGTAGCCCACAGTCTCCAATCTCCATCATGGAGGCCAGCTAACCAGCATCCTCAGGACGGCAAGTACTTTGAGTACGAGCCGGAAACCGAGGAGGAATTGACGGAGCAGTGCGATGCCGGAGCTACAGTAGTAGTACTGTAGCAGCGGCAGCGGCAGCAGTACCAATACCAGTAGTAGCAGTAGTAGTAGTAGTAGTAGTAGTAGTAGTAGTAGTAGTAGTAGTAGTAGTAGTAGTAGTAGTAGTAAAAAACCCAGCAGCAGAAGCAGTACCAATACCAGTAGTAGTAGTAGTAGTAGTAGTAGTGGTAGTGGTAGTGGTAGTGGTAGTGGTAGTGGTAGTGGTAGTGGTAGTAGTAGCAGTAGCAGTAGTAGTAGTAGTAGTAGTAGTAGTAGTAGTAGTGGTGGTAGTAGTAGTAGTAGTAGTAGTAGTAGTAGTAGTAGTAGTAGTAGTAGTAGTAGTAGTAGTAGTAGTAGTAGTAGTAGTAAAAAACCCAGCAGCAGAAGCAGTACCAATACCAGTAGTAGTAGTAGTAGTAGTAGTAGTAGTAGTAGTAGTAGTAGTAGTAGTAGTAGTAGTAGTGGTGGTAGTAGTAGTAGTAGTAGTAGTAGTAGTAGTAGTAGTAGTAGTAGTAGTAGTAGTAGTAGTAGTAGTAGTAGTAGTAGTAGTAGTAGTAGTAGTAGTAAAAAACCCAGCAGCAGAAGCAGTACCAATACCAGTAGTAGTAGTAGTAGTAGTAGTAGTAGTAGTAGTAGTAGTAGTAGTAGTAGTAGTAGTAGTAGTGGTAGTGGTAGTGGTAGTAGTAGTAGTAGTAGTAGTAGTAGTAGTAGTAGTAGTAGTAGTAGTGGTGGTAGTAGTAGTAGTAGTAGTAGTAGTAGTAGTAGTAGTAGTAGTAGTAGTAGTAGTAGTAGTAGTAGTAGTAGTAGTAGTAGTAGTAGTAGTAGTAGTAGTAGTAGTAGTAGTAAAAAACCCAGCAGCAGAAGCAGTAAAACTCACGTCTTCCACTAGTAACTGCCGCTACAATGGACGCTAGTGCATGTTTGGCTGCATCAGGTTTTGCTGACATCCCTCTTTCCTGTCTGTCTTTGCTTATAAGTGCCTTAAACTGCTGAGACGCTATAACTGAGCGGAGTTGTCGAGGTTCATTATGGCGGAAAGGTGTTGAATTCAGCTCATCAGTAGACAGCATATATTTGCGCACATGTGTCCACTGTGAATAGGAATAAGAATTGTAGAGTAGTAATCCGCGTGCAATAGTCTGATGATTCCATTCATAGTTCACATTGGCTTCCCTATTGCTACGATTGGACTCGCAGCCTATAAATAATATGCTTATCTTGTTGACAATAATGTCCACAAATGTATAAATCCGTAGCAATATATTAACCCCTCTTGTGTCAACAGCGCTCAATATACCACTTATATAGGCCTATTAATTAACCATTAACTAGATTTGCAAAAGGAAGAGTGTTGCTCATTGAATGCAATCCATTTGCAGGCCAAGAGAAGACACTTTTTTAAATAGTTTTCCAATGGAATTTACAAAAGAGTATTTCAGTTGTCCTGGTAAACGAAGGCTGTTTGAACATTATATGGTCAAGAAAATTCAAATTTGTGCATAATCAGTATCAACGTGGAGGCCAAGAGGAGACTATTTTTTTAATGTACCACTGGAATGAATGGCTCGGTCATGCAAATGGACATTACTCAACACCAATGAAGAGGTTGATTTGGCCAGTTTTCCCATTAAATGGTTACGTTGACATAATATGGGTTAAGGCATAAAATCGGATGGCGTGCAATAAGAGACACAGATTGTATATGACATGCACACCTCACCTATCTTTGCACTTCGCCTGATGTACTAAACTGCTAGATTTTGCAAGAACATGTACATAAGATAACAATGATTTCCATGACATGTCCAATTAATGTACACAATTTTGGAACGATCAGTCCAAAGTTACATCTAGATGTCGTCGTAGTATTGAAACAGATTTTCAAGATGGGAACGCATAGTTACCATATTGAATTTGCATCCAAATGGATGGATGGATGGGCGCACGGACGGATGGGCGTAAGGATGGGTGGGCTGATGTATGCGTGCGTGCTTGCGTGTGTGCGTGCGTGTATGCGTGCGTGTGTGCGCGCATGAGTGTGTGTATGTTCGTGCATGTATGTGGATGGATGTATGATCAGTGGGTGGGTTGGTGGGTGGGGGAATGGATGGAGGAAATACTGGAATCAGAAATAGACCAAGCTACAAAGGACACTGACTGTATGGATATTCAAAAAGTGGTCACTAAAGATGAGTTGCTATGGTAAATAAAGTTTGGGGTCAAACGAGGTGTGCTTCGTAAGATGAGTGAGCTCCACCCCACCCCAAACCAAGTGTCCATTATAACGAGGTTAGACAATAAGCTATTGTACCTTGTTCCTGGCTCTGAACATATTTGCTCCAAGAAGATGATGCATTTCGCTGCTATCCTCCATCTTTGTACTCAAATGTGGCTCAAGTGCTGCCATGTCTAGAACGCTCTGCAAATCACCACTCACTGCCAATTCTTCAGCTGTTGCTCTAGAAATATGTTAACACAAGATATGCTATTATAATAAATTATCACTTTGGGACTTTGGGACTGGTCGTAGTCCGGATTTAAAGGATTCAAATCTATGGTTCTCTCAGAAACTACCGATAAACTAATACACAAATTTGAGTACCAAAAAGGTTATTACACTAGACTAGGATTTCTAAACTTGCTCGCGATACATATTTCAAACCTTAATTCTAAGTCGAGGATTTATAGAAAGCTCTTAAATTACCTGTCAGATTTGTCCTAGATCTTAAAACAGGTGAGACTGTTGCAATAAACTGGAATTTCTAGACGTTGGTTGTGATCCATATTTAATACTTCGGGTTCGGATCTCATCAAATTCTGTATATATGGATATCTCTGAAACTAGCAATCCCACTTTGCCAAAATTTCAAGCCAATTAGGGTTAGTACTGTGATGTGATACAAGAACTGGATGCATACGGGTCATATGCATCTATGAGAGTAAGCTGCTCAATTATCTAATATATGTAACCGCATACATGCAACATTGGTCTGATGCTAAAACACAAGAGCTAAATAATGAAAGTTAATCTATGAATTCTCTTATTTTCGCAAAACATACGTTGTACAAATAAAAAGATTGTGATTATTATATTTCTCAATGTGAAAAGAGAACAAGCACAGATAGATGTTGAATTGATTTACACACATTCTTTCTCAGTTGATCAGAAATACAGTTCATGTTTCTCAAACGTGTGAGGGTGATAACACATATTGCATTGGCTGTCTCTTTGCATTAGCACTGCACCAACACCTATGTTACTGGTATCAGTTACTAATGCCATAGTTTTCCCAACGTTTGATGTAGTTAGGACAAGGTTGCAATGCAGAACAGCACATCTCTTGTCGAATGAATTTTTGCAAATTTTTAATAAACCAAAACATTTGACCAGGATTAGTTTGGTGAGGTATGACTATTTTAAGAAAGTTTTTCGAAGAACCTATGAAAGATGCTAAGAAATGCATGATTTCCTTGTGCACAGAAGATAGGTAATTGTTGCATTTCTTTTTCACTTTTGGAATGGCTGATAGTCAAGAAGACAATTTGTAAATAGGTGTGCCATGAATGTACAAATCGTCAGATAGCAGTGTGAAGTCGTCGAGACACGAATGTCAATGGCTAATTCAATCAACAATAGACGTCATTATGCGTTGAAAGGAGTATTAAACAAAACAGCATTATTAGCTATTCTTACAAACATCTAGTTGTGATGAGTATACATAATGCTATGGCAGTCAGTCAGTGGTACTCGCCAAACCCCTTCAAAAGGTCAGAGTTCATAACATCTTGCATTGGCAATTTTATCTAAACATTCTTCAATGTATGGATTCACCTAAGAATCAGTGCATATTACATAGTTTGCATGACAGAAAAATGTACAAAAAGTGATTTATGCCATCAGGTTTTGCTACTAATATACATATCTTACTCCATTGACTATTTCTATTCTATTATACCATTATCCACCATATAGGCGATTTACTTGTTTAAAATATCTGTCTTAACATCATTGGCATATACACATTGATTGTTGCACAAATACCATGTGTAAACAGTCCAGAAATAAGTATGTGTACTCTTGAAGCAGGCTCATGATGATTTTATCTCTGTATACTAGGGTAATAGGACAGTCTATCTGGCCAACACCACTCCAATGTGCTTTCATGTTGGCTCATATTTTCGCAGATATGGCCAAGAGATCAAAAGCACCATCCTCCCTAAGTTGGAAATCAAATACAGGTATATGAAGCTCAAATCATATTGTGCGAAGCATATGCTATGTTACACTAAAACCAGAACCACAGGGGTTTGAATTTATTATTATTATTATTATTATTATTATTATTATTATTATTATTATTATTATTATTATTATTATTATTATTTGAATGAAAGATACCAAGCATACAGATGGATTGAATAAAATGACATATGATAGATACCCCATGCAGATAAGATTCCAATGTAAAATGTTAAACTTTTGTGCATCACTTGAAATGGGAAATCGTAATAAACTGTCGTATAAGATCTACAAATATATGTATGATAAATATACAATAGATGGAGCACCATACACATGGGTTAAAAGTATAGAGTCAGTGCTTAATACTACGCGATTTGGGCACATTTGGATTGAACAAAAAATAATAGTAGATAGAAAAAACACTATAAAACTGATTAAACAGCGACTTGTTGATCAATATATACAAAAGTGGAATGGACTCCTAGAAAACTCATCTAAAGGTAGGTCATATAAAATATTCAAGGTAGAACTTACTATTGAACCATATCTTTTAACACTAAATGACAACAACAGGATAGCCCTTACTAAATTCCGACTGCCAATCGAAACCGGAAGCTGGACAAATACCCCCATGATAGATAGGAAATGCATATTATGTGATCAGGATGATATTGGTGATGAATTCCACTACATATTTATTTGTGACTACTTCGCGGAAATACGGAAATCAACAATACCCAAATACTACTATCTGCGGCCAAATTATTTCAAATTTAAACAATTACTTGGAACAAATAAACTAAGCTTACTACAGAAATTATGTTCTCTTATTCGGAGAATCCTTACAGAATTTAACCAAAAATAAATGATTTCCATCGATAGTCCTTCACACTATGCTTATTTTGGGATGCTTATCACGGCAAAACCAGACTTGTATTGTATAACCTTCTAAATATTAATAATAATAATAATAATAATAATAATAATAATAATAATAATAATAATAATAATAATAATAATAAATGAATGGTAACACTGACAATAATAATAATAATAATAATAATAATAATAATAATAATAATAATAATAATAATAATAATATGCAACATGATAAATGCTTGTCCACCACAATATGATGCAAATATTATGTAACCCACATACTTGTAAAAGTATTGGTGTAAATAAATTGAATTCACCTTTCCAGAGTAACCCCCCCCCCCTCCCATCATATGATGTCATAATGAACTGCGTGATATGTAGAATGATATCATAATGAATGATGTCGATAAGTACATCACGAACGCATATTTGAAGACGGTCTATGCGTTGTTGTACAAATTGTTTGCTTTTAATATTTAATAAATATTCTGTTGAATATTTTGAAACTAATTTGACTGGGCGAAGTCAAATTAATTACAAAATATTCAACAGCTTCCCTGTATAGTTTTCAGGAAATTGATAGCTAGGGCATTGGGAAATCGATCAATCCCAACACGGCGAGGTGTGGGTGGAGCTTAGCTAGTGATGGGCGGGGCATAGCTAAAAACGGAAAGGTGCATTGAATTGAATTTGATTTTCGTTTTTTTGGCCATGCTCATCACCGGGCCCACGTGTTTGGTGAAAAGCTTCATTAGAATTTGCGATACCATCCAGAAATCCGCCATTATAAGCGATCACTGATGTAATTTCCTAAACTAGATAATTTTTACGTTATAATATTTTACATTTTGCCCCTAAAAGCAAAAGATTTCTTTTAGCCAGCCACCAAACAATTACACTGAGAATCTCCTCTGTAAAATGTGTGTTATTGAACGGAAATGGAACATCCATTGTTGTGCCAACATGGTATAGACCTTTTACCTTTTCGCTCCAAAATCAATCTATAGATTTCTATAACCCCATTCTGTATCAGTGCGATTAAGGCGGGTGTAGTAGATCCCTTCATTAAAACCTGAGATATCAGCTGAAAACGTAATATCCATAAGTGGTTCTTTATGTACTTAACTGTGTTCTTTGAGACATAAGGCCAACAATGAGTTTAACGATGGTGCCTTCAATAGAAATGGAAATGTGGTGTCCTTAAATAGCTCGTTATCATGGTGCCGTTAACCCTTTAACACTCATATCAGTCAAGATGGCTTCTGCAGCAGTCTTGAGAAATGTCAATTTGCAGACCAAGAGAAGCCTATTTTGCAAATTTACCACTGGACTGACTAACTCGATAATCGAGTAAGTCGTTCCAGTGGAAAATTTTCAAAAATAGTCTTCTCTTGGCCTGCAAATGGACATATTTTATGAGAAAATTGAATTTTTAAAAACAAATTCGAGGGTTAAAGGGTTTAGTAACATTTAACCACACATGAAATATGGTTTTTCACGATCACAGAGACAAAACATATGTCAGGTTAGGGATGGATATGGAAGTTTGGTCACAGACGAAGAAACATACACACTACAAGCCATCAATGAAAACATGATAAAATGTGCAGTTATACACGCACGCACGCACGAACGCACACACGTACGCACGTACACACGTACACGTACGCATTCACGCACGCACACACATATACATGTTTAACATATATCACGTGTTAAAACTGAATATACATACTCTGACAGCGCCTGGCCTGAGAAGTTACGGATGACCTTTGCTAGTGACGCCTCGTGGCTTAAAGTCGGGAGGGAGCCATGATTCCTGAGATACTCCAACGCTTCTTTAATACTCAACTTCGTGTATACCTCGAAAATCTGATTCTCGCGCGTTCTCGGCTGTTCTCGTAGCAACCATGGCCGGATGAATTTATTGTTATAATATTCAAATCTGTGACAAAAATAAAAGATATATATCGTTAAAATGCTGGGATTATATGGGTTCGTTGGATTATAACTATTGTAATATGACTTTCTGACGCCAATGTGAGCAGACACTTGGTATTTGTGGCTGAGGAACAGGCAGTGGAACCACTCGTAATCACTTCCCAAACAAACCGGTGGAAGCACCGGGTAACCACTATAATGAATCTTTCCAGTTTTATCTATGCCCCGCCCATCTCTAGCTAAGCTCCACCCACATCTCGCTCGAATTGGGATCAATCGATTCCTAAGCTCCATAACTATGAATTTCCAGATATCTATACAGGTAAGTTGTTGAATATTTTGAAACGCATTTGACTGGTTGCTGTTACTGCTTATGGCAGCAACAGCGCCCCAAACAAATTAGTTTCAAGATATTCGACAGCATGTTTATTAAATAGTAAAGATATACAATTCGTACAACAATGCTTAGTCTGTCACCAATTAAGCATTCGTAACGAACTTATCTACGTCATTCATGATGTCATTGATTATGACGTCATCCCTCACGTACTTGATTATGACGTCATCCCTCACGTACTTGATTATGACGTCATATGATGGATGGATAAGCTGTAAAGGTCCATTATGCAATCATCTCCCTTGATTATAACGTACGGGTAACGTTTAACCTTTTTATGACGAGCCCAGCCAAATCAGGCCTCTGCACTAGTATTAAGGAATGTTTATTTGCAGGCCCAGAGAAGACTACGTTTGAAAATTCACCACTCAAATGACTGGCCCCATAACCAAGCCAGTCGTTTCAGAGGAAAGTTTTAAAAAAACACGTTTTCTCTTGGCTTGCAAATAGACATTTATTAAACGTTGACACAAGAAAGCGTGTGGCGGTAAACTAGGATTCCGCAACTGTGGTTGTGATCCGAAAAGTCCGGAAAATCTTAAATATCCTTAAAAAAAAAAAAAAGAAAACCCCAACCTAAAACCGAGGACCGAGGGTCTGCAATCTCCGATTTCTCTTGTTGGCAATTTAATTTTGGTTATTATTTAGCCAACAATTTTAATGAAGGTATTCAAAATTTCTTACAAGTAGCTTGAAGAATTGAGCTGGAAATCGTTATCTATATACCGATGTCAAACATAATAAATTATTGTATTGTGTTTCATTGGACATCATTTTGGACCATCTTTATAAGTCCTAAAGATCTTATCAATATTAATAGTACTATTTCACAGAAATGATATTTCTATTTCCATATCTCGAAGACGATTTCAAAGTTTTACAGTAATGCCAGCTGTTGCAATCTCACAACTATCCTCCAGCTACGCGCCACCTAACCCCTATCTCCTATCGCAGCTCTTGCATAACAAACAATGGCAGGATTAGATGTGCGTGATATATTGATTTCCATTATAATACCGGCAGTGAACTGTATTTTAACCCTATGAAATTCGAAATCCCAGCACTTCAGTTTTAAAACAAATATACAGGTAAGTTGTCGAATATTAATTAGACCGACGCAGATGTGGTGGGGGCGGGGGTTACCATTACCATTTCTTTAGTATTTGATAGATATACGTGAGTGAATTATATTTCGGGTTCATTCTTGGAGAGGTGTGCATCCTTGAGCTGTTCTGCAGCTACTGAAGTCGTGTGTCAAGAGGATGTTTGTCCTAGTCGATAAAGTCAACATCACCTGCATACTCCATCTCTAAGGAGTGTTTTGCCTATCATTGAGGTTAGAGGATTTGGTATTGCAGAAAATTCTCGAACAGATGATAGTGCTGTGGCGATGTATCGAGTAAAACGTACTTTTGATCATGTTGATGGTTCAAACTGTGCAGAAAGTGTTGATTTGATGCGAAGATTTAGTCTTGTGTTTGCAAATAATAGGTGCAGTTCGTCATCGTCGCAGCCAGCTTGGAGAAATTGGATGATATCTGGTCTCTAATGGCATCAAATGCACGTGGCATGTCGATTCATATCTAGTAGAAGCCTCAATGCGTTGATAGCACTGCTGGTGTTAACATTCGTTGTATCCAGACAGCACAGCTACCTCCTCCCTTAAAGCCACTCTGCCAGTTTCCAGTAAATTTGTCAATCTCATTTCTGATATGAGATGTCACATGTGATTGAGTTTTTCGGATTTTCTTTCAAAGCACCATTGGACTCAGGTTGGAAAGCGATCCAACTATCTTTGTAGGCATTGGGAGTGCGATGAGCGTACCTTCTCCCACAGCGTTCAAAGGCAGACTTGATGACGTGTGCGATTTGTGTCGAGATCCTATCATCTACCATCCCATCATTTTAGGAATATTAATGCCATCTGGCCCGCATGCACGGCCTTTCGTTAGAGATGTGACACAATTTCTAACTTCTGCATCTGTTATTGTCTTTTGCAAGGGTGGTGGTTGGGGGGGGGGGGGGTGGCTGGCTTTGAAACATGGGTAACGGTTAGTTTTTCTCTATGCCAGTAAACTCATCTTTGAGCCACTCATTGGTTGTTTCAGCCTTTCCCTGGTCAGAATCGATGCAATAGCTATCAGAGTCCGGTACAACAAGTGGTTGTTGTCAAGTGCTGATTTCTAATGCTTTGCTTGCTCTGAATATTTTTCTTTGATCTCGTTTACCAGGTTATAAGCTCTTTTAATGGTGAGTTCTTTCAATCATTCACTGATTTGGCGCATGATCTTATTGCGGTTCAGTGTGGTGGATAGCAGCTATATATGCGTAGTAGTAGTAGTAGTAGTAGTAGTAGTAGTAGTAGTGGCAGCAGCAGCAGCAGCAGCAACAACATCAGCAGCAGTAGTAGTAGTAGTAGTAGTAGTAGTAGTAGTAGTAGTAGTAGTAGTAGTAGTAGTAGTAGTAGTAGTAGTAGTAGTAGTAGTAGTATGTAGCTCACGGGGTTGCGTCGGGTCATTCCGGTGCGTAATGTCGGGTCACCGCGCCACATGTGCACGATGGACGAGATGGCTGGCTAGCTCCCGGTCTCTGGGTTCCAGATCCCATGCGACACTAACCTGCGGGTAACAAAGACCGGCTCCTAAGGCGAGCAGAACTCAATTGTTCCGGTGGGGCCGTGCGACCATCGCCGCTAATACTAAACTGAACAGTGTCAGCCCACGAATTGGTGTCACCGGTATGCCTGTCCATAGTAATTTCGAAACTATGGACTTACAAGGATTTGTGACAAAACTAACTAAAATAAATAATTATAACCTATACAAACCACAGAGTCTGATAGATAACAGTGAGCATACAAATAATACGTGGCATAGAGAAAGCCGATGAACTTCTAAACATGGAAACACCGGAGGTACCACACAGACCCTTGAGTCCGCAGAGGTACCCCCGTAAAGGAGGCCCCGACATACGAGATCACTAATTAACTTAATATAAGTTATTATACTTCTATGCTGAAAAGGAAAAGGAAAAGAAACTCCTATCGTGGCGAGAGGCATTATGCCTCACACGGACATTATTCCTAGATGCTACTATTCGTTGTGAGAAGTAGTAGCCTCACTGGAATTTTTGCGAGAGGTAAGTGCCTCATGCGGGCCACCGTCACAGGAAAATGCCCTCAATGCCAAAGCGGAGGAAAAGAGTTGGCAAAAAGGGCCACTCTTCTATTCAACCAAAAGTGCTGTGAAAAAGACCATCCTAGTGAAAAATATAACTAAAGTGTTGCGTGCTGGTTTACGTGAAGACGAGACGAGCGATTCCTAAGTCACCGTCTTATGTAGTTCCAAGATACTGTATTAGTTGGTGCCACTTTTATTTGTTCGGGCCTTCCGCTATGACTAACCTATCATTGCTAGCCTTGAGGAGACAGCTGGTGGTGACGCACGGAACGGCATGAATCTCCTGCATATGGGTTATCCTCCTCTTCCCCGAATACAGGCAGTCTTGAGTGGTGCTTTTCCTTATGGCTGGATCCGTGAGGCTGGAGTGTTGTGGTGACGTCGGGATGATGACTGTGGTGCTGCTGGTGGCTGTGGGCAGTGCGCGTCTGTCTCCCTCGTCTATTACTAGATCATCCAGAGATGGCGATTTTGGATAATCCACGTCTGGTGGCGACGTGATCACGGGTATTGGGCGGCTGACGGCGACTGTTGATAAAGCTGCGGATGCGGATGCAGTGGCGGAGGCTGATGACTTGCAGTGCAGCTGGTGACTGTGAACTGCGGGTGCTGATGCGGATGCTGTGGCGGAGGCTGGTGACTCATTTGCACCCTTTGGCCTTCCCAGTGTGGTTCTCTGTCCCCGCCACGACAGTTCCCTACACAGGATGCAGCCTAGGCTGTGTACCACCCCTTATATGCCTGAGATAAAGACCTGTCCAAGTTATGGGGCCATAATCCGGGACAGAGTCAAGGCACATCCTCCTGACTCCCGACCCGAGCGGAGACAGTACTGGATGCCAATTAAGGTCGTCTTACCGAGGGCCACAGCCCAGCTGGACTATACCATGGAGGTGATGCCAGCTCAATGTCATTTTAGCTAAGGGCTCTGCATAGATCGTTCTTTGATGCTATTTTAGCCAAGAGCCCTGCGTAGACCGAACTAGCCAGGTTATCCACCCCACATGCACTTGGGATCCCAGACCGCTCCACCCATCTGGCAAGTGACAGGTTACACCATCTCACACACATACCTTCCTGCTTCCCAAATCACAGGAGGCATGATTCATCCTTCGTAGACACGGAGGCCTTCAGTATCTCCTCTGCACTATACAGCCCTTCCTTTTTACGTGTCCCCGGACCCTCGTGGGCCCACTGCCACCTGTTCCTGCAAACCTTTCAGGAGCATATCCCTCTTAGTTTGCGGGTACTGATGCGGATGCAGTGGCGGAGGCTGGTGATGGGTAACAACTGCTTGACACTGCATAGTGGTCTTAGTTTTGGCCATTTTGTGCGTTGGGAGCACAATTATCGGAAGTCTATTTTCAAACTGAGTGACCAACACTTCCGTATCCTCACTCTCCTCTCCCAGTACTATCGCTACATCTAAGACACAATGTTTATGTTTTAGCGTCACACCTTAGCGTGTTGCGGTGAACAGGTACCGACAATCCGTACAAAACGTGCGTTGAAGCAAGTGATCTCTGTTGATGTGAAGTGTCGGGTCAGAATTGCGCATGAAGGTGCGTGACACATGGAAACTTCTTCACAGGTGCTGGTGACATTGACTCCCATGATGTTTCTGAGAGAGCCAAATCCTCTTCAAGAGACATAATGTGCCCGCATAGTAATGGTATTGCGGATAACCTACCCTAAACTAATTGTCCTAACACTTCATTAACTTTCCAGGACTAATATAGTAATAATAAGAATTTAGTTTACAACACGAAAGTATCCTAGTGCTGTGATCTTCCCTAGTGTAGAATTTTGACGGGAAGACGACGGCTCTGCGCGCGCATCTCCTTTTTATGCGATTTAGTGACGTCACAGGAGGGCGGATGACCACACCTGTAATTTGTGGGTGATTTGGTCACGCCCTATATGGAAAGTTTTGAATTACGGATTCCTGTAGTCACATAAATTATTCCTTCCGTATAAAGGGAGTATTTTTAATTATAAGGAGATTGGCTGATCAACTTCGTCTCCATTCTGCAAGAAATATAAGTTTCCGATCAACGCAAAACTAGGAACAACTTATTCCCGTGGAAGCTCACCTTTTAATTAGAGTGAGGCGGTTTTTCAGATTGGATGCTTATAAACTCGCCTCTTTTAATTTTAGGCTGGAGCGCCCGATGGAGTGTGTGGGGGAGCCTGGTGATGTCAGCGGCAATTGCTCCTGACTCACCCCTCTCCACTCCTCCATCACGCTGTGGTAGTCGCATATTTGGGCAGCTTTTTTGTTTAAAGCGCTTGATCCAATTTACTGGAAATAGAAGTGAAAGTCACGTGGCTCTTAAAAACACGTGGCTGATCGGAAACTTAGATATTGTTTATGTGTAATGGCCGAATGATGCTGCTGATGTATACTCGTTGTAGATGCTGGAAATGGAAATATATGTTCTACTGTGGGTCTTTCTGAAATAGCGTCCCTATATTGCGCGAGTTCTTATACATGCGACTTTGGTGTCTGTAAATAGGTAGTTCGAAGCATGTGTCGATTATGGGCTGGAACGCAGGTAAGAGAATTTTTGAAATTCTCTTTGTAATTATACTATCAGATTTTTTATGCCGCTTTACAGGCCCATGCGTTAATGATTTGCATACATGGTAGAACAGTTGTGTTCTTAATAAAAAATATGACAGTAAAACTGTATGTAATTTGATGTGTGGTTTAAACAGTTCTATTCTTGCGGTGAATCAAAGTTACTGATCCCCTCAAGATAGCTGTGTTTCCAGAGTCGGGGGGCTGCCAAGCATCCTCCTCTATGGGTATGACTAGTCTCATCCCCACCCTGACCAGACATATTAATATAATTACACTACAGCTCGGAAATATGGGTGACACAGTTTTTACAATTACAGTGGCGTCATATGGAGATTGTGAATACAGTCAACCTGAGTGTCTGGGTTTCTGACATGTTGGTGAATTTGATTGATACGCGTGGCTGGTTATTTGTGGATGATTCTTGCGCTGTGGTGAAAATGTGACATCTTTATTGCCGCTGGGTGCGAGGGGGAGGGGGGTGCGGCAGTGCAGTGTCAAATTTATCGAACCGGCTGGTATTTCACTATGTAATGGCCGAGCCCGGGGGGGGGGGGGGGGGGAGGGACAGAGTTACTTTGGAGCATGGATGACCTGAATGATGCTGTCGTAGCTATGATCAATCCATTATCGAATTCTTGCTCTCTTAATAAGAGTGACTGTTATTACGTGTGAATGAGGTATAGTATCATTAGCTGTTTCTGTACGACGTTTCCAGGGGGGTGGGGGGGGGCCAGGGGGGCTTGTGGACGTTTCCCCCATAGCGCGCACTGTAGATGGCTGCGGTGTATTCCTTCTACCCACATGATCAGCTCTCCCGTAACAGGATAAGAAGGTGTGTGCGGTAGGAATGTTGGCTGGTGTTGTTGACGATAGTGTATTGTTGTAGGGAAGTCCAGGCTACTGTATGATGCTAATGGGGGAGGGGGGTGCGCGGGGGGGGGGGGATTTGGTGGACCTTATGGAGAGGGCGGTCCTTGGACAGGGGGATGTGGTCATCTCCCGTTACACGACTGTTGGTGCCTTGTCGCAAATTTTAGGCACCACGAAAATTCAAGCCGAGAGTCTGCTGAACAGGCTGCTTCCCTGCCCACCACAGGGGGGTATTGTTGGTCGGTGCGGTGCGGGATGCCACCTCCTCTGTAGCAGCAGTCTCTCTCATATCTGAAGATTGACGGTCAACAGACGACGAGTGGGGTGTGAAATGTACTGGGCTGGTTATGTCTGAACTTGGTGCATAGATGAGAGACGCCAGTTGGAGCTGGGAGGTTGGTGCCGTCATGGTCCGGGGTGCGGCTTAATTGGCGAGTGGTCTGACGACTTTGGGGCATGGTCGGGTACACCGAGTTGTGCAGTTCTGCGGTTCTAGACAGGCCAAGGCCTCATCCGGCCTCTTCACTTCCATGCTATTCATTACATGTTCCACCCCACAGGAAGCACGGCTTGGGTCAGCCTCAGCTTCCGCTTGTGGTAACTCTATAATGGGGTGGGGGTGGCATAGCATGAAGTGGGTGGGAGCGGGAAGCGGTCAGTGGAACAACTTTTCCATCCGACCCCTTGGACAATAGAAACGAGAAATTCTTCAAATACGACTTCCCAGATCGAGTAGACCTGTGCTGAGGAGGGAGAGGGTGAGCATGTATCTTGTCATCGTCCTCAACATTAATCGCTCGTTCACCGGTTGTCCAGGCTTGGTAGAAGATGGGCTGAACTGGCACCGTGGTGCTCTGTGCTAACCGTGGGAATACAAGTTTCCGTAGAAATTTCTGTCTGGGTACCGGTGTCCGAGCTCTGGTGCTGTGTCGTCGCTGACACATGGTTTAAGTCGATCGAAGTGGATGACTGAGGTCAGGCCATCCAAAGCACGGATATGGTAGTTCACATCTGACGTCTTACCTACTACCACATTGCGGCTTTTCCACTGGTAACTACTTGGCACGTTTGCAGATCATTGCGAATCGTGTACCCATACCATCCTGCCTGCTTCATATGGATTTCCATGCACTCTCCGGTCGTGCCATGTCTTTTGCCGCTGGTGTGCAGTGGATAAAGTTGCTCTCACTAACTCATGGGCCTGTTCTATCTGCTGCCACAAGAGTTCAATGTAGAGAGAAGGTGAATTTTTCTCTCCTGGTATCCGGGGTATGCGCGGATGATAAGGTGTTGTTCTCGTCTTGACGATATGAAACAATTTGCATAGCTCTGATATGAGCCGGCTCTCAAAATTACTTCCTTGATCGGAGTGTAGTTCATAGGGCATACTGAAACGGCAGAATATATTACTTGCCAAGACCTCCGCTATGCTGGATGTCTCTTGGTCCAGCAAAGCAAATGCTTCCACCCACTTGCAATACGAGGATGTACTTATTTCCATCATCCGTCGTATTCAAGGGTCCGAGCACATCAATAGCCACTTGCTCCCATGGTGCACAAACAATTTTTAGCTGTAACGATGCAGAATGGTGCTGGCCAACAGCGTGTTTTTGGTATGGGATACATTTGGTAAACCATGCCTTCACACTATCGCAAATTCTGATCCAGTGGAATCTCTGTTTTATCTGCATGGCCGTTCTTTCCACGGCCAAATGTCCCACGTTATCATGCAATTGTTGTAATATGGTTTCACGATAACACTCCGGGATTACCAGATGGTTATTAATGCAAAGAACATTGTTGTATCTATGGCATTCTTCAAACGGCTGGTAGTAATATGTTGCCGTGGCGGATAAAGGTGTAATAGTTTCCCGGGGAGGGCATACAACCTCCTGGATCTATGCATATATGTTTCGTGTTTGCGCGTCTGTTGTTTGGTCATGTGCGACTTTCTCCGGACTCCACTCTGCGCACCACAATTCGGGGAACTCCAGAGATGGCTGTGTAGATTGTGTCATGGTTGCAGCCTCTTTGTGATCATCTCCTTGCCCGATTCTGCCGAGGGCATCGGCATTTCCATGCAATTTGCCGGGATGGTGAACAACGTTATGGGCCTGCAGCGATTCCTGCCATCTCACTACCTGGCCCTCCGGATGTTTAAGGTTTCTGGGCCAGCATAGTGAAGCATGGTCTGTACGGAGTGTAAATGGGCAGCCGTACGGAAAGTGTTCATAATACTTGACGAAATGTACCGATGCAATTAGCTCTCGCTTCGTGGTTGCGTATCTTTTTTCTGTTTTATTTAATGTATGCGAACCATAACCCAACACCTGCTCCATTCCATCCTCTGTGACCTGACGCCAATAGCGTAAGCTGACGCGTCAGTGTCTAAGATGAAATCGAGGTTTGGATTAGGATGAGCAAGAATCGGGATGGTCGTCAAGAGTTCCTTCAATGCCCTGAAGGAGCCTTCACACTCACTCGTCCACTCGAAGAGTCGATCTTTTTCGGTGATCTTATAAAGAGGTGAAGCAATCTCACTGAAATGACGGATGTATTGGCGATAGTACTGGAAAAGGCTGAGAAAACTCAGAATTTTTGTGATCGAAGAGGGCGTTGGCCACTCTGCTAGTGCCTTTGTTTTTTATGCCTGAGTAGCCACGCCATCACCGGATATGACGGGTCACAGGAACTCGACGCTCTGTCTGAAGAGATGCCATTTCTTGGGTTTTAGCTTTAAATTAGCCATGCAGAATCTGGAGAGCACGGTGTCTAAATTGGTCAACAGTTGCTCAAACGTGGGACCAAAGACGATTACATCGTCGATATAACACAGACAGATTTCCCATTACAGGGTGGTTAATACCTGCTCAATGAGACACTCGAAAGTTCCAGGAGCGTTGCACAAGCCATAGGGCATCTTGTGGAATTGAAAAAGACCATCCCTACATACGAATGCAGTCTTTTCCATGTCAGCTTCATCCATGGCTACTTGCCAGTAGCCACTAGCTAAATCAAGTGTACAAAACCACTTGGCCCCGGACAGGGAATCCAAGGCCTGATCTATGCGAGGTAGTGGATAGGCGTCTTTAACACTAAGATCATTAAGGTGGTGGTTGTCTATGCAAAACCGAAAGGATCCGTCCTTTTTACCTGCTAGTACTATAGGGCTGGCCCATGGAGATGCTGATCATTCAATAATACCGGTCCGCAACATGTTGTTTACTTGTTGATGAGCTTCTGCTTTCTTATGGATGGGAAGACATCATACGGTTGTCGTACTGGGCAATTATTTCCAGTGTCGATAGAGTGTCGTACAAGATGAGTTTCTCCGAGATCCATGTCTCCCGATGAAAAACTATCATGATACTTATAAAGTAGTGTCCGTACTCCTTGTTTTTTAGATGGCTGTAAACCTACTGTGGCATGTAAGTGCAAATCGTGTAGATGTTCCGGTAAATCATCAGTAATTTCTGTGGGTGTGGTGGTGAGTGTTGGCGTTTCCAAAGAAATCGCATCCACCAAGTGGCCACAACGGACTCCTGGTTCAAGAGTTATAGGGTCCGCTGTGCCATTGAACACACGAAACGGTATGTGCTCTTTGTTGGTGGTGTCCACGATCATACAGGGACTTGCGCATTGTGAAGTGATCATGTAATTGGGGTTGGGTTCCAGCATGCCGATGTGTGTGTTGTTTCCTAACTGTGGTGCAGTGGCCCATAGGATCTGTTCTTGTCCCGGCTCAACTGTTGCTGTACTTGAAAGTATTAGAGCACACATATCATATAATGATGACTCCAGTCCAAGGGGTATCCGTCGGCCGTGTATGTCAAGTTCTTGTTGCTTGCAGTGTATTATGGCTTCGCTGGCACTAAGAAAATCAGAGCCAAGAAGGACGTCGTTTTGAATAGAGGCGATGACAACTCACTGTATGAATTACATCGCCTCCATTTGGATTATAAGATTGGCTATACCAGCCACGGGCACATCAGCTTCCAAATAGCTGTCTGTAAAAATATGTTTGTAGGCCTATGGGGAGGCTTCTTATGAGGTGGGATGCTCTTATACAAGCGCTTATTAAAGACGGTGATGGAAGCTCCAGTGTCAACGGTGGCACTGGTGGAAATACCGCTAAACAGACAGGCACACTTGTATATGACTTTTCGGTGCACCCGCGGAAGCGTTTCCAATGATACCATCTGCGAAAGTGGTTGCGGAGCAGAATCATTCTGTATGTAGTTGGCGTGTTTTTGGATGGCTTCCTTTAATGTTGTTGATGGCTGAGTGAGGAAAGGGCCAGTCCGCCGTTGCCGCTGCTGTGAGTGCTTTGGTGATGATGAAGCTGGTGGTAGCAGTGTTGGTGGAATTGTTGCCGTTTCTGTATGTGCGGTGTTCGTGTAGACAGCGTTGCGGATGGCATTTTCGCGATCACAGATAAGCACTACCTGTGGGAGCCACTTCTTTCAGTGCCTCATGGGGTGTTTGGATGCAAAGAAGAAGCAATGGCGTTGTGGAATTCGCTCATATCGGCGGCAGTATTGTCGTTTATGAATCCATGATGCGGAGTGGATAGTTTCTCCCATACCGCTGCTGTCTGTGGATGCGGGAGATGATGCTGTGCGGGGCGGTGTGTTGCATACCACCAAGGGACACTGAGAGTCCAGTGTCTTGGTGGTGGGACGTGGTGCTTGCAAAAACGTTGTTTCAGCACAGGTGCTACAACCTACCACTGCCGTTTTACACAGGAAAGAAGGTTTGTTAGATGCGGACCTTTGTCACTTTGTCCGAAAGAGGGGGATGGCGGTGCTGCTGATGTGGGAGGCATCATAGGCACTGACATATATGAAGCCGTGTGTATGGGTGTGCGTGAGAATGCGGATGTATGATCATGATAGTTGGCCACCAGACATTGTTGTACGGATGCCGCAGTTGAGCCGGGTTGTAAGAACGGGCACCGAGGTGACTTTTCAATCAGTGTCCTTAGGAGTTTGACAGCTTATTGGGCTGTGGTACTCTTCGGTCAGTGGTCGGTGTGGTAGATGGAGGTTGGGAAGATTAACATTTAGGGTTATTAATATAGTTGTAATTATGCATGTACATATTAAAGCTTAGCGGTGTGAGGTGCGTCAAATATCTCTTGTGGCGCACCGGGCAAAGTTTACTTGGCTGCGGTCAAAACGTTAAAAGAACACACACGGCGTGCAGTGCGGTGGTTGAATGTCCACTTTTCGGCGTGGCTGGCAGATCCGGTGAGTTATCCACCAAGGAACATCGCTGACTCTACATCACGTAGGATTACATTACTGGCCCGCAAGGGCTCACCGCAAGAACAGTTCCATTACAAATGTTATTTAAAATAGGAACATATTTTAAGCACCACACGTTTTAACGAACGAAATTCCTCTCGTATGGGCTTATACACGCTTATTGCTCTACCAATGGGGGCGCGCTTTTAGGAACGAATCCAGGACGGGCGGCCCGCACCCAGCTTAGATGGTACGGCCTGTACCCGACCGGTCGATCTGCGCTACAAGTAGTAGTAGTAGTAGTAGTAGTAGTAGTAGTAGTAGTAGTAGTAGTAGTAGTAGTAGTAGTAGTAGTAGTAGTAGTAGTAGTAGTAGTAGTAGTAGTAGTAGTAGTAGTAGTAGTAGTAGTAGTAGTAGTAGTAGTAGTAGTAGTAGTAGTAGTAGTAGTAGTAGTAGTAGTAGTAGTAGTAGTAGTAGTAGTAGTAGTAGTAGTAGAAGAATCATAGGCATATGGCAAAAAAGAAAAGGAAAAAATATGGATAAAACTGGATTTCCTTAGCGCATTAGCAACAACATACTCAAGGTCTCCGAGGTTCTTCCTTGCTCTAAGTCCAGAAATGATTTAAATCTGTTTGGCCTAATTATTTTGCGAAATTCTACAAAAACCGCTAAAAAATACAAAACGTCAGAACTGGGTCGATTGTGGTGTCTGATATTATGGTAGGAAATAATGGGTAGATCTTTAAAATGGCAATTAAGATAAAAATTACCTCATGGCTAATTAATTACCTAATTAAATATTATTACTTTTGGTATAATGACATAAAATATGGGTCCTCGCAGACTTAGGTCGCGTGTGGTGTCTACCGATGTGAAATTATAGACTCAACTAGTAAATCGCATTGTACATAGCCCCAATAGCTAATTGGAGAATAGCTAATTGGAGAATACCTAATTAATAGCCCCTATGTCCAATTAAGGTAAAATTCCCAACACAGTTCACTTCTTCTTCTTCTTCTTCTTCTTCCTCTTCTTCTTCTTCTTCTTCTTCTTCTTCTTCTTTTCGTTCGCTGATCATACCGCCAATCCTGTTCACACAGTTCACTATATCTAGTTAACAAATTGCAAAATATAACACATAACTGAAGTTATAAATACATTATTTCTTTCCCTAGTGTATACACATGGTTCTTATATTTTACCATTACTATTCAGATATGATGGATCGTTTGGGCGTAATATTATAATAGGATAGTGGATCATTCGTAGAATTCACAACTATTGAAGCGCTATATTTTCTGATCAGGCTATTGTGCAGTACTATAGCTGTGGTTCATGAACATTTCAGGACATATTACTAGAGACAGTGAGATGCCGGGCAGCATCTACCATAACCAGATTGATCCAAAATAGACCAAAATGTATTTCAACAAGCGAAGCCACAGAGCAGTTTGTGGGAATTCATGCTGCTTCATCTGAGCAGCAAAGAGACCACACTAAAGAGAATATTGGCAGGAATATATGAGAGATATCAAAGATGTGTTGTCTGGTTCACAATACACCCTTCAATGGACCTCTCCGGTTTTAGCAATGCCCCGCCCATCTCTAGCTAAGCTCCACCCACACCTCGCTCATGTTGGGATCGATCGATCTCTGAACACCCTGACTATCAATTTCCAAAAAAGTTACACATGTAAACTGTTGAATATTTTAAAATAATTTGACTGGGTGCTGTTGCTGCCTAAGGCAGCAACAGCGCCCAGTCAAATTAGTTTCAAAATATTCAACAGCATGTTTATTAAATAGCAAAGAATTACAAAGACATACAATTCATACAACGTGTTGGACTATTTGAGATTTGATGACGGTCTATATGAAACCATTTGTGACGTACTGAGCGCTGAGCTGATTATGACGTCATACGAGGTCAGATGAAGGATGGATACTCTGGGAAGGTGAATTCCTGACTAGGAAAGTTGATGGAATTGACAATATCTGTGACCAAGCATCAGAAATCGGAGGAAAGGTGTTGAAAAACGTGGTAGGACAACATTTTTGTGATCTGAATCCAGACAGCTTTATTAATCGCATGTCCTTGATGGGAGTACCTAATTGGACAAATTCTTATGCTTTGAACTGCCAAATTCCACCCAATCCCCCTCCCCCCCCCCCACCCAACCCCCACCCACCCACCCCAACCCCAACACACACCCGTCCCCACCCACCCACCATCTCTTTTCGCGGATGGATTAATGAGAAAACCAAATAAAAGTGTTTTGGGCACTGATAATATTATTATTACATTTCTTGTATTGGTCTGTAAATGTTAGAGTGTTAATGAGATGTAACGAGTATCTATACATACTTATCTCTCATCCAGTGGTGACCATAGTGACCGGCTATGTCCTC
This sequence comes from Chaetoderma sp. LZ-2023a, assembly GCA_034401795.1. Lineage (NCBI taxonomy): Eukaryota > Metazoa > Mollusca > Caudofoveata > Chaetodermatida > Chaetodermatidae > Chaetoderma > Chaetoderma sp. LZ-2023a. The sequence continues at coordinate 71,580,548 of CM067367.1, forward strand.
GATTCCAGCCATCACGTGATCTATCATCTGAAAATTAATATTTAGGAATAAATCTTTCCACGCTGACAAATACAACCAGACGCCACAAATAAAAGGATTCTTTATTGTGTAAATAATACATATTTTGTTGAATTTATTAAAGTTGATGTTTCTGGGCCAATATCAGCAATCTATTAAAGGTCAGCGTGACAGGCGGGGGGGGGGGGGGGGGGGGGCAGAGGATATATGGAAGGCTTGAACGATTGATATACACGATATTGTCAATGTACAAATACTCCTCATATGCCGTTGTCACGGCCTGAGTGTAATAAAGAAAATACGGGGGAAAAAAAATACGATATTGTATGTCATGATTTGTTCAGTCCGTCACGCAGTGGGGTGAAATATCTAGTCACTTGACCACAGCAACAACCACACCTCATGTTCAAGTATGCGTTGTAGAATAGAATTAATATTCTTACCGACCTATGCCATCCTTAGAAGTTAACATACAACAAAAGACCTTTTGTGACAGACTTGACAGCCATAGCAGATATATTTATTTGTGTTCCTCCGGATATGCAGAGACGGTACCGTTGATGGTGTTAAATGGCTGTCAAACATTTAGTGCATCTACCAGTGTGAATGGTAAACACTTAAATATTTGTTTCGGCGACAGAATTTTAGTTGCGATTCACAGCTTGCATACAAGTCAGTCAGTCAGTCTGTCGGTCTATCTATCGGTCTGTTAATTTTTCAATTTCAATCTCCGTTGAAGCTAACTAAATTGCAACTATACATTGCGATAACCAATGGGCACGTGTTCAAAATTGCTGCATGAGGTCACTGTCGTATTCTATATCTAGAAACACATGATGCCGATATTCATGAGGTCATTGACCGTGGCGTCATGGCTCATCAAGAAAAGCATCAACACATATAAATACACTGATCACCAGGAAACACATAATGGAGAAGCTAGTTTATCCATCAATCAAATAACGTCATAATCAACTACGTGACGTGTAGGTGACGTCATAATCAATTACGTCATGAATGCCTCGATTTAGTACGTCGTAAACGCTTAATAGTCCGTCAGATTGTACGAATTGTATGTCTTTACTATTTGATAAACATGATGTTGAATATTTTGAAACTAATTTTACTGAACGCTGTCGCTGCCATAGGCCCGCTTCTAAGCGTGTTGGAATCAATTATATACATTGACTCCCGAAGCTGTTGAATAGGTTGAAACTAATTTGACTGTGTACTGTTTCTGCCTATGTTTTTTAGTTTTAAAATATTCAACAGAATGTGTATTAAATATGAAATCCATCAGATATTTTATTCGTACAATTGATTGACTTTTCAATGTACACGACGGAGCTAGATGCGTCACCAGGATTGTGACCTCGTCCTGCATGTAACGTAATTGAGTATGACTGCATATACATGAGCAGAAGATCGTATCCTCCATTACTTATGACATCATCACTCAAGAAAATACATGACGTCGTCGCTCACAAGGAACATGTGACGTCATCACTTACCCTCTCAGTGATCTGTTCGCTCATAGTAGGGAGACGTTTGTCTGCTTTTTTCACTTTCAATATATTCACCAACGGCTTAATCGTTATACCCTGGGAAATTAAGCAAATTATGAGGCCCACACGAATTAAATAGATTAGAGGCCTCGATTATCTCTATATCTCTAGGCTATCTCTATGATACATTTAGCGCGGGTATACAGAACAGCAACACGGATCCTTAACATTGCGCCTGTGAAAGCAAGACATGATCAGACCATAAATATAGCCTATAAAGTAAGAAACCCTCTGTGAATATTTGGAAACTAACGTGACTGAATGCTGTTGCTGCCTATAGCAGCAACAGCAACAGTTCCAAGTCACGTGAGTTTCAAAATATTCCACAGCGTGTCCGACGTGTTGTTAAATCCTGGATTTCGGGGTTGAGATGTTTGCTAGACAGTTGATCATAAATCAATTTGTCTGATCGTGTGAGCGATATGATATTCTTAGCTCAGGGATACCGCTATATCGATTAAGTGTATATGCCCTATTTGTATAACCTTAGAGAATTTTATGCGCCATTTTAATAAATAAACCTGGTATATCACATTTCCGCGTATTTTCAAGGAAATAGTCCTACTATGTTAGTCAAAAGAGAATTTTGAGAACATGGAATTAAATTATATGTAAATTTTAGTTCGTTTCAAGTATTCTGGTTTCAATGTTGTTGGATGAACAAGTTGGATGAAATAGGATACTGTTCTAATTTCTTCATGCCAACATTTTGTTACATACAACATGTTGTAAGTGTGTAGGCCTATATACGAGCCAATTTTTGCATACAACATGTATAAAACTCTACAACATAGTGTATACAAGGGTGTTTTTTTATTGATTCAAATTCCATTGATTTACCCATAGACTGAAGTAATATCTCAAAAGATCTTTCTTGTTGGCCAAATGGAGGTATCCGATCTGTTATTCAATTATCTAAAGTCATAGTCAAAAGTACGTATTGGTAACTAATTAGCCGACGTGAGTGACGTCACAAAGTCAATCATAATGACGTAGACTCCGTCAACATTTTTATGGATTTACAATTTAATAAACATTGTTGGATATTTTGAAACTAATTTGACTGGGAACTATATGTATATTTCAGACCTTGAAATATAGATTATTAGAATTCAGTTTTTAGAAATTTCAAATCGATTCCAAGATGCGTTAAAAGTGGGCGGAACATATCTAGAATTGATGAATCCAGTTTTAGCCATTCCCCGCCTATGTCTGGCTAAGCTCAACGCACGCGTTGTCCGTGTTAGGATCAATCGACCCCTGCACTCTATGAATATCAATTTCATGACAAATATACAGTTAAGCCGTTGAATACCTTGCAACTAATTTGACTTTGTGCCGTTGCAACTAGTTTCAAAATATTCCACAGCATGTTTATGAAATAGTAAAGACATACACTTCGTACAAAAACGCTTAGTTCGTCATCAATTATGCGTTCGTGACGAACTGATCTACGTCATTCATGATGCCGTTGATTATGACGTCAGCTTACGCGTAGTGTGGTTGATCATGACGTCATACAATGGATGGATAAACTGGAAAGGTCCAATGGGCGGAGAAAGACTAGAAGTGCTAGAAATGGATCCGTCCAAAACCCACCTGTAGAAATACGGTGAAGAACACCACGACAATACACGCGGTGACCATCATGCGCTTCTGGGGTATCATAGCCTCGTCCAACAATAGTACCAGACAGAAAGCGATGGCACCCCTCAAACCCCCGTACGACATGACGAACTGGTCAACACTGGACAGTTTGATGACTCTTCGACGGTTCAAAAAGCACGATAATATAGCGACACCTGGATGACAAAAGTATATAGAGAGTTGATAAAGAGAACATATTTTGCCTTTAAAGCTCGATAAACAAGGTACTCCAAGTTGTATACAGTATGTTGTAGACGTGTACACATGAGCCAACAAGTTCTATGCAACATGTTGTATACAACAACTTGGCTCGTGTATACACACTTAGGCCAACAACATGTTGTATGTAACAAAAGGATGGCTGGAAGAAATTAGAACAGTGTCCTATTTCATCCAACTTATTCATCCAACAATATACAAAGCAGTATACTTGAAAATATATATTTTTAATTTTAGAGGCTTATATTGTGTGCCTCAAGGTAATGAAACGAACTACAATTTACATATAATTTAATTCCATATAAATTATTGTAATTTTTTTAGTTGTGAAGTACCGTGAAGTTGTGTGCATCCAACTTGTTGTATGCAACGTGTTGTCGTCCTACTGTGTGTATCGAGATTTACAGCCTTGGACCCTTGATTCATAGAATCTATCTCAAACTCAGTGTAACTAAGCAGGTAAGAAATTGAAAATTACCAAGCTAATTTGACAGGAAACAGAGGCAGCAGAAGTTTCCAGTCAAATTAGCTTCAAAATATTCGACAACATAGATATTGCATGTCAGGACTTTGCGATTAGCAATGTGTCCTGTCCATCTCGGTGACACATGCGTGTTTAAAAGCCGTTTTTGTGGCAAACAGATCATTGGAACCAAGGAACGCCACTAATGCATTCATTGCTGTTGCGTGTACCCTCTCCGTATGAATCCATGCATAAGACGTGTCCGGAATTACTGTCGACATTGCTGAGTTTAACCAGCTCGGGGTTGAAATCTCCACACACACACACACACACGCACGCACGTATGCACGCACGCACGCGCGTATGCGCACGCGCACGCACACGCACACGCACACGCACACGCACACGCACACGCACACGCACACGCACACGCACACACCAACAACACCCCCCCACCCCCCACCGCCCCACCCCCACCTACAACCCCCCCCCCCCACCCACAACCCCCCCCCACCCACAACCTCCACCCCCACGCAAGCACGCCCACACGCACGCACGCACAAAGTTGCCATTTCGATTGGATAGTAATGGCGGAGCTCAGTTCTGCATAGAAGGAAGCTAAAATTGACGGATCTTTAGCTTTTTCAGTAGTTGGGGCAAATGCATTGCCTATGCGACACTTAGGGGTTGTGTGATTTCCTGTTGGTATAGCTAGGTCGATGGATGCAACGCGATCACCGACGCACCCAAAACTAATGGCATGGTCCAAGACCGTTGGTCTGATTACGAAGCCCAAACTCCGGTGTGTGGCCTGTTTTTGCTCCACGAGTACTAGCTTGTAGCCTGTCTGAGGTTGTTGTCCAGAGTGGGTAGCTACTTGAGTATTTTGAATGCCTGAAATATAGATGTCATAGTGTTCACAGTCTGCACATAAGGTTTGCCTCTTTGATGCTGCAGTCAGACCACGTACATTCCATGTAGCTAGGGTAAGTTCATGCGAAGATCGCGTCGTCCTAGGATGTCGAACACAGTTCCCAACAGCACCGACAGGCTCTAAGGCTACACCATCAGTCTTCAACAAAAGAGGCGTCATACTATGCAAAACAGAAGCAAACCACCTACATACAGATGCTCGTTCCTGTCGAGATGCATACCTCAATTCTGATCATAAGCCAGTCGTTACATGCCTTCAAATGATCCATCTCTGCCTAATGTACAAACGTCATAGCAGGCAAGAGGGTAGTCACCTGTGGCTAAGCTCATCTACGACACTGACACTCAAATATAGGACGATGAGGAGCAAATACCTAGCATCGACGTCAGCTCCGATCCAAACGAAGACCTACCCAAAATACTGAAATGTATGGAATCATCAGCTACCAGGAGCTCTAAAAAAGAAGAACACAACTAGGTATATTGAAGAGCCTGTAGTAAGAAACTATAAGCAGAGCAGAAAGCATTACGGCTGCACATCTGTCAAAGTGGCCAAAATGAAGACCCCCACCAAACTAACGCAGAGAACGCAATGCCATTCTGCGCAACATCAGCGAAATCTTAAAAGATCTTGCTATTCAGCAAACATACTCCCTTAGCAGATGAAATCACTGCCAGCGATGACTGTCACAAAATGTTTCTGGTAGCCCAAGTCCTGAGAGTTACTGGCTACACAGTACCATTCAATGTACACAACTCTGAAGGACACTTTATCGGGACTGACCAGGGCAAAGCAGACGCAATTCAAGAATGGTTCAAGGAACAGTTCACTGATCACGATGATGAAAGATTGCACGCGTTTTCAGGTGACTCCAGGACATTACAAACACTAATTAAAACTGCAGACGTTGAGAAGACACTCAAAGCCCTGAAAAATGGATATGCATCCGGACCTGATGGCATGAGCAATGAACTATTCAAATACGCAAGTAGCATTATCTCAAAACCGATCACGCACCTAATCAATTCAGCTTTTATGCACCACCTTCACATCGACGTTGTAGGCCAAAGCACCCTTATTGTGCTGGCCAATTCAAAGAAGCCACTCGCCACCCCGCCCCGCCCACCCCCCCCCCACCCCCCAGCCAATCTGTGGCCCGTTTTGCTCCTCATCAGCATATGGAAAATCCTATCAATGTTACTCTATGCCGCATCCAGGACAAGATTTATGACTTCACTGGATCACGGTAAAGTGGCTTCAAACGTGGACACAGTTGCGCAGACATTGCATGGGCTGAGCGCATGCTTGTGTCAGCAGCCATGCCCAAACAATGGGATTTCCACAAAATGGGCATTGTCATGTCACGATCCTTCCACACAATTAAGCACTAAAAATCCTAGATATACATCATGTACTACACCAGGCCAGTTTCAATGAAGATGAGATGTGACTAGTGAGACTACAATGTGCAGCCAGCAAGCTGAGAGTACGCGTTAAGTCAGTGAAGTCTGTAGCGTCTGAAACATCAATCGGCTCCCCACTGGGAGAAGGCCGATCCCCCTGTGCTTTTCACCTGTTACCTTGCTGCCGCATTGAAAAATTTCACAAGACCAAATCCTCCAGTATCAGTACTGGGTATGCCGCTAGAGATGGAATATGCTAGCGATGTGGACTTCATAGAGGAGGAAAAATAACCCATTGATGAACTACTCCCAATAGTTGCAAGCAAACTAAAGAATGGGAATCTCTTTATGAAAGTAGCCTAGCAAAGATTGTTTGGCCATGTGCGAAGGATGACAGAAGACACACGCACAGAGCGTGTTGGAATTCTCCCTACTGGAAGCCTGCAAATATAAAGCCTGGAGAGGACGGCATTGCATAAATATGTTAAGTGTGCTGCGAGGTGAGATAAAAAAAGCAGTACTCGGTACCCTTTGATCAGGAATGGACCTGAAGAAATTAACGATTGTGTCTGAGGGTAGGACACAGTGGTAAAAAAGTTAACCACTATACCGAAACCGAGGACGACAAATACACAAAATGGTGATTATTTTAGAGCTAATTGGACTGGAAGCTCTTGATTGCCTTATAAGGCAGTCAACTTGGCTTAAAGAGAGTTACGGTCTTCGGGTTTATAATACTCAGCATAATCTATTACAAGTAGGGATGCAATTCTTTTCTCTTGACACGCCAACCAGGTCTACATTAATTTGTTTTATCATTTTAGACAACATTTCTAAATTTGTGAAAATGGATAATTTGTGAAAAAACCCACAACCACATTATATTCATCCAAGTTGGTCGTCACTACTCACGCACACACGGGCGCCCTCGTCCTTATGTACATATACACACATGCGGGTACAGGCGCTTGCGCGCACATGCGTAAACGTGTATGCACGTACGCATGTACGCGCATTCGTATACATTAATACACCTATAACTTTCTTGAAATGTCGTTTCACGTTGCCTTACCTATAGCTCTATACACCAAGCAGAATAACAGCGTGAACAAGATAAAGCCTATATTCCAGACATGCGTATCTACCACAGTGGACAGTCCGAGGAACATAAAAATGACGGTCTCACTGATGCTGGCCAGCATCTTCATAAAGTATTTCACTGTGGTGCTGGATTTCTGTGAGATATTATCCTCCACGTAATGACGCATGATTATCCCACAGAACACGATGCTGAAAGATAAGGTACAAACAAACACTGGAAAATTAGCTAGGCTCTCTGTATTTTCTTATTTATTTAATAATTTGTTGGCAGGACATCAATAGATGGATCCGATATGTCACTCAAGTATATACCGTCATAATCAATTGCGTCACAGGCAAGCTGGCGTCACAATCATAATGCATACTGAATGCCGTATCTTGCTCCAAAGTCACTGCCATGGATGACTGTCACAAAATGCTCGAGCATCCTGAGCCCTGAGAGTTACTGATACGCACCACAATTCACGGTACACAACTCCGAAGGATATTTTATCGGGACTGACCAGGGGGAGGAATCTGTTCATGTTACAATTCACTGCCCACGATGTTGAGCCCTTGGATCCGTTTTCATGTGACCCGGGGCCATTACTAACACTAATTGAAACAGCAGATGTTGAGAAGACACTCAAAGCCGTGAAAAATTGATGTGCATCCGGACCTGATAGCATGAGAAATGAACTATTCAAATAGGCAAGTGACATTATCTCAAAACCGATCACGGACCTAATCAACAATCCAGCCTTTAAGTACCATCTGCCCATCGATGCTATAGGACAAGGCACCCTTATCACGCTACCTAAACCAAATAATCACCCTCCCATAGCCAACACCCCCCCCCCAAAAAAAAATTCTCTTGACAAAAAGACTACGTTTTCACAACGCAACCTATGTATCATTGATGATGTACAACTGTAGCAGCTGAGCAGCTTCAAAAGCATCTCTAGACAAACTTGATGCTTGTCACCGCAAACACCTCCGCACCATCACAGGACACAACCGATGATCTAAGAGCATAATTTCCAACAATAAACTATACAAGATGTACAATACAGCCGCTGTCCGTAAAAATCGCCGAGCAAAGATGGTCTACGTTTGGGCACGTGCTAAGGATACCAAAAGACACATCCGCTCAGAAAGACTTGGAATTCGATATAGCCGCAGAATTCAGTCCTGTTATCACATATACGTACTATTTAATAAACATTCTGCTGAGTATTTTGAAACTAATTTAAACAGGGCGTTGTTGCTCCAATAGCCAACAAGCGCACCCAGTCAAATTAGTTTCAAATGTTTGGCAGCTTACCTGTATAGATACCTTGAAATTAGGAGTCTGTGAATTCTTAGTTTGAAATTTTATAAATCAATGCCGACGCGCACACAACATGGGCTAGAAATGGGCGGTGCATAGCTAGAAATATTATTAGGTTAATCGCAATATTAATGGATTTCGTGACACTTAACTTGAACAATTTCTTAGCTAGAAGACGCTCACATGCATAAGGGTCCAGTATTAAATAATGTGCGTGCGTGCGTACGTACGTCACGCGCGCGTGATTGATTGCGTTCGTGTGCGTGCGTGCGTGCGTGCGTCCGTGCGTGTGTGTTGTGGGGGCGGTGGGGTGTGGTGCGGAGCAAGGGTGTGTGGTGGTGGGGAGAGTGGTGGATAGAGGTGAGCGAGGCGGTGGTGGAGGAAGGATAAGACTTACGCGAGTATGCCAGATAGATGCACCATTTCAGCAGTCAGATATGCAAGATACGCCAGGACGAACACGAACAGTGGCTCTATTACTCTCACGGGGTCGGTATACTTGGACACAAATGAGGTCAGCAGTCCGAACACCACGCCAATGAGTGTCCCACAGCTGGCCACCAGGACGAATGAGCCTACGCCGGCCACGATGTCGACGGCCTGGATGAAAGCGTCGCCTATCTCTATGTATGCTTCCAGCATATGATATAGAACCTGGACACACGAATGCAGATGTACAGTCAAAACTATCTAGTGTCTGTAATATAATGGACACCTGCGGTTATGGCCTCACGATGGTACTTCTTTAAGATGAGTGCTCAGACGACCACCCATTTTGAAGAACTGCCATCTTGTGACCTAAAAAGCAATTTACTGTGGTGAATGACCTATATCAGGCGACCTCCTGTCTTTTGTTACCACGATTTAACAGTCCAGAGTGGCCGTTATAGACAGGTTTTATTATATTTAATTTTTTAATTCATTTCCCCGATTTCATGTCATGGATTAAATCTGTAAATCAGAATATCTTTCATCATCCAACTCGCTTCACAATCAGACGTCACGATCCAAAGATGCCACGCCACAGGTCGGAGTTTTGTCGGAGTAAAGCAATGAAACACAATAGACAGTTGGATAAAGATACAAGATTGTTCCATATTTCGATATATCGTTATACAATATAGGATAACGATTTTTACTAAACCGACATCGGAGTCGTACGAAAGTAGGGCTTATGAGTGGCTGTAGGCACATCGTTCAATAGCACACACAATTAAACATTAATTTATTGTCATGCATGGGACTGGTGCTAGTGCAAAACAAACGTGTGCTGGTAGCCGGAGACAAACACAAAACAGATAAACACGTCAATTCGTTCGTTCGTTCATTCGTCTTGTCCTTACAGTTTTATCGAACGCTTGTATCTGGTCTATGGTGGGATGGGGTGACGGACACTAAGCAGGAAAAAAAATCAACATTGAACTGCGCGACGTCTTTGATGTCATATAGGTTTAATACAATTCGGCCGTGTGATGCAGTAGAAGTCATTTTAAACATTGTTAAACTAATTTAAGCGGGCGCTATTTGCTGTAGCCCAGTCAAACTTGTTCCAAAATAATCACATTTAGCACATTGTTCATGATACAAGTGGGCGTTCATGTAATTTCCAGCTCGACCAAGGTCTCGTGGGACGGGGGAGGCTCATGGCTGACCAAGGTGTAGGACGCCATGGTAGGCTATAGGTCGAAGCAATAAAATTGTGGCACCGTCCAATAATCCAACATAGTGCAACTTAGTGTAATATAAGACAAGAACGTACCAAAAGTATTTCAAATGTCACTTGTAGGCAATAAGCCATCAGAACAATACACCATTTGATATAAATAGACTATCTCTTCCCGGATAGTTCAGGTTGATACTGGGTTGGTACCGGGACAATACCGGACCAGCATCATCAAGGTGTGTTCTTTGAATGAAAATCAGAATGCCAGACTTACCACTGTGACTGCGTCATTAAGCAGAGACTCGCCGAAGACGATAATGTACAGGACCTCGTTCACCTGAATCTCCTCAAACACCGCCAGGACTGCCACAGGATCCACAGCCGCGATCAGACTGCTAAATAACAAGCAGTGGAGAAGCGGAAGGTCCACTCCAATCCACCCGGCCTGAGATACCCCGTACAGTGATGCACCGATTGCCAGCGTGTTGAACAACGTGTTGACGACAGCAAATGTCAAGATAGTGCCGATGTTGTCGAAGAATGCACGGGCAGGCATGAAGTATCCAGCATCGAGAACAATGGGCGGCAGAAGGAACAGAAAGAACGTGGTAGCACCGAGGGTGTATTGGTCACTGCTTGCTGCCTCACTAAAGTACAGGATGATTCCCACCAAGACACCCATGACAATCAGAAGACAGCTTTCCGGAAAGATGGATGACAACTTGTTGTACAGATGAAAGCCTGATGGTGAAAGACGGGCAGTATAGACAACCATATACTATCATTTTGTATTATCGCAGCAGCGACGACGACGACGACGACGATGACGACGACGACGACAACGGACACGGACGACAGTAGTAGTAGTAGTAGTAGTAGTAGTAGTAGTAGTAGTAGCAGTAGTAGTAGTAGTAGTAGTAGTAGTAGTAGTAGTAGTAGTAGTAGTAGTAGTAGTAGTAGTAGTAGTAGTAGTAGTAGTGGTAGTAGTAGTAGTAGTAGTAGTAGTAGTAGTAGTAGTAGTAGTAGTAGTAGTAGTAGTAGTAGTAGTAGTAGTAGTAGTAGTAGTAGTAGTAGTAGTAGTAGTAGTAGTAGTAGTAGTAGCGGTAGTAGTAGTGTCCTGTAGTAGTATGCGGTACTGGTAGTATGCGGTACTAGTAGTGGCAGTGGTAGCGGTAGCGCGCTACCACCGGAGGTGATGATGGTGGTGGTGGTGGTGGTGGTACCATGGGGCTGTTGAGGGCTAGCAATGGTAGTGGTAGTGATGGTGTCATGGGGCAGTTGATGGTTAGAACATGGTAGTGATGGTGTCATGGGGCGGTTGAGGGTTAGAACATAGTAGTGGTAATGGTGTCATGGGGAGGTTAAGGGTTAAAATATGTTAGTGATGGTGTCATGGGGAGGATAAGGGTTAGAATATGTTAGTGATGGTGTCATGGGGAGGTTGAGGGTTAGAACATGATAGTGATAGTGGCATGGGGAGGTTGAGGGTTGGAACATAGAAGTGGTAATTATGGTGTAATGGGGTGGTTGAAGGTTAGAAGGTTAGAACATGTTAGTGATGGTGTCATGGGGCGGTTGAGGGTTAGAACATAGTAGTGGTAGTGATGGTGTCATGGGGAGGTTGAGGGTTAGAACATATTGGTGATAGTGGCATGGGGAGGTTGAGGGTTGGCACATAGTAGTGGTAATTGTGGTGGCAGGGGCGGTTGAGGGTTAGAACATAGTGGTGATGGTGTCATGGGGCGGTTGAGGGTTAGAACATAGTAGTGGTAATTATGGTGCCATGGGGCGGTTGAGGGTTAGACCATGTTAGCGATAGTGAGAGTGTCATGGGGAGGTTGAGGGTTAGAACATAGTAGTGTTAGTGGTGCTGTCATGGGGCGGTTAAGGGTTTGAACACGGTAATGATACTATCATGGGCAGGTTGAGGGTTTGAACATGATAGTGATAGTGTCATGGCGCGGTTGAGGGTTAGAACATGGTAGTGATAGTGAGTGTCATGGGGAAGTTGAGGGTTAGAACATGGTAGTGGTAGTGATAGTGTCATGGGGCGGTTGATGGTTAAAACATGTTAGTGATGGTGTCACGGGGTGGTTTGAGGGTTGGAACATGGTAGTGATAGTGTCATGGGCAGGTTGATGGGTTGAACATGGCAGTGATGCTGTCATGGGGGCGGTTGATGGTTAAAACATGTTAGTGATGGTGTCATGGGGCGGTAAAGGGCTTGAATATGGTAGTGATAGTTTCATGGGCGGGTTGATGGGTTGAACATGGCAGTGATGCTGTCATGGGGCGGTTGAGTGTTAGAACATGGTAGTGATAGTGTCAGGGGGAAGTTGAAGGTTAGAACACGGTAGTGATAGTGTCATGGGTGCGGGTAACGGTTTGAACAGGGTAGTGATAGTATCATGGGAAGGTTGAGGGGGTTGAACATGGTAGTGAAGGTGTCATGGGGCGGTCGAGGGTTAGAACATGGTAGTGATAGTGATAGTGTCATTGGGAGGTTGCGGGGTTGACCATGGTAGTGATAGTGCCATGGGAGGTTAAGGGTTTGAACATGGTAGTGATAGTGTGATGGCGCGGTTGAGGGTTAGAACATGGTAGTGATAGTGAGTGTCATGGGGAAGTTGAGGATTGGAACATGGTAGTGGTAGTAATAGTTTCATGGGCAGGTTGATGGGTTGAACATGGCAGTGATAGTGTCAAGGGGAAGTTGAAGGTTAGAACATGGTAGTGATAGTATCATGGGGGCGGGTAACGGTTTGAACATGGTAGTGATAGTATCATGGGAAGGTTGAGGGGTTGAACATGGTAGTGAAGGTGTCATGGGGCGGTCGAGGGTTAGAACATGGTAGTGATAGTGATAGTGTCATGGGGCGGTTGAGGGTTTGAACATGGTAGTGATAGTGCCATGGGAGGTTGAGGGTTTGAACATGGTAGTGGTAGTGATAGTGTCATGGGGCGGTTGATGGTTAAAACATGTTAGTGATGGTGTCATGGGGCGGTTGAGGGTTAGAACATGGTAGTGATAGTATCATGGGGCAGTTGAGTGTTAGAACATGGTATTGATAATGTCAGGGGAAAGTTGAAGGTTAGAACATGGTAGTGATAGTATCATGGGGACGGGTAACGGTTTGACATGGTAGTGATAGTATCATGGGAAGGTTGATGGGTTGAACATGGTAGTGAGGGTCTCATGGGGCGGTTGAGGGTTAGAACATGGTAGTGATAGTGATAGTGGCATGGGGCGGTTGAGGGTTTTGAACATGGTAGTGATACTATCATGGGCAGGTTGAGGGGTTGAACATGGTAGTGATAGTGCCATGGGAGGTTGAGGGTTACACATGGTAGTGAAGGTGTCATGGGGCGGTTGAGGGTTTGAACATGGTAGTGTTCGTGTTCGTGTCATGGGACAGCTTTAGGGGTTAGAACATTGTAGCGGTAGTGTAATCGGGCGGTTGATGTTTAGGCTATGCATGGCAGTGTCAGTATAATGAGGTGGTTGAGGGTTAGAACATGCATGGTAAGGGCAGTAGCGTTGGCGGTTGAGGGTTAAGCATGGCATTGGTAGTGGTAGTGTCATGGGGTGGTTGAGGGTTAGAACGTGATAGTGGTAGTATCACAGGGCAGTCGAGGGTTAGAATATGGTATTGGTATCGGTAGTATCATGCGCAGTTGAGGGTTAGAATATCGTAGTGGTAGTGGCCGTGTCGTGGGACGGTTGACGTTTAGAACATAGCAGTGGTCGTGTCATGGCGTGGTTGGGGTCAGAATATGAAGTGGTACTGGTAGTGTCATGGGTGGTTGAGGGTTAGCATATATTAGTTGTAGTTGTGGTGTCATTAGGCGGTTAAGGTTCAGAACATGGTAATGGTGGTGTCATGGGGCGGTTCAGGTTCAGAACATGGTAGTGGTGGTGTCATGGGGCGGTTCAGGTTCAGAACATGGTAGTGGTGGTGTTATGGGGCGGTTGGGGGTAGAACATAGTTGGATTACCATGCATGATGACAATCCCACTACCCGCTCAACACTGCTCCACCAGACAAATGACCTCAACAATCGGAGTCACGAATTGCTCCAAATTACCACCTATGTGAATGTCATATTTCGCTATGAACGATTTTAATTTCGGAATTATGGTAGAGGGAGATAAAGTCTCTAATTATAAGACAGCCCTAGCACACAAAACGGAAGTCCATATTTTTGTCATGTTGCTGACAAGCTGACAAATATTGGACAAAGAATTAATTGAAACCATTCAGAGAACTACATTCAAAGAAATGGGCCCGATGTTATGTTATAGCTCTGGAGTTGTATAGAACATGAACATATTGATTATTACACAATTAAATACAGATAAAGAAAATGTTATTTATGTGATAATATATCAGATATGTTCACCGTACACATAGTCGCTATCAACATAATGTGTCGCCTTCGATGCATAATGTATTGGCGATTACGAATCAGCATAATGTCACACAATTCAATAGTCAAAGTTCTCTGACACCATGCCCTTTATTGATCCTGACATAATGGGAACAAAGCGGCGGTATATTTGTATCCTAGTCGCTAAAGCACACACTGTCTCGTCTTGTTGCTGATTGTGCTTCTTGTTCTTACGACATTTGTCAAACTCCGGATCTATTGGAGGGATCTTCGCCAAACTTGGTTGGCCGCTTGCCCACGAGGTTACAAAGAAGTATCTTAATTTCGAACACAAAAGCTAAACGGTACCAGCAAAAGCTTTCCGCAACATTGTTTTCAAAACGGGCACTGTTGACGCATTCTGCAGACTCCAATAGGCCCTAGCTCTGGTTTTATTGGAGCGATCTTTTCCTGTGGTGGGTGTTTGTTCGTGAGTCAATTTTGGGGTTAAGAGCTAAACTGCAACAGTAACCGTTTTCAGCAACATTGTTTCTAAATTAGACACGGTAAACCTCGCGTCAGACGATTGAAAAACTCAGGTATTTGACCTTGTGTTTATAATGATCTGGAAACAATGGCTGTATTCGACTGGGACTTTTCCGTAGAGTAAATTTACTCGCGAATTTGCCAAAATGTACTCTACGCAAACATACCAGTCGAATGAAAAAACCCTAGCAGTATGGAAGGTGCAGAAACGGACTAAATCGCCTAGATTTTACTATCTTAAAAATAAAATCCACCTTTCAACGCTGTTTTCAAACATAGTGAATGCTGAATAATAGTAGAATTCAGCTCCTAAGTCCCGCATTTTCAAATTTTGAATGAAAGTGACATACTTCACGAAACATGCCATACGTTTTGGTCATGGCTTGTTTCGTGCACTATATTTTTCCGGGAAATACCAGTCGAATAAAAAATATACTCTATGGAGCCAATTTACTCTAACTTTTCGCCCAGTCGAATACCGCCAATATGTCGTCTTTCAACATGACGATTTTGTAACACACGACAATCAGCTTGCAAACTATTGAAAATCTGCTGTTTTCGCATTAATTATATCATATAATATACAAAACGAGAAAAGCCGATTTTTCATGCCCAAATACGCTCTGGAGCGTTTTCCCTATGGAACGCTAGGCAGCGCATCGACGTGAAATGTATTCACCATATAGCATCGGTCATCGTTATAATAAATGCGTGTGTAAGTGACGGAATACCTTCACACGACAATTACAATTAGCTAGGCTCGTCCATCTCTAGCTAAGCTCCGCACGTGCTTTACTCTTGGCGTGATCGATTGAACCCTGAACTCCCTGCATATCAATTTCCAGGCCAGAAACTATACAGGTAAGCTTTTGAATATTTCGAAACTAATTTGACTGGATGCTGTCGCGGGGAGTTTAGCGTTCGATCGATCCCAACGCGGGCAAAGTGTGGTTGGAGCTTAGCTAGAGATGGATTGGCCTAGCTAAGTTTATTCATCCATTGTAACTGTCGGTATTCAGTCATAGACGGCCAACATGTTGAGAACAATGTTTCGCATAAAATGTTGGCCGTCTGCGCTAAAAAAAATCCATCGAAACATTGTTCGGCAACAATGTTTCTGATATTAAACATATTTAATATCGCCTAACATTGTTCTCTCGTGTGAGGTGCCTGGCGAAACATTGTCGGCCATCTGCGGTGTTTGCTAACAAAGTTGCAAAATACTTTTTATCATTGACTTAATCGGCGTTCACCCTGCGCTCATGTGATTCAAAATGGCGGCCCACATCATGGATGAAGGAGAACATGTGGAGTCTGATGACTTTTTATGGTCAAGTGAGAAGGAAGAATTGTTTGCTGAATTGTTGCACGTGTGCGGCTCGAGAGAAACATTTACACGAAACAATGTTTTTGTTGGAAGTCAGACAATGTTGGCCGTCTGCGCCCCACTTTAGACAAGCATTTATTGAGCGTTTAACCGATTAACCGATGCTATAGTGAATCCATTTCTGATCGATGTACTGATTGTCGTATTTTACAAAAGTGTCACGCTAAAAGACGCAATATTAATTGTGAACGACATATTTTGAAACTAATTTGACTGGATGGGCACTCAACAGCACCCAGTAAAATTAATTTCAAAATATTCAAAAAAAATGATTATTAGGTAGTAAAGACATGCAATTCGTACACATGAGGGCCTATTAAGAGAACATGGCGGACACGCGATTCATGGCGTATTTTAGTTGTGATGTCAGCCTAACTGTGACGTAATTGATTATGATGCCATATAATTTTATTTTTATTCAAACATATTTTATTGTACTGATAATACAATGAAATTGGGCACAAGCTCTGTCAGCTTATTGGAGCTCGGTCCCTACATAATATTAAAAACGGAGAGAGAGAGAGAGAGAGAGAGAGAGAGAGAGAGAGAGAGGGAGAGGGAGAGGGAGAGGGAGAGGAGAGGAGAGGAGAGGAGAGGAGAGGAGAGGAGAGGAGAGGGAGAGGAGAGGAGAGGAGAGGAGAGAGAGAGAGAGAGAGAGAGAGAGAGAGAGAGAGAGAGAGGAGAGAGGAGAGAGAGAGAGAGAGAGAGAGAGAGAGAGAGAGAGAGAGAGAGAGAGAGAGAGAGCATGAGAGAGAGAGAGAGAGCATGAGAGAGAGCATGAGAGAGGTGGAGGGAGGGGAGGGAGGGCGGGAGGGGGAGGGAGGGGGGGGTTAGAGAGAGAGAGAGAGAGAGAGAGAGAGAGAGAGAGAGAGAGAGAGAGAGAGAGAGAGAGAGAGAGAGAGAGAGAGAGAGAGAGAGAGAGAGAGTTGGGCGGAGGGGGGGGGGGGGGGGCGGTGGCGGCGAGACGCGCAGACAGACAATTCAATTTTTCGATTGTTTCAATACAATACATCACGATAGCTCATTAGTAGAACATTTCGTAACCTAAGCAACGTGGATATTAAGTGGATAACCATTCGCTTACACTTAATCTATGTGCATGCGAAAATTTTGCAATGCATTGTCAATGTAGCGTGCGACTATTATACTAGTGACAGATATAGAGGATTTCACGCTAATTGGCATTCCTCATTAAATCCATCCCACTGAAAATATTCAAAAAGAAACACAATAAGCGGTCTAACACCTAGCGAAAACACGGACGATTTATGAATGGGAACGGGAATAGAAACACTCGCTCATAGACGGGAACCACATAGATTAGCTATACTTTACAAAGTTGTGTAATGGAACCACGTGCGAGTCTTTGATATAATGTTGGGTCCAGAGCAGCTAATATTAATATAAGCAGGCTTGGCATCGGTTGCAGTACTCTTAATAGGCATCTGTTCGACAATCATCTGACGGACTCGACAAGTTGTTCTTGTGGATATCCTGATGAAACCGTTGCGCATTATGTCTTCTACTGCCCCATTTTAGGGAGCCGACTTGCTTTCCATAACGCACTAGTGACTATGATATTCCCCCTACACTCACGTTAAGACACATCCTGTATGGCGACACTAGTGTAAATATAGAAAGGAATTCCAAGACATTATAAATTATTTACCAATATATTGTCGATACTGGCCGTTTTTAACAACATCCCGGTTACTTATCCAAATCAAATAGTATTAGAAAACATATTTATATAACTGGCGATATAAATAAAACATAAAATAAAGTATAAATCAATGAGCCAACAATGTGCATATATGGGTACATTCAGTGCAACGCAGCTCGTGAATGGGCATGTTTCCAGGGCAAAAATCCTACTTTAGAATGTTTTGGACACATTTGAATTGGAGGACATTGGTGCCTAAGGAAGTAATGTCATCCGGCCCAATTGTGGTCAAAATATTTAATAAAATTTTCTTACTAACTGACATGGCGTGTTTTTGTTCTGGAGACATGTTGACTTGTTTATAACTGTGTGCATTGTACTGTACTGAAACTGTGCAAGCATGTGAGTACACAGCACTCGGCGTTCCTTCTACTCCTACCCTTCATGGAGATACTTGGAAATTCAAGATGACCGCCAAATAAATTGGCAAATCCAAATTTTCGTAGCAAGTGTTGAATGAAGTCTACGACACTACGATCGTTGCACCCACGTTTCGTTGAATTCTTGTCATTAAGGAGGAGTACCTCATTTAAGGGATTTCAGGTTATGGGGGGGGGGAAATCTAAGATGGCCATCGGTAAAATTGAACAAACAAAATTCTGAATAGAAGGTCTGGGATCTATCACCATAAGATCATGCAAGCTACATATGTGATTACTAGATGGACTGCGCCCCACGTGTCGAGCCGCTTGGTTTCTCCACATATCTTACAGCATGTGGGCAGTGTCGCGAAATAAGGATTTTTAGTAGTATACCACACTTGATGAATTAAATCTTCAAACCATGTAACAGTATTGAAAAAAATTGGAAATAATTTTAATTTGATGAAAACTATATGCAATTGTGATATAGATAGTGTCTTTGATAGAGTGTGACACAATTTAATCAACTGGAACACCGTTGAGTAAACGGGCGGAAACCAGACTGGTACTTGCAGAGAAGATCCTGTCCAATAAGATAATTATAAACGTGTTTAAGAATTATCCTTTCCATTAGCTTACCAACAGTGCTTAATAGTGATATTGGTCTACAATTTTCAAGTAACTCTCTATCTTCCTTTTTTAAATATTACCTATTTTCTAGGCATTTGGAAACATACCCGGTTCTAGTGATTTGTTTATGAGGAGATATAACGGAAACGCAATTGAATCTATAGTTGCTTTCAGCATTTTATGACTAACTTCGTCCGTCCCCGAGACTTTGTTTAGTTTTAATGATTTTGTGACATCTTTAATCTCAGATTCCTGAATTGATATATCTAATAATATGTTATTGGTTTTTCTTTCAAGAATCGGCAATTGCGCACCTTTATCAATATATGGTCGAAATAGACGAAACAGACTGGATTCCTCTATTGCATATGGAATACTTGCAACGATTAATGAATACTTTCGAGGCGATTGTATCACCGAAGTGGACAATAGGTGGGCGCCAATTTACAGAGGCCCATTTCAAGCTAAGCTCCGTTTACTTTCCTGCAGGTGCCGGATGATGGAATCGATATGAAGAGAAGACAGAGCCACCCTGCATTCTAGATCTGCCCGCTTGTGATCAAGAACATATTTCTCATGATTCATATCCCGGACAAACGTGCAATGACCAGTCTTGAGAGGGTGAGTGTTCGTCCACAAGAAGCGGAAGTATTGCCAAAGTTCCCTCACACACATACACACGCACACACCGACTCACACAGGCACGCACGCACGCACGCACGCACGCACGCACGAACGCACGCACGCACGCACGCACGCACGCACGCACGCACGCACGAACGCACGAACGCACGAACGCACGCACGCACGCACACACCCACGCACACCTACGCACCCCTACACGCGCGGGCGCGCACGTACGTACTGCCTGCCTATTTTGTTTTGTTTCCAGGCTCCCTATTCTCTGCAACTTCCCATTAATATCGTAAAAATCTCTGTAAATATGAGTTCACATATATATAGTGTATGAATTTTCAATGTTCTAATTAGTAATTTTTTATACTGGTTATATATATATATATATATATATATATATATATATATATATATATATATATATATATATATATATATATATATATATATATATATATATATATATATATATAGTGCATTTAGATAGAACCATTTCCATGTGAGCTTTTCAGCGCGCTGAAATTCTCTCGCTTAAAAACAAGTCGCGCAGTTCGCGACTTTTCTGCTCGCTTTTCTGCTAGCAGAAAAGTCGGTCTAGTGCATTTCCTATATATACATTTCCACAGGCGCTTGTCCGTGCCGCTGACACGCGCGCTTGTTATGTATGTTTGATCTTGTACGCATGCGTGTAGCCTGATAAGCAGGTTATCTAGTAATTGTGGCGTTTAAATGTGTTAAGATTTACATGCAATAATGATGCCATACAAGAGTCAGCTTCTGTATCTTCTTCTTCTTTTCGTTCGCTGATCATACCGCCAGTCATGTAAGTGACTATCGACATGATCATAAGCGTTAAGTGCGTGGATCCATGGTTTATTAGAGTGCGCCATGCGGCCTGGAACCTCCGTCTTCAGCACTCGAGGTTTCTGTCAGGGTTACCTCACCCTTACCTCCTTTAGTCGCCTCGTACGACACGCAGAGGATACGGAAGGTGTATTCTAAGCCCCACCCACAGGATAAAGCTTCTGTATTATTTGCGTAAGAGACAAAGAACTCGCATTCGTATGATGCAGTTAATGCGGTTGACAAACTAAAAAAGAGTGCACAGATATTGGGTGCAGATATTGTTCTACCAGATCAATTAACTGCTCCTGTTTTTGAAAGCTCAGCTTCAGAACCTGGCCTCTGTACTTTTGCGACATGACACATGTAGTGTGTAGGAAAGCAAAAATTGATCAAAAATATGCAGAACTAGCGCCTGAAATTCGCTTGTCTACGCTAGGAAAACAGCCGGATTCGCTGGTAAACTCGCCCACATGGAAATAGACAAACCCGCGAGCAGAAAAGCTTGTGAGAACACACGAGCAGAATAGCTCACATGGAAAGCGGGCCTTAGGCTCGCTTTCCATGTGAGCTTTTCTGCTCGCGTGTTCTCGCAGGTTTGTCTATTCCCATGCGGGCGAGTTTACCAGCCAATCCGGCTGTTTTCTTAGCGTAGGCAAGGGAATTTCAGGCTCTAGTTCTGCATATCTTTGATCAGTTTTTGCTTTCCTACACACTACATGTGTCATGTCCCACAAGTGCAAAGGCCATGTCCTGATGCTGAGCTTTCAAAAACAGGAGCTGTTAATTGATCTGGTAGAACAATATCCGCACCTCTATGATGTTACCGCAACGGCTCATAGTAACAGACTGTTAATAAAAACACGTGGAAGCAGATCAATTGGTAATTCGGTTCAAATGCTAATGGTCCAGATGAGCGTCAAGGCCCTCGTTCCTCTTGTTTTATGTTGCAAAGCAGTAAAGGTTGACTTGCAAAAGAATAATTACCGCAGTTTGTGGGAAGGCTTCATCATTTATTAGATCACTTGGCATGAATGGTCAAGTGAGCTTATGTTACCACGGCCATCCATCGTCCGTAAGACAACCATCCGTCATCCATCATCCATCCACCAACTTTCTCAACGAATTCTTAAGAACCGGTTTATGGATTTCACGCAAATTTGGCAGGAAGCATCTTGGGGTGAAATGGTTTAAATTTATTAGAAGTCTAATTGTGAATTATCTTTACCTTTAAATACATTTAATGGCTGGTAGATGGGTAGGCTTACTGTTAGTAAAACATGCAAACTATTATATTATGCCCCATGCTCTTGCCTTTTTCGCAAAATTTCATGCACTCAAAATCTGTGCTCTCTTTTTTGGTTTGTCAACTGCATTAACTGCATCATACGAATGCCAGTTCTTTGTCTCCTGCGCAAATAATACAAAAGAAAATGGCTGTTGCATGGAATCATTATTATATTTGCATAGCGTTCAACGTCAATATTGCAAAATAACCTGCTTATAAGGCAACACGCATGCGCACAAGGTCAACATGCACAACACGCGCTTGTACCCGCTGCATAGAGACGCTCCCATGGAAATGGTTCTATATAAAATGCACTAGCCCGATTTTTCTGCGCGCAGAAAAGCGGGCAGAAAAGTCGCTCACTGAGAAATGGTTCTATCTAAATGCACTCGATCGACTTTTCTGCAGAAAAGCTTACAGGGAAAGCGGGCCTGATTCGATCTCTCGTGTCATTTCATTAGCGTTGTGCATAATGCTCTGGTTAGCCCCTCCAAATGTCTGGATCGACACCCAGTGGGTTACACCCCTGCGCCACGTTGAGGCCGAGCATATAGTCTTAAACAGAACGCAGAGGCAAAGGCCAGAAGAAAGCTAAGCATCATGAGGAAGCTGGCAGGAACAAAGTAGGGTGCCAATGAAAGGATCCTCAAGACCATCTACCTAGGTGCCGTACGACCACACCTTGAGTATGGATCCAGCTCATGGATGACAGCAGCTAAATCTCATCAACAGAACCTCGACAGAGTACAAAACCAGGCACTGCGCATCATCACTGGTGGAATGAGATCAACACCAATAGAAAAAATGGAGCAGATAGCAGGCATCGTTCAACAACCACCAGATGAAGATCAGGCAAGCACAATTGTCATCGGGAAGACTTAAAAGATCAAGTTTTGTAAAAAAAAAAAAAAAGACAAAGGCACTTCAAAGGAAACACCAAGAAATGTTGCCAGCACAAATATAAGACCCAAACCACACACTTGATCCTCCACCCCGGGAAAACAAACTAGAGAGCATAGCTATTCGCACCACAGTACCTCATCTCACAACCAAAGATGAACACAGTGATGTGAGCAAGAAGGCCCTGACACTAGCCATGCTGGAAGAAATGTACCCTCAGGAGACATGGATAAGGATCTACACAGTGGATCAGCCAAAGATGCAATTATGAGCGGAGGTGCTGGACTGCACATACAGTATCCAAACGGACAACATGAGTCAGCTGCAATACCGACAGGCAAACACTGCACAAACTACAGAGCTGAAGGCGAAGCACTGGTTCATGCAGCTAATACCATCAGCAGAACAGCAGACCGTATTGCACAGATTGTCTTTTTATCTGATGCCCGGTCCGTCCTTGAGGCTGTCACCAAAGGTAAGCTGCCACAACTTGAAGAAGCACTACAAACCATAAAATGCTTTCGGATAGCATTGCAGTGGATCCCCTCACACTGTGGAGTCCAAGGAAATGAGGAAGCAGACAAGATGGCAAAGGTGGGTGCAGAAGAGAATCAGACAGAAAACATGGTTACCCATACAGAGATGAAAACTATCATCAAGTCACTCTATAGAACACCTCAATCAGAACATGCCTACCATCATCTCTCGAGGCCAGAGCAAGTGACCATTTTTCGTCTCAGAACTGGACACAACAGACTAAACCAACACATGTACAGGCGGTTCCACCTTACGACATCGCCCGCTTGTCCTTGTAGAGAAGCAGAACAGACCACAGAGCACATACTTCAATGTTGCAGTACGTATCAGCTGCTGAGAGAAGAGATCTGGCCTTTGTCAACCTCTTTTCTTGAAAAGCTGTATGGGCCTGTGGAAGAACTGCAGAAAACCACAGATTTCATCTTGAGAACGGCTCTCCAAGTGTGATACTAGCGATCGAAAAGAAGAAGAAGAAGAAGAAAGCGGGCCTTATAGGTGTTGCGTCTATGCGTGTAACTTGAATTTACGCATGGGCCTCAAAGATTAAGAAAAAAAATTGGTATAATTTTTTGGGTCATGTAAAATTAGGGGCCCTGTGCAAATTCACTTGCTGCACTAGGTTCGGCCTTGTGTACCATTGTCTTAAATTTTGCCGTGAGTTGGTCGTAATGACGTAATAGACTGAAAAAAATTGCTCGTTATAGATCTTTCTGCACTAGCAGTCGTCTCGTAAACGATTAGTTGATGGCTGGGTCGATAATTATGTCTCTCCGGTAACGATCGCTTGCCATATGTATCTACATAACTAGATCCCACATACCACCCTGACCTTCATCTGCCTAATTATGGCGTATACATGTATAGCAAAGTATGTATAGCTTATATATCGAAAACCTATTATAATGGAAACAGCAACGATCCTCAAATCTGTGCGTGTCATTATCGGATAGAGCAGTTCGTGTTTAACGTGTGCTAAGTTAAGGTCAGAGTGGAAATCCACAATTGCTTTCCTGTTTTAGGGCAACCACAACCACACCTGATGAAAATATAATAAAAAGTAAAATAAATAAAATAAAATTAATCAACTGACAACGGTTACAGGAAACATATGCCAAAATATCAAAAGATCATAAGATATATATATCAAATATCTTATGATCTTTTGACATTTTGAAATTATTTAGGGCCTATCCTCGCCCTGTAGGCCTATAAGGAAGATGAGATTGCATTTAGTTGTGTATACACATATGTTTCCTGTAACCGTTGTCAGTTGATTATTTTTGCCGTTTCCAACTTTCAATCAGACAGACCAGAATCAATAACTCTCAGAGACCTAAGATATATCTCATTGAATACTTTGAAACTAATGTAACTGGAAGCTATTGCTGTTTACGTCAACAAAATTATGCTGTCAAATTAGTTTCAAGATATTCAGCGGCTTACCTGCATGATTACTGTAAAATTTACGTACTGACTGGTACTTCAAAGTTCAAAGATCAAATGAAAATATTTTGAAAAATAAAGTAAATAAACTCTTTTGCCGCTAATAGAACAAGGACTAGCTTCGTCGTACCTTAACTGCGACTGATGCAAGACATCAGACAATAACTACCATGAGAAATAAATCAGGATCTGCTGAAAATGTTAAAAACAATTTGACTGAAAGTTGTTTCAAATTCAGTCAAATTATTTTCACAATATTCAGCATATACCCAGCTAATACTCATAAAAATGTAGTCTGCAGAAGTTCAGCAAAGCAGACAGTCGAAATTCAAAACTTTTCTTGGAGTTGGATCCAATGTGACGGTGCTACTCATTCTAGAAACCCTCCAGGGCTACAACATTGGCGAATTTCTAGATACGTCCCGGATTTTCAGAAACATTATTGGCGGTGGCCTGCAGTCATTGTGGTCTGGCTTTGATCGCTTTGTAAAGAATATGCTGTATGACGGGTCAACCAAACTCCATGACATTTACCTAAAACTTATGTTTTCATGCCCAATCACCAAACTCATACGAACCAGAAAGAAACATATTGAAGTTTTCTGATGCCTAATCTTCTTGCCTATTGATGAATTTAATCTATTCTGGTTATCTAACTATTCTTCTGTTGCTTACTGACGCTTCGCTTCCCACGACGGTAAGGCCTGTATGTACGGTTGCTGCGACAACCGGTCTTACCGACGAAGAAAGTGAGGGATACCAGCTCGCCTCGTGTGTAGATGGACGTCACGATATTTATGTTGGTATCTGGGCCTGATCTGACTAGTGTAGAAGTCGGTGGTTCGTGACGGTGGTCTTCCGTCGATTCCAGAATTACTTAGCAACAACCCAAACTCTTGCTTCGAGGATATCGAAGTGATAACTTTATTTTACTAATATCTTTACTATATATATTTCCCTAGCAATTATGGGTGGCTTATACTACCACCAAATACTTGGAGTAACTTTTACTGTCACTCGTGTCTATAGAAGTAACTGATTTTTACATAATACGAATACTGGTTATTCTATCATTTCAAAGTTGCGTTTCACGATTCGCTAAATCACTTTCGTCAAATACTGTTCTTGGCTACTTAAAGCCATTCACCAAGAACTTGTTTGAATTTCGACAAATTCAATTCCACAGAACTATACGGACCCGAGGCTAGGTTTACCTAAACGCAGTATGTTTCGGAACCCCCCAAAAAGTGAAAGGTCTCCTTATGACTGCTTTGCCACCTCACGGTTACGTTCGGGTTGTTACACCATACCCTCGGAGATCCAGCGCTGCTGACATCATCTTAACCAATCAACCTAGGCCTCTTCAGCACTCCGCTGATGGACTCGAACATAGGCAAAGCAGTATCAGTTGGTTCTGGAGTGATTGGATCTGTCGGATAGCAGCTTATAAGCCTGACCGTGATGGATATTGCTTCGGCAACCATTGCTAATCTCAAGCTCAAGAGCTTACGTGATGGACGCCCTCTGTCAATTTTTCGTCTCGTTTTCTAATCTACCTGACGCCAGACGTTATTAGGCTTGCGCCTGCATTTTACAAGGGTGCCGTGACGTGGCGGTGACGTAGTGACCATGTGGCCCGCCTGACTCACCAGCACCTGGTGTTGTTGGTGGCTTCTACAGAAACTCGGTTACCGTTATCATGGTCCCCGGTACGTCGGTCTCTACGTCATTTCTATGAGTCATCCAGATTGTGCTACCTGTACTCTGTCCGTAGCACCCTACCGACGCTCCCGCTTGAATATTTTAGAAAACTATTGGTCATAACTTCTGCTGAATACGGTAAAAGGTTGTGCCGCTACTACAGCAACAACTTTCATCTTTTAACTACCGCCAGATACCATCAACTCACAACCCTAGGTCCTTCTTCATTCTATCCAATTTCACTCAATGTTTCGGTTACAGTTTCGCGTCAGTTTCGCATCGACTGATGCCCCTGTTGATGCATCCAGTTATCCGTTCATTAGCTCCGCCTGGTATTCAAATACAATAATTTCATTTCATTGAGGTCTTATCCTGCAAATATAAGATGTCCCCGGGGTCATGACTCCCCACAAGACAATCCGATATCCACAATATGTATAAATATTTTTATTTAACTATTTTTTTGCTGCCTAAATAAGTTTGGTAGTGAATTTATGCAAAATCTTGCTAATATCTGGCAATAAAGTTTTAAACCTCTATAAAAATTTACAAGCTATCTGGAAAGTCAACGCTGCCGAACTCCACGGCAATGGGCCGTTCCAGTTTTAGCTATGCCGCGCCCATCTCTAGCTAAGCTCCACCCACATCATGCTCGTGTTGGGATCAACCAATCCCTGAACTACCTGACGATCAATTTCCAGAAAACTATACAGGTAAGTTGTTGAATATTTTTAACTTACTTTGACTGGGTGCTGTTGCTGCCATTGGGTGTTGTTGCTGGCAGAAACAGCGCCCGCCCAGTCAAATTAGTTAAATTAAATAGCAAAAACGTACAATTCGTACAACGTGTCGGACTTTTAAGCGATTAAGACGGGCTATATCGAGTCATTCATGACGTCATGATTATCACGGCTTCGTAAACGTCACTTAGTTGATTATGACGTCATATGACGTCATATGATCGATGGTAAACTTGGAAAGGTGAATTGACAAAATAGCATACTAAAGCCTAAAATGACAATAAATGAAACAAACCACACATTATACAGTTGTTTAGTGTTCTTGGGTTACAGTCAGGGTTGGCAAGTTTGGACACTAGTGGTTTAAACCGGGAAACCGTCTGCTTAAAATAGGTTTCGGACACCTAAAAACCGCCAAAAACTGTCCAAAACAGTCTAAAATCTTAGTCTAAATTATTTCTTTGAAATCTTAAATACATACAACAACTGTATAAAACATGTGTATGTAATAAATGTACACATCTATGTACATTGTAATGTTAAAATGGGACCGATTTTAGACACGTTAACCCTTATTACACTGATGACCAATAAGTTATTCATTACATGTACATCTGCTGTAAAATTAAGATAATGTCTTAAAATTTCGTGAAGTAAACTTAGAATACTTTGAAATCAAATTGTTAGAAAATCATTTGGTGTCTTAAAACATAAATCAGTCAAATTATTTTCAAAATAAGGTTAAACGTATCCAGAATTTTTGGAACGTGTGTGTACGCGCGTGCGTGCGTACGTGCGTGTGTGTATGAATGTAGAGCTAGGCTGTTACATTATTAGCTCTCTTTGTAGCTAGAATAATAACCGATAACCATCAATCACGCTCTGAGTTTCTTTATAATCTTGCCAGCACGTCTATAATTAGATAATGACTGGAAATTGTTGCTGCCTACATTGTAGCTTCCGGACAAGTCTGTTTTAACATGCTCAGCAAATTACTTTAATTGTAAATAATCTGTCATATCTGTAGACTAGTCTAAAGTGCTAAATAAACAAATAAAATACAAGGAAGTTGTTGATGCCTTAGGCATGTTAGGTAGACAGAATCACATGTTATCGGCAGTGCATGTTAGGTAGACAGAATCACATGTTATCGGCAGTGCATGTTAGGTAGACAGAATCACATGTTATCGGCAGTGCATGTTAGGTAGACAGAATCACATGTTATCGGCAGTGCATGTTAGATAGACAGAATCACATGTTATCGGCAGTGCATGTTAGGTAGACAGAATCACATGTTATCGGCAGTGCATGTTAGGTAGACCGAATCACATGTTATCGGCAGTGCATGTTAGGTAGACAGAATCACATGTTATCGGCAGTGCATGTTAGGTAGACAGAATCACATGTTATCGGCAGTGCATGTTAGGTAGACAGAATCACATGTTATCGGCAGTGCATGTTAGGTAGACAGAATCACATGTTATCGGCAGTGCATGTTAGGTAGACCGAATCACATGTTATCGGCAGTGCATGTTAGGTAGACCGAATCACATGTTATCGGCAGTGCATGTTAGGTAGACAGAATCACATGTTATCGGCAGTGCATGTTAGGTAGACAGAATCACATGTTATCGGCAGTGCATGTTAGATAGACAGAATCACATGTTATCGGCAGTGCATGTTAGGTAGACAGAATCACATGTTATCGGCAGTGCATGTTAGGTAGACCGAATCACATGTTATCGGCAGTGCATGTTAGGTAGACCGAATCACATGTTATCGGCAGTGCATGTTAGGTAGACCGAATCACATGTTATCGGCAGTGCATGTTAGATAGACAGAATCACATGTTATCGGCAGTGCATGTTAGATAGACAGAATCACATGTTATCGGCAGTGCATGTTAGATAGACAGAATCACATGTTATCGGCAGTGCATGTTAGATAGACAGAATCACATGTTATCGGCAGTGCATGTTAGGTAGACCGAATCACATGTTATCGGCAGTGCATGTTACATGTAATTAATTAACACTTTAATGGTTAAATTTTGTCAAGAAAATTTCACTTTACACGCACTCTTGCAAGCCAAGAGAAGACTTTTTTTTTACATTACCGGAGTGATTGTCCATTCAAAGTTAATTTTGGACAGTCCAAAGTCACTCCAAACCCAACCCTGGTCACAGTGGGTGAAAAGAAGCTGTTTTATTACAAACAAGCGATATGTTAAGCCGGAATATGTTGCGCAACATGTTGCATGCATGTATGGCAAAATATGTCACGTTGCATGTGTTGCGCAACAAGTTTCAAGAAATAGGACAAGTTTTATTTTCATGCAACATGCTGCATGGTGTCAGCCTAGCGCTCGATAGGGAAAACAATTCAAAACGTTTTGTTAATCAGCAAACTATTGACAATCTGCTGTTTTCGCATTAATTGTAGTATATAGTATACAAAACGAGACAAGCCGATTTTGCACGCGCAGAACGCTCTGGAGTGTTTTCCCTACGGAACGCATGGCTGGTTTCATACCGGGGTGTGGACCAATAGGGTTGCAGCGAGTTTGTGATTCAACGGGTCTGTGTCATATTAGGAATGATGAAGACAACACATGAATTCATATTTTACTTAGGGGATTTAAAAGATGAGTTCGAGTGGACAAAGCAAGCAACAGATGACCTACTGTTTCTTCCTATTCAACAGCATCTCTCCAAACACTTCTATTGTGACTTCTACGCATGATGATAACCGCAATTAAAGCAATTACTGCGCGTGATAAGCTATTAGTGCCTGTCTTCTTGATGCGGCGAAACCATGTTGGGAAATTGCAATGGAAATATCCGTTATATACCAACCTTGTTGCTGATAGGCCTACATGTTGCATGAGTGTGTTGGATCAAGTTTCTATAGGAACATACTGCGCAACATCTTTCTGGAAACATGTTGCGCAATGCATTCTCATATGGACGGCTTAGAATCGTATTTAAACTGAGACCAGACTGTCCCTTTAATAATAAAAAATAAGCCTCAAATCCTGGAAATAATTCACAAAGTTCGTCAAAACACACAAATCATTGAGAGTTTAACGTGGAGCGTTACTACGGAGTTTGCTATAGCATAGAGTTAGGGTCACTGACCCGACATGACCGGTGGTGACTAAAATATTAGGGACTGAGACAAATCTAATTAATATTAGATTAATAAATCATAAGATTATGGAAGATAAATTGACGCAATGGGCTTGTTAAGTATGATGTCACTGCGCGTGATTCGCAACCCAGAAGTGTGTATTTTGCTTTATTACATCATAAGTACGTATTTATGACGTCATCATTTGTCGTTAGACAAAAACATTGTCTTGTGTATTTAACAATCAACCTGAACCCGGAAATACGTCATCACTTAACAAGCCCATAGTCTTTGTCATTGTGTACTAAATCAGGACGTCCGGCTTGAACAAGAAGCGATACCTCCTCATTAGACAAGATAATTCACCTTTCCAAAGTATCCATTCATCGTCAGACCTCGTATGACGTCATAATCATCTCAACGCGTGTATGGTGACGTCATAATTATTACGTCACAAAGGGTTCCATATAGACCGCCACCAAATCTCAAATGGTCCGACACGTTGTATGAATTGTATATCATTGTAATTCTTTGCTATTTAATAAACATGCTGTTGAATATTTTGAAACTAATTTGACTGGGCGCTGTTGCTGCCTTAGGCAGCAACAGCACCCAGCCAAATTAGTTTCAAAATATTCAACAGCTTATCTGTGTAGTTTTTTGGAAATTGATAGTCAGGGTGTTTAGAGATCGATCGATCCCAACACGAGCGAGGTGTGGGTGGAGCTTAGCTAGAGATGGGCGGGGCATAGCTAAAACCGGAAAGGTCCATTCATATGTCCATACTGGCCGATTTTAGTATTATTCTGTGTATGCTGTGGAAGACATATGCACTTACTAATGCGCATAGCACACGTCGTTGCACTCCCACTCACCCACCTGTTAACAACCCCCTCCAACCGCCCCCCCCCCCCACACACCCCCCCCCCCCCCCCCGTGCCTCTATTTCAATTTCGCAACTAAAAAATTTTATGAATTTATATGGAATGGAATCATCATAATTATGTTAAGAATTATTTCGATTTTCGTCAATTTTATTTTCAGAAATTTTGCTGTGAATATGCACCTTTAAGTTCCACAAAATTGTATTGAGCTTTAAAAGAAGCACGCCAAATGCAATGATTTATGTTGAACTGGGGAGGGATCCACTGCGCATAGCGATAAAGCGCAACATGGTCCGATTCTGGGCAAAGGTAGTTAATGCCGGATACAGTAAACCTTCTTCTATACTCTATTATATCTGTCTAGAGCATGAAAATAATCACTCCATTAAATTCAAATGGATATAATTTTAAGAAACATTTTAATAACCACAGGAAATTGCTATCAATTCAGAAAATATTCAATGTAAATCAACTAGTTAAAAACTTTAGACAAACATTAAAAGAACAGTTTGTCAGTAAATGGTGACAAGATTTAACTTCGCCTAGCAGCTTAAACTTTTACCCACAAATAAAACATACGTTTCAATTTGACAGATATTTAACGATACTCCCACAAGAAGAATTACTAGTAATAATCCATTCTAGGACTTTAAACCATAGATTAGCCATAGAAGCTGAACGCTGGGCAGGTAACGATAGAGAATTTTGATTTTAAGACATTGACAGTTATCCGGAAACTGTTTTTCCGATTTGGCGGCAATTTTAACCCAAGAAAAGGGGTTCAATACAGATTCCACAACGTCGGGCGTGATCCAATAAGAAAAATCCGGAAAATGAGAAAGAATCTACAATATGACAAAAACTGGTGAGCGAGGATATGGTCGCTCTTGTTATTCTTTTCGTACGCTGTTAATGGAAGAATCCTGTTTTAGCTATGTCCCGCCCATGTCCCGCCCATCTTTAGCTATGCACCACCCACGCTACGCCCCGTTGGGCTCGATCGATCACTGAGCTGCCCGACTATCAATTTCCAAAAAGCTACAGGTAAGCTATTGAATATTTTGAAACTAATTTGACTGGGTGCTGTTGCTGCCTACGTCACATAGTTGATTGTGACGTCATATGATGGATGGATAAATTGGAAAGGGCCATTGTTGGTGTATTAGCCTATGTGATGGCGCTGTTGGTGGACGTCGAATCCAGCATTGGCGCTTTGCCCGATTGGCTTAGTTAAACTTACATGGGTCCATATGTCTATATCAGGAGAGGGGGTGTTATCGAAAAGGACACTAGTCCATAGTCTAGGCTATATGGCATTCAGACACCAGCGACCATCGAGAAAAATTTGATTCAATTTCCGACAGACAACAGCCAAATATGACCGCCAAAGTTCTAAGATTATTTAGAAGATACGCTTCTGGATGCTAACTATGCCTTCAGGTTTGTTGGATTTGTTGAAAATGTCATTGGCGCATTAGACAAATGTGCATTATGGGGGATAAGCCAACACTCTTTAACCATTTTACACACATATCAGCCAAAGATGGCTTCTCCAGTGGTCTTGAGAAATGTCCATTTACAGACCAAGTGAGGGATATTTTTGAAAATTTACCAATAGAATTACTGGCTCGATAACCGAGCCGGTCATTCCAGTGGTAAATTTTCAAAAATAGTCTTCTCTTGATCTACAAATGGGATTTTCTATGAGAAAATTGAAATTTTCTTGAACAAATTCGAGGGTTAAAGGGTTAATCCTGCGCGACATTAGGAACAACAAATTATTTACGATGTAGGGAAAATTATGTTGAACATTTTGCAACAGCTCCCAGTCAAATGCGTTTCAAAATATTTAACAGCTTTCATGTATACCTGTCTTGAAATTGGCATGTAAAAGTGTTAACCAATTGAACCACGAAGTCTCGAAATTCCAATTTCAAATTATACATGTATAGGTTGTAAAATTCAATAGAATATTAAGTGGCTATCATTTTCCCCCCTACTTGTCCTTTATCACGTCCAGAGAGTTAAATAAAGCTTGGTCTTGCAGTTCAGATAAAACAACCCAACTGCTTTGAATGTCACCCATCCAAGTTTTGTCTCTAAACAACCATTGGCATTCTTTATATAGAGAACTTGAAGCATGTGTGTGTGGGAAGACTCACGTTCAAACAGTTCCTACATCAGCCAGTGTATCTAATCATAGTACTATTGATTGTGAAGTTAAGTGGCAACAACGGTGTGAATGTGACAGTCATTGGAAAGATACTAGCTAAACATAAAGATAATAATGCTGCGGCTACTGGTGCTGCCACCACCGCCCCGACCGCCAACACGACAGGGGTAAATCTTTTTCACGGCTGCGCGCCAAAGTCAGACTAGACAGGATCTTCCGGATGTTGTTGAGGAGAATGATAGGACGCAGGTCTGCTAGTGGGTCAGGTCTCTAAGCTGGCGGATTGGGGTTCGACAGAGCGATTAGGCTACCCTTGGCAAACAGCGTCGGTGGAGAGGTGCTGCATGAAGGCAGACTGTCATCTCTGTGATTAGTTTGAAGATGATGTCGCCTGGATACCTAAACAGTTAAAATTCATTGGTGAGGCGGTCAGACTGGCAGTGCCAGGTGTGCGTCCATTTCTTACGGCTTTAAGTGCCTTCTCAACTTCAGTTGTTTCAATTGGCAATAGCCTGGGATCAGGTGACATGGATGTAATGGCACTGGATCCGAGAATTGGTTCTTAAAATATCAATTTCCCTGAAAAAATTAACCTAGGTGTTATGCGCAGAAAGTGATGGTGGTGGATCAGCAGTGTCTGTGATATCATTTGCCAGAGTGTCTGCTTGACAACTCACGTGGCTGGTGTTTCAATAGATTGAGGCGACCATGGCCAACATTTGATTACATTAGATAAAGCATCGTTTGAGTTGATGCCGATGGTTGCTACGCGTTCTTTCTTCTTCTTTTCGTTCGCTGATCATGCCGCCAGTCCTGTAAGTGACTATCGACATGATCATAAGCGTTAAGTGCGTGGATCCATGGTTTATTAGAGTGCGCCGTGCGGCCTGGAACCTCCGTCTTCAGCACTCGAGGTTTCTGTCAGGGTTACCTCACCCTTACCTCCTTTAGTCGCCTCTTACGACACGCAGAGGATACGGAAGGTGTATTCTAAGCCCCACCTACAGGGCAGTTGCTACGCCTGAACCCCACGGGTCTTCTTAGTGCTGGTCTCACTGACAATCAATGTAAAATTTGACATTGCCATTTTGCTTAGCATGTCACAATTCTGGCTCGTTTTAAGGCGGATGATCACTGCTTTGTTAGTCAGAGCTGAGGACTGTGCCACCATATGAGCGTGAGTTTTGAAGTAGTGGATTGCCGTATATGGCCTAATCAAATTGGTCATAGATAGCTGGTGTGGGCTTAGAGCCTGCTTGTGCTCGACGGTCAGCGATGTGTCCTGTCCATGGTTGATGATGGCATGGGTGTTTGAAAGTAGTGTCTGCTTTGCTAAATCTGCCTAGCTTGGGGCTAAAATCTCCACACACAAAATAGTTGCCATATGGTTGGAGTTATGATGGCTGAGCACCGATCGGCACAGAACGACTCAATCAGTGGCGGTCTTCATTTGCTTAATCAACAGATGAGCCATAGCCAATTACAACGCAACACTTGGTGGTGGAACGATTTCGCAATAGCATGGGCAGATACACACAATCGCTGACGTATCTAAAGCTCAGGATGTGGTTCAAAAGTGTGGGTCCGATTGCAAACACTAGACGACGGTATGAGGCCTGCCTCTGCTCTACGACAATCAGCTTGTGGCCAGTCTGAAGTCAAACGTTTGTCGCTAAGATGCTGTAGTCAAAGCAGATGTGTTCCATGTTGTGATTCCAAACCCATGGTGAGATTGCGACGAGTGAGAATGTCGAATACAGTTTCTTTGAAGAAGAAGGTTAGACATTGTAAGAATTCCCTCTGAATGCGATTGTCAGTTCGCAAACCTTGCAGGCGTGCAACCGAATGAGGAGAAGAGGACACGTTCATGCCGGTCTCCTCCGCAAGTAGGACTTTATCTTTCCCAAGTATCCATCTATCAATCTCTGGCGTCATATGACGACATAATCAGCTAAGTACGGTGTAGGATTACGTCATAATCATTACGTCAGAAATGTTCCTATTTAGCCCGTCTTTAACTCTTAATAGTGTGACACGTTGTACGAATTGTGTGTCTTTACCATTCAATAAACATTCTGTTGAATATTTTGAAACTAATTTGACAGGACGCTGTTTCAAAATATGTAACAGATCACCTGTATATTTTTCTGGAAATTGATAGTCAGGGAGTTCAGAGATCGATCGATCCCAACACGGGCGTAGTAGGGTTGAGCTTAGATTGAGATGGGCGGGGGCATAGCTAAAGGTGGAAAGGTCCCTTGGAAGTGCAAAATAAATATGCTTACACTTTGTCTTTTAAATATGTAAATATAATATGGATTGTGTTGTTCTGAAAGGTTTCGCTTCAGTAAGCTCTGGTTAATGCGGAGCTAGTGGAGGACTCCAGTTTATCCATCAATTACGCGACGTGTATGATGACGTCATAATCAAATACGTTATGAATGGCGTAGCTAAGTTCGCCGCGAACGCTTAATTGATGACGGACTAAGCGTTATTGTACGAATTGTATGTCTTTACTATTTATTAAATATATTGTTGAATATTATGAACTAATTTGACTGGGCGATGTCGCTGCCATAGGCAACAACAGCACCCAGTAAAATTAGTTTCAAAATATTCAACAGCCTACATGCATAGTTTGCTGCAAATTGAGTTTCAGAGAGTATAGTGATCGATCGAACCCAACAAGGGCAGAGCGTGTGCGGAGCTTAGCTAGAGATGGGCGGGGCATAGCTAAAACTGGATTCTTCCCTTGAGACAAACGCAACATCTTATTATATCATAATGGCTGCATCATCTCTTGGCCTACAAATGGGCATTCACTCTGCGGGGACCTTGATTTTGTTTACCAATCTTTACCAGTAAATGTTTGAAATCTATTTTAGCGATGTCAGAATCGTAGCGGTGTTTATGCGGGTGGGGGACAGCAGTGGCTATGCAGGTGTGAGGCAGCGGTGGCTACGCGGGTGGGGGAGAGCTGTGGCTATGCAAGTGGGAGACAACGGTGGCTATGCGGGTGGATGAACAACGGTGGCTATGCTGGTGGAGGACAGCGTTGGCTATGCGGGTGGGGGGGGGGCAGCGGTGGCTATGCAAATGGGAGATAGCGGTGGCTATGCGGGTGGGGGACAGCGGTGGCTCTGCAAGTGAGAGATAGCGGTGGCTATGCGGGTGGATGGACAACAGTGGCTACGCGGGTGGGGACTTATATATATATATATATATATATAGTGAAATCGGAGCAATCGGTTGCTCGTAACTAAATATTTAATATTTTTAAACGTCATAAAGAACCATTTTCTAAATCTTGTAGACCGTTCTGATAATGGAACGATAAACCCCCACATCGGTGTGAATCAATATACAAGTATACAACACATAATTATCGTGTACATAACGCCAATTTATAAGACGTTCAATGTGTATTCATACGTGTCGTTACGCAAGAATGCGGCACGTATTGTTGCACCTGCTCAAACACTGTTTCACGCATCTGGGCAACGATATTGCAAGGACATTACTCCGAAAAATTCCCAAACTGTTTGCGAAAAGTTAAGTTGCCGTGTTATGTTAGTCTACACAGACAAGAAAAAAATACGATCCCCAGTTAGTACGCACAAACTTAGTTTATTTTGACGAGCTTTTCGAACATAAATGTGTTTCATCGGGTCATCAGGTCTAATGAAGCACATTGCACGAAAGCTCGTCAAAATAAACTAGGCGCCTACGTTAGGCTTAAAAGCTACTACATTGCAATCCTGTTTTACCATCTATTTGTGTGACAGACGTTCAGCCACTGCAGCTCTGGAATAAACCTACCAGTTAATCCATCAATCATATGACGCCATAATCAACTATGTGACGTGGATGACGTAGATAGGTTCGTCACGAACGCTTAATTGATGACGGACCAAGTTTGGTTGAATGAATGGTATGTCTGTACCATTTAATAAACATTCTGTTTAATATGTTGAAACTAATTTGACTGGGTGCAGTAAAATTAGTTTCAAAATATTCAACAGCTTACCTGTATAGTTTTTTGGGAAATTGAGATTTTGAGAGTGCAGCAATCGATCGATCCCAACACAGGCAACGTGTGTGTTGAGCTTAGCTAGAGATATGAGGTGGGGGGGGGGCGTGGCAATGCTAAAACTGGAACGTTCCATTGGCATTCAGCATTGCTCTCGAATGTTTAGCATTTAGTTGACTGAACTTCCAGTTTTCTAGATTCGATATGATAACTAGTTGATATTTTAAATGTAATAAAGGGATACATTTTTAGCTATGCCCCGCCCATTTCTAGCTAAACTCCGCCCACTTTGCAGAGTGTTAAATTATATA
Organism: Chaetoderma sp. LZ-2023a; assembly: GCA_034401795.1. Taxonomy (NCBI): domain Eukaryota; kingdom Metazoa; phylum Mollusca; class Caudofoveata; order Chaetodermatida; family Chaetodermatidae; genus Chaetoderma; species Chaetoderma sp. LZ-2023a. The sequence continues at coordinate 71,618,501 of CM067367.1, forward strand.
TATATATATATATATATATATATATATATATATATATATATATATATATATATATATATATATATATATATATATATATATATTTCGAATGCTGAAATACTAGAATTCAAATTCAAGGTAGCTATACAGGTAAGTTGTTGTATATTTTGAGACTAATCATACAGCTCCCAATCAAATTAGTGCCAAAATATCCAACAGAATGTCTATTCAAATGAAACGCAAAAATATGTCAAGCATTAGTTCTATGAACCGTGTCTTTGACAACGCACTGGCACTTGGATTTAGCTCATCCATCATCTGGAATGTAATTTTATCTTTTTCAATTTGTTCGACCCGAGTGGGGTTAGAATTCTAAGTTAGTGTCAATTCTATGGCACATTTCGCCTAGCGTTTGGGAGGCGAGTGCTCTACCACCAGACTAGCATCCAGAGGACAAAATCCTCTTTCACCGGCCTGACTTTCAACCACCCGTCTCACAACCACATGAATTACATGGAATTTTGTTGGCGTACATTCCAGATATTCTTACTTTCACATTTCTGAGACATCCCCCCCCCCCTGCTAGATCACTAGGCACTCGCAAGTACATAGTTGTTTTTTTGTGGGGTTTTTTTTTTTAATTGTCAAGCATTAGTTCTATGAACCCTGGGTTTGACAACGCGCTGGCACTAAGACTTAGCTCTACAAAGATAAATTAATATATGATAAACATGTACGCTCTAATGCATATGTCAACTGATAAGTAAGTGTCTGGCTTGCCTACTTATTATCATCTTGAAGCATCTAAGGTTTGCCCAACTATTCACTGAACTTCTGTTGTGTATCTTCAGACTAACCTGACTGGGTGCTGTTGCTACTTATGCCAGCAACAGCTTCCTGTCGGATTTGATTCAAAAATCCACCGATTTTCCTGTACACGTACGTTGAAATTGAGACTCCGGGAACTCGCGGTTTGACGGGTTAATACGAACTTATGAATATTATTATGTAAGCGTGTATATATTTATAGCGCATTGTATAATTAATTGCATGTATTGTATCTCCACTGTCAAAACAAATTGCCGTACTATTTATTATTTACTTTCACACGCTATCCATATGCAATAGGCCTATACAAATTGTGCAAATTACATTTACAACTCTCGAAAATGAAAATTTTACAAACATAATACTGAACATTATTCAAACTGAATATGCCAACTGATAAGTTATTATCGGGCTAGCTCATTGCCTATCATTTTGAAGCATCTAAAGTTCGCCCAACATGATATTCACTAAACTGGGCCAATGGCTCCAGTAACATTTTACAACCCGAGTGCGAAACAAGAATATTTAACCCTTCCAACCAGTAGCGGATTATAATAGGGGCAACGGGGACATTTGCCCCCGGCCCCAGATCTTGACCAGTCCCCAACTTTTTCTATCAAATTTATTTTTTTAGTGAATAATATATTTTAAGCAGTTTCTCTTTTTGCAAACGAGAATAGCTGTCTGGACATGATGCCCAGAGAGCTATTTTCGTTTGTAAAGAGAGAAACTACATAAGGTGAATAGAATGATAGGTTAATGTATGTTCACAATCTTATTATCTGTCTTACCATAGATACTACTTTTTCATTTGACTGCTTGATTATCTCCAAGAATGTTCTAAATTACAGGTTTAAATAAAACTCAATATTTCCACTCAGAAGGCTGGAAACCGCCTCTCAGCAGTTTTAGATTCACAAAATTTCCCTGGGGAGCACAGTCACACACCCCCCCCCATCCCACCTGAAACCCACCAACCCTCTTTTTGGGAGGGGGGACACCCCCTCCCAGAGCCGCTCCCAGACCTAACCCAAGGGCCACCCCTTCAATAATTTCTGGATGCGCCTCAGAAGATGAGCACTATAATGGCATGGAGATTCCATTACAGGCTTACAATGATCGTCTTATTGTCTATTATATGTTCGCCAACGTGAACTTGAACTTGGCACTTGGAACTCGGACGGGCAGTCGAAACGCATGCGAAGGCCACCACCACCACCACCACCACCACCACCACCACCACCGTGTTTCTAAGTATAATTCACCGGCAAGGTGGAAAATTAGGGGCGGGGGGGGGTTGAGAATTAGGGAGGATGTGGGGTGGGCTGTGCAAACATAAATCGTGTGAATATTTTGTAAATAGGCCACATACTTTAGATGAAAAGCGTTGTTGTCAAAAAATTGTAACTAAATTAACTATATGACATAAATAGTGTGACCACAAAATAACAGATATATTTTCGGTCAGCCGATTCTTAAAGATCTTATCTAAATGCCGGATTACCGAACCAGTATATTTCGTTACAATTTCACCACCAGGTCGAGAGTAGACTAACTATGTCTAGGTATGAAAGCTTGTGCAATCACTGATTATATGATTAGAAGCCTATTCTCATAGCAGACAATAGAGAGATCTGATCTGTTGCTCAAGTATCGAACGTCATAATCACAAATATGCCACTACTTTAGCTGACGTCATAATCAAAATGACGTAGCTCTGTCACGAAAATCGAAAAGTCCGTCCGGAAAGTCTCTGAATTGTGTTTGGAGAATTTACAATTTAATAGACATTCTATTGGGTATTTTGTAACTAATTTGACTGGAAGGTGTTGTTGCCATAGGCACCAATTCAATTCAATATAGTATCTCCCGTCTTTACATTAGGCGCATCCAGTGCATGCTGGTAAGTTCAACTATATATTTCATAGTAGTTAGGGGCCATGGGTGGCAAATTTTGAGGTCTACACAGAGAACCACAAAAGGTTTGAGAATGATTTTAAGTCAAATCAGGGGTGCTGATTACGAATTTCTTATGTGTACGTTAACAAATTTGGTGGAAAGTGGTCAAAATTTACATTAAAGGGTGCATTCTGGGATTTTTAGATGGAAATTTGGAAATTTAATATCCAGTGGCAAAGAGCTTAAACGTATACTCTACCGCCTGTGAACTTCGGATTGGCAATTTATATTTCTTTATATTTATTACCATAAAAGGGGCATTTCTCCGTTTTGTATCATTACAGGGACATTTTTCCATTATTTAAAAAAATTAAAATCAGGATTATTGAGAATAATGTTTTTTGTTGCTTGTAAGACATTTACCGCCTGTGAACTTTGGATTGCTAATTTATATTTTCTTTTTACTTACAGCACTCCATACACAGAACCGAAATCACTCTTAAAGGGGCATTTCTCCATTCCGAACCATTAAAGAGGCATTCCCCATTCTAAGTTCATAATTAATATTTTTAAATTGAAATCAGAATAATTGAAAATAAATGTGTCTTTGTTTGTTTGTAAGACATTGTGTAGTGAGGCCTAGTGTATTCACAAAATATCAATAATTAAAAGGGTATTCATCATTTTTAACTATGACGTTTTGCCATCAAACATAAATATTCCCTAAATAAATTGCCAGTTCATAATTATTGGGTAATTATTAGCCCACATTTTCCACTGTTCTTACATGAAGAAACTTTAAACAAGACTGAATATTGATATCAATAACTCACTGTATAGCATTACATAGGTGGCAAGTTTGACATGTTGAATCCACATTTGCGCAAAATTGTTGATGAGCCTTCTCCTAGCCAATTAAGATTAGTGTCCAGTCAATCATCAAAAACACCCTTTGTGTCCAAAGCTAAGATACACCTTGGCGGCTTCCCTCCACAAGAAGATGGGAGGGCACAGCTGCCAATATTGTTTCTACAACTACACCCCCTGATACAGTTTCCTGAGAAGCGGCAATATGCTGATGCTGCAAGATCAGTATGTGACGAGGGCCCCCAGTCATGAACACCGACACTACAAGATCATTGTTACGTTTCCAGCCAAATTCATATATGCTGGGAAAATCTAGCTTTGCTTGGTCACCTCTCACCCACACTGCTGTCTGAAACAAAGCTCTCAAGATATGCTCTCTATGCTTCATCTGTAGGTGGGAAGCAACGTAGGTCCACAGAGAAACCATAAAGGTTTGCTCGAAGCTGGTTTGCAGAGGAATAATCACCTGGTCTTTTCCCATACAATATGAGCAGCATATCGATACCTATTTCCATGGCTTGCATTATAACCTCATTTGTTATCTTATTCTTAATATCAAGACAAAGAGAAACCGATTTTTCATTCAGAAATTGTCTGCATTTGGACAAAACTGTCTTTTCCCTTTGTCTTTAAAGGAGGCGTGTTGTATCACACCCACTCATTGAATATACTAGAGGAAACATTGTGATTTCACTGTGTTCCAATGTTCTAGACAAAGTGTTGATTGGGAAATAATGTTCATTCATCTCTATGCACAACTCTTCTAATCCAAAAGGACGTATTAGTTACACCCGAAGAAAAATATGTTGATGATAACAATATCTGTGCCATTAGCCTTTGCTATTATCCGTTTTGCTCCATTGTTGTCAGCGTGCATTGCATGCTATCTCCATCATATAAACCATATATAAACCATAATCTATGAGTGGGAATTTCTCTTCTGGATTCGGTAAATTCAAGCATTACACGTTTTGCTTCCATGATCTGCCCGTCAATGTCATTAATAAGTTGCCTTAAGAGAACTACGGTCTCTATAATCGTGTCCATGTGGCTGATAGTTGTTACATCTTTGTCATCCACAATGCACCAATCATCGAGCGCTTTCCACCAGCTCACAAGCCTTCCTTCATATACGGCGGTGTGTGTATTCATCAAAATTAAAAGATACTGTGTATTTATAAGGGCATGTGTAAAATGTTTGGCGTAGTAACAGAGGCTTACGAAATAAAATCGGAGCCAAATCGGATGTATTAGATTTATGGAAAATAAAGTCTGCACACTTTTGACAACTGAATTATATTTTTATTCTTTATATTATGCATGGCAACATTGTATAAGTAAATTTCTATTTTCTCATAGGATACATCTATTTGCGTATGAAGATAATATTAATTTAGAAAATCTACCACTGAAATGTCTGGCTCTGTTATTAGGCCAGTCATTGCAGTGGTGAATTTTCAAAAATTGTCTTCTCTTGGCCTGCGAATGGACATTTCATAAGACTACTGCACACACTAGTTTAGTCCAGCTTAGGCATTAAAGTATTAAATGAAACGTACCCGACTAAAGTATTAAGAATAATACAAAATGCATGAAAATGGACTAAATGATTATTTTATTAAAGATCACGGAATGTCATTTCATGCCAAATTTAGGTACTTTCCACCACTTTTATGAACGTACACATAACGGATTCGGAATCAGCACCCTCGAATTAACCAGGGACACTTCTTAAACCTGTTGTTGCTCTCTGGGTAGCCCCATGTAGATATTTTTTTTTAGCTTTTTTGCGCACCTTGTCCCCTAACTATAGTGCATTTACCATTTAGTAGTTAATTAAATGTGCAGACATACTCACAGCGCAGTCTAGACACCGACAGCTCCCAGTCAAATTAGTTTCAAGATATCTCATAGCTTACCTGTACAATTACTTTGAAATTGGGATTCTGGGGAAAGTATTCAGGCCCTACATCTAGTATATTATCACACACACGTACAAAGCGGGCATGGATTACATAGAAATGAACGCGACATAACTAGAAATATATCCCTCGATTGCAAACACAGAAAAAGAACGAATTCTACTATATAAACATATACAAGACAGCCGATGATAAAATCAAAAGAAACAGGTTCTTCGTATGTAAGAAGTCTGATCTACTAAGATTATGCAAATATTTAAAATTGTCAAAAGAGGCGCATAATATATGTGCATAAGTTGGCAGCTGTCGAGTTTTTTCTAAATAAAAAGTGATCATTGTTTCGGAAAGCTTATTTCAAAAACTTCGAAAATTTTAGTTCCGCGGAGCTTTCATAGTCTGCCAATATGCTGAAGCTTTGTTTTTGATTGGCGAATTCTTCCTAGTGTTTGCTAAATGTTTCCGAAACAGTCTTGAAAGTGTCTCTAAATGTTCGTCTAATCAGACAAGTGCTCGTATGTATCACGTGGCTAAGCAGAAGTATGTCTATTATGGTGCATGCTTATCTATTTTAAAATATGTTTTTCCATCTCTTGATACAAAGGCGTCCCTAGCACAAGGTTTACTAAACAATGGACCTTTCCAGTTTATCCATCCATCATACTCAACTAAGTAGCGCGTAGGATGGCGTCTTAGTCAATTACAGCATGAATGACTTGATTTAGTCCGGCTTAAATGCTTAATAGTCCGACGCGTTGTACGAATTGTATGTCTTTGCTATTTAATAATGATGTTGTTGAATCTTTTGAAACTAAGTTGGCCTATGGCAGCACCAGCGCCCAGTCAAATAAATTTTCAAAATATTCAGCAGCATGTTTATTAAATAGTAGACATACAATCCGTATTATTCATGACGTCATTAGATTATGACGTCAAACTACACCTCACTTAGTCGATTATGACGTCATGTGATGGATGGTTAAACTGGAACGGTCCATTATTATAGTCAGCAGTTTATTACTTTATAAAACATGACAAATTGGTCGTATTTAGACTCTTGCGTTGAAATGGTTAATTGATGAATCCAATTTGTGACTTGTCACTCAAGCATGGCGGCATAATCCATTACACTGCATGCAGGCTGACGTCATAATAATGACGTCATGAATGACGTAGATAAGTTCGTTACAAACGCATAATTGGTGACGGACTAATATTCCAGTGGTATATTTTCAAAAATAGTCTTCACTTGGCCTGCCAATGGACATTTCTCAAGACCATTGCAGAGGCCGGCTTGGGCCGGCTTCGTCATAAAAGGGTTAATAAACATTCTATTGAATATTCTGAAACTAATTTGACTGGGCGCTGTTGCTGCAATTTGCAGCAGTATGAAGCAACAAACAACCCCCCCCCCCCACCCCCCCCTCCCCCACCCCAATCAAATTACTTTCAAAATATGAAAGAAGTTGGTGTATAGTTACCATGAAAATGGGATTCTTGGAATTTAGAATTCAAATTTATATAAATTGATCCCAACACGAGCAAAGCATGGGCGGAGTTTAGCTAGATATTGGCGGGGCATAGCTAGAAGTGGATTCATCAATTATTGATCGAATAATGATTAACTTACCAATTTTAGCCACACTGGCGAGTAGCACCCAGAGGCTGACAATGTACTGCCCCTCCACGTGATGGAAATCGAACGTGGCTACCTGTAAACGCCGTGAATTGTTGTGCGCTGCCGGTGACTGTCTATTCCGTCCGTCCGTCCGTACGTGCCCCGACGTAGACGGACTGTTCTCGGCTCCAATCAACGGAATCCCGGACAGAATAACCGCAACCGCAACAATAACCAACCATTTCAAGATGGGTAGGCTAAGCATTTTGTTATCACGATTCGTGTAACATCTGGCTGGTGAATTGAGATCGCATTATTACTTTTAATAATGAGTATACTATTTGTAGTAGGCCAAATTGTTTCAAAACATTTCTTTCCGGATTACCTGCACGTGTTGCTCCATAACAGCTTATATAGTTAATCACTAATCACGGGAAGCGTCTTCTAAACATGCTATGTTCGGTGATAATCGGAGCAAACACGGAAATTCTAATAAAAATATATACCTAGAATAGGTCTACGTTAGTATTTTCATTCTATTTATACGGATTATTGATATTTATATCGATTATCATCTGTTGATTAATTAAAAAAATTATTTGCCTGTCGTAGGCCCTAGCAATTACTTTAGGTCAAATTATCAGAATAATAATAATAATAATAATAATAATAATAATAATAATCGCCCATTTTTCCTTAGTTAGCTGGCTCAAATTCTTTTTCAATCGGCCTGAAATGTACGTATATAGATACCGCATTCATTCGCGTATTTATTCACTTTATGTAACGTTCGAACTGTATAATCGCGATCACTCTCGGTTCCAAGCCGGCTAAACGCTTACAAGACACTGATCTACGATGTGCGCTAGGTAAGGTTGGATATATATGTATTGTAGCCGCTACTTTCCTGCCTTCGTCATTCCCGTATTAGATCAACCATTGGTCGGATTTGTACAAATACGAATTAGTCGGGGTTTTAGTTTGTTTTAATCTATTTACCGCTGGATTGTTAGTTTCCGTTATTAACCATTAGGCCTACTAGCCCTTGAACTTTATGTATTGCAACTGAAGACCACTACGCAGGAACGCTCTTGAATATTTTGAAACTAATTTGACTGGGCGTTTTTGCTGAATAATCTCAGAACTTTGGCTGCCATATTTGGCTGTTATCTGTCGGAAACTGAATCAGATTTTTCTCGATGGTCGCTGGTCACTGAATGCCATATAGCCTAGAGTATGGACCAGTGCCCTTTTCGATAACACCCCCTCTCCTGATATAGACATATGGACCCATATAATTTTAACTAAGCCAATCGGGCAAAGCGCCAATGCTGGATTCGACGTCCACCAACAGCGCCATCACATAGGCTAATACACCAACAATGGCCCTTTCCAATTTATCCATCCATCATATGACGCCACAATCAACTATGTGACGTAGGTAACAATAACATCCAGTCAAATTTGTTTCAAAATATTCCACAAAATATTCCATACATCATTTAATAATTTGTCATTTGTTGTCTCTCAGTGTTAAAAGGTTAATAGAACCGTGAAACACACACACACACACACACACACACACACACACACACACACACACACACACACACACACACCCACCCACCCACCCACCCACCACCCACCCACCCACACACACACACACCCACCCACCCACCACCCACCACCCACCCACACACACACACACACACACACACACACACACACACACAAACACACACACACACACACACACACACACACACACACACACACACACACACACACACACACACACACACACACACACCCACCCACCCACCCACCCACCCACCACCCACCACCCACACACACACACACACACACACACACACACACACACACACACACACAATAGGAGAATCCGTTTGCAGCTATGCCCCGCCCATTTCTAGCAAAGCTCCGCCCACTCTGTACGCGAGTTTGAATCGATTTTAATACTTTGAACGCTGAATTCCCAGAATCCAATTTTCAAGGTAACCGTGCAGGTAGACTGTTGATGTATACGATGACAGCAACAGCTGCAAACATATTCAACAAAATGTTTATAATATTGTAAATTCACCACATACATAAAATTCACCTTTCCAGCGTATCCATCTATCACCTGACGTCATATGACGTCATAAGCAACTAAGAGGCGACTAGGATGACGTCATAATCATTACGTCAAAAATGATTCTATTTGGCCTGTCTTTAACTCTTAATAGTCCGACACGTTGTACGAATTATATGTCTACTATTTAATAAACATGCTGTTGAATATTTTGGAACTAATTTGACTGGATGCAGCAACAGCGCCCAGTCAAATTAGTTCCAAAATATTCAATAACTTACCTGTACATTTTTCTGGAAATTGATAGTCAGGGAGTTCAGAAATCTAGCGATCCCAACACGAGCGAGTTGTGGGTGGAGACTAGCTAGAGATGGGCGGGGCATGGATAAAATGGAAAGGTCCATTACTGTTACTCCCGGACGTGTTCCTCTTTCGTGTTAGACATACGTCATTTGATTGTGACGTCAGCTAACAAGTCTCGTATTTTGCTTATGATGTCAGATACTTGAGTGACAGATAGCGTTCATCAATTGTGTTTCAGTTAAGGAGGTTTGTATTGGACGTGTAACTATAGATAATAATCTTAGATATCGATCTAATACGAGAGGTGTTCAGTTTATTTTGTCACAAGATTGCACGATTTCTTGCTGCACACTTTTGGTCAATTGTCTCACTCACAATACCTTTTTACAAAGCCCACGAGCTTACCAACACGCTAGTTTAGTTTGTTAAAAGTTTTCAACATGCCAAGACATAAAATAAGCGAGAGAGCGGAGGGTGTAATTCTCCATCTTTTGAGGAGGGGAATGACGCCGTCACTGCTCAGAAATGAACCTTTGAAAGAAAATATCAGTGTCAGTGTGGGAACTATTTATCGCGTAAAGAATAACATCGGAAAAGAACGACAATTGACGAATCTAACACATGGAAAATCTGCTACGTTGAAAATCAGAAGAAGACGAACTGTAGTATCAAAACAAGTGAGAGACAAAGTGAAGAAAATGATAGCAAGAATTAGCCCACCGACACAACGTGAGATGAGCAATCTATTAGGAATTAGTTTGGGATCCGTAAATAACACCATAAACAGTGTTATCAAGGCAAAACTGTGAAAAAAATGTTTGGTTCATAAACTATCCCTAGAGCAGATTGAAAAGAGGAGGAAGAGGAGCTGGAGGCTGTACCTGAAGCTGTGTGCGGGGAAGTGGAAAAACCTTGTCACCACAAATGAGGCTGTGTTTTATCTAGGTGGAAGCTACGGAAAACGGCGAGTCTGTTATGTTAGGAAAGGATAAATTGATATGGATAAGTTGAAGTTTGTTAAACGTGACAGTTTCGCGCCTGGTTTCATGGTATGGGCAGGCGTTAGTCATTACGGAAAGACCAGTCATAAATTCATTGATCGGAATGTGAAAATCAATGCTGATTATTACATCAAACATGTTTTGAGACCCTATTTGAAACATGATGTTCCCAAATTATTCCCAGGGAACAAACAGAAGGACATGGTTTTTCACCATGATAGTGCCTCCTCTCATACTGCACGAAAGAGCTTAGCATACTTAAAGCAGAACAATGTTAATTTCATTAGCCCTGAAGAATGGATGCCGAAGTCGCCGGATGCTGCCCCTATGGACTTTAGTATCTGGGGGATTGTCAAGCGCCATCTACAGAAGTGGAAAGTTACAAGTCCTAACAGTCTAAAACGTGCTCTCAAAACCGAATGGAAGGCACTAAGTCAAACTGTGATCAATAAAGCCCTTTCTTCTTGGCCTAAGCGCTGTAGACCGATATATCATGCTCATGGGTCTCAAATTGAACATCTTCTGCAATGAAATTATTTTGTGATAAATTATTGTTGATTAAATACTTAGTTGAAATTTGTGACAAAATAAACTGAACACCTCTCGTAGTCTTTTTAATTTCTTTTTAACAACTTGCTATGAAATTATATTTATTTTTGCAATCTGAAATATTAACCATTTCATGACGAAGCCAGCCAAAGCCGGCCTCTACAGTGGTCTTGAGGAATGTACATTAAGATGTCAAGGGAAGACTATCTTTGAAAATTTTTCACTGAAATGACTGGATCTGTCACCGAGTCTACCATTCCAGTGTTAAATTTTCCAAAATAGTGTTCTCTTGGCGTGCAAATGGACATTTAATAAGCAAATAATTTGATATTCTTGACCAAATTTAGCTATTAAAGGGTTTCAAAGGTTCAGAATTCGTCAATTGCATAATATGTTGACTTTTTAAAATAGCTAAGTGAAAATTATTGCCGCCTTATGCAGCACCATTGCACCAACCTATTAGTCAATCAGTTTTGCTAATAACAAGCAGATTTTATTTAGCAAATAATATATATTAGAGGGCACGCGATAGATAGGCGTATACCCTACATGGTGAAAATGTCAAAACAATATGAAAAAGGCAAATATGAAAAAAGGTGAAACAATATATTGAACAGGCGAGTAGCCTGCTTGCATACGAATGACAAACATATAAATATAAAACATCTTCTTGGAACCATTGTCTGACTCGATACATATGTCAGCATCATTAATGGACGAATCCCATATGATACTGGGGTACTTTATACCGCTATCTTACTGTTCACTATGTGTGTATATTTAGATATGGTAAGATGTCTCCCACATACTGTCACATGTCAAAAATCTGAATAAAAATAGGCTGAATTGAACTGAACTTGAATCTCAAAAATACTCAAGGTATACTCCTAAGGAAAGACGAATAAGAACTAGGCAACGACGACGACGACGACGACGACGACGACGACGACGACGACGATGATGATGATGATGATGATGATGATGATGATGATGATGATTACAAAATTCCTTTTTAAAATAATATTGATAATGAAAGTGTCTTAAAATGTATGTTTGCCCAGCAGCAACTGCATGTGTACCGTTATACATGTATTACTGTACTTTGTCATGATCTGGGTTGTAAATAACCTTGAACTCTAACTCACAGGAGCAAAATACTAGACAGGATATCCGCGATAATATCATTACAGATAAATTAGACGCTAATAATGTGAACACAAATTTTTATGGTTTTATTTTTATTTTTTATTTTTTTTTAGCCATTTAATGGCTGTTCCGGTTACGTTCTGAGCGCCCCCCCCCCCCCCCCCCGCCTCCACCCCCCCCCCCCCTTAGCAGGATAGTACGCGTATATAAAGCCATATAGGAGAGGTTTCTGTTTCCCAAGAACAACCATGTCAAACTGGTTCTAGTTTGTGTTGGCGTGGCGCTTGCAGAGGTTGCATGCAGCAAAATTCATCTGAGTTTGACGGGTAGTCCAAAATCCTCTCTCCACAGAACACTTGACTATTTGATCAAGGCCACGACGTCCAGGCATAAAGCGCAGGAATTTACATTAAATAGACGGTATCAAACCTGCCAAATACAAGAAAGGAAAGGCTCACAATTTTACATTCGTCAATTCACCGTTCCAGTTTATCCATCCATCATATGGCGCCAGATGACGTCATAATCAACTACGTGACGTGTATGACGACGGAACAATCACGACGTCGTGAATTAGATTTAGTTAATCTTAAACGCTGAATAGTCCGACACGTTGTACGAATTGTAAATCTTTGCTATTTAACAAACATGCTGTTGAATATTTTGAAATTTGACTGGGCGATGTTGCTGCCTATATTGACCGTTTACTGGTCCATAAAGTGGTCGCTATAAACAGGTTTCACTGCATTTGTATTGTTGAACCTAGCAAATTAATAAGGAATTGTCATACAATTACAGATGAGAATCATTGTGTTCCAGATTGCCATTTTCTATCCTTACCATAGGAACATAGGAAGGCACAAAGGTTCTACAGGTATATTTTTTCCAGTAGTTTGGGCAAACTCGAGGAATAAGTCCTACAGTTTCAAAGTTTGAGGCATTTCAGAGAGCGTACCATGAATTAACAACAGCGTGTTAACTGCAGAATATCTGCAAACACAACCTTCAAACATTCATTACAACATGTACACCATAATGTGTATCCAACAATAAGCCTGTACCAGAAACAAATGAATGATGAATTATCAACTTACCTCAAAATCCACGCCAATTCCTTTTTATCGGGGTTGCAGATCCGCTTTGATTTCTCTTTTCTCTGTATTAGTCGTGGCCCGTTGTACGGGGTGCAGATTTTGCATGCTAACCAATGAATTCTTGGAAGTGAAAAAACCATCAGGAATACCTCTATGTGAAAAGTGATGATTCGTTTTCAACCACAGACTCAGTTTCAGAATTCCTATATAAGCAACATCAACATTAACCGTTTAAAAGTATAACTACTATGGGCCCATTAGAGAGGACCGGTCGTCTATGGGTGGGGGCTTATCCATATATGTTTCAAACGTTTTTAATTATAAGCAACCCCTTGATCTAAAAAATAGAAGACATTGAGCATATGTTCATAAAAAATAAATTATGGACACGTTATGTTTATTATAGGTCTGTTTTATCGGCCGCCAGATGCTCCACAACTCTTATGGTCAAACTTATCCAATGCGATTGTTAAGGCTGTCAATACCCCTCTGCCTCTAATAATAATGGGAGATATAAATGAAGATTTACTAAATCCAACTCTTCATAATCTCAAAGATTGTATCACTTTATACAATTTGAACACGTTAATTAGTGAACCAACACACATAACACACACTACTGCAACACTTCTTGACCATATATTAACGTATGGCAATATTGAATCAGTTGAGTCAGGTGTTATGCACGAATACATAGAACATAGCGACCATTCAACAACATGATACGTAGCTATAAAGATACCAATACATACTAAAAGAACTTATATAAGCGAAAGGTTTGGAGATATAAGAAAGCCAAATTTGAAAGATTGAACAAAGAAATTCATGATACACCCTGGGTAGATTTGTTTGGGTCTTGTGATGATGTTAATGAAATGTGTGATCTATTCATCAATATATTTCTAGGTATGGTAATTGAATATATCCCAAACATAGTGAAAATTAGGTCTGGTGACAAACCTTGGTTTGACGGTGCCTTAAGGCGAGAAATCCGGCAAAGAGACCGTCTTAGGAAAAAAGCCAGACACAGTTAGCATCAAAATGACTAGTGTAAATTTAAAAAGACAACGTAATAAAGTTAACAATATGAAGAAGAAAGCAAAGCAGGACTTCATAGGATCAGCTGAGTTAATGCTTGATGAACTATCTATTCATAACCCTCGTCCTTACTGGAAATTAGTTAAACAACTTATATCCGGCGGTACCACAACACATATTCCTCCTGTGATATACAATGATAATGGTCGTGCAAAACGACTAACTTGGAAAAAGCAACATGTTTAAACAATTATTTCTCATCGATTCCAAACGTCGATGATACAGGTGCGCACTTACCAATGCTCGAAAGAAAAACTAATAATATATTTTCCGACATTTCGATTCAGGAGTCCGAAATAATTGACGTCATTAAAACGCTGAAGTTAAACAAATCTTATGGCGGTGATGAGATAAGTAAAAAAATGCTCCAAGAAACTATGCACTACATAGCCTTTCCATTATACCTGCTATTCAACAAATCTATCGAAAGCGGCATATTTTCCGATGCGTGGAAAACAGCCCCCGTATTCTCATTAATTAAGAAAGGCGATCATGAATTACCGGAAAATTATCGACCAATTTCGCTTCTAAGTACTGTCGGGAAAACTATGGAAAGGATAATTTTCAAAAATGTTTATAATCACCTTATTGGGCATAATCTTCTATATAATAACAATCTGGCTTCCGCCCAGGTTATTCAACTGTATTTCAACTTATTGAGTTGTGCCACATCTTGTCAAATACATTAGATTAACGCAAATCTTCATGGATTGTACTTTGCGATATTTCGAAGGCCTTTGACAGAGTCTGGAATAGAGGTCTGTTGTTTAAATTAGAGGAGCATGGGCTGGGAGGAAGTCTTCTTACATGGTTTAAGAGCTACCTGTCTTCACGAAAGCAGTGAGTCTCAGTTAATCAAGACAAATCTCCAATGAGACAAATAGAGGCAGGTGTCTCCCAAGGCTCGGTACTCGGTCCACTCTTATTTTTAATTTATACAAGAGGCCCAAGGGACCTGTGTCGCACACCTGGAGCACTGTGCATTTTTGTCAAAATTGTTGGTGGGTGGTTTAGGAGTAGTCTTTTAAACCAGTTTGTTGACATTTTTGCAAGTCCAATACGGACAGCAGACGGACACATGGCGGACGGTCGCCACGACATAAGCTCACTTGGCCTTTCAGGCCAGGTGAGCTAATAAATGATATCTCACAGAATATCGAGAGCATCTTAAGATCATACGTCGACGACACGGCATTATGCTGCTCCAGCGCATCAGCCATCGAAATAGAGAGACAACTAAACAGTGACGTAAACTTAATTTCAGCATGGTCCAAACAATGCTTAGTCCTCTTCAATGCTACAAAAACCGTGAATCTAACTATAACAAATTCACATACCTTTATATCTCCAGATATCTTCTTAAATAATACATTATTATCATCAGTACGCTCCAGTAACTATCTTGGCTTAACCATTTCAAACGAGTTAAAATGGACAGCTCGCATAGAGGAGATATCAAAGAAAGCTGCAAAGATCTTAGCTACCATGAGAAAAATTAAGTATACTTTAAGCAGAGAAACTTTATCCAATATCTACACTGCATATTTACGCCCTGTACTCGAATATAGCAGTGAGGTTTGGGATGGTTGTTCTCGGCGAGATTCTGAAAGACTTGAAGAACTTATATTCTAGAGTGGTGTGACCAAGTGCCTGTACTGGGGTTCAACTCTGGGGGCTATGACCTGAACCTCATCAAGAAGTACTTTGTCGATGAGCTAACTGACAGTACAGGTACAGTGAAAATCGCCAAGAAGGCTAGTCAGACCATGTTCCTCATAACACCAGAGCTATGGTTTCTCGATGTGCTGAACTACCTTGGCCCAGGAGTCTCGTACGAGGTATGGGTCAAAGCTTACGGGTGTACACAGCAGAAGAGCTGGCTCCCGTATGAATGGTTTGACACACATAAGAAGCTCAACTATCCAGGGCTTCCTGACTACTCAGCATAGACATCTAAGCTCAAGGGTGGCTACCTCTTGCCGCGAACAGTGTGGGAACAGTGTAACCAGACATTCAGCGAACATGGAATGCGGACATTCGCCGACTGGCTGCGATACTACAACAACCTGGACGTCAGTCCATTCATCGAAGTCCTAGAGTGGATGCGGGAGTTCTACACAGAACGAGAAATAGACATCCTCAAAGACGCAGTGTCTCTCCCAGGTGTGTCACTGCAGTACCTCCTACGTGGAACTGCTCAGCACATGCTGGATGTTAGCCTCTATTCCCCGGACAAGGAAGGCTATGAGATGCTGAAGGGTGCTGTTATTGGCGGTCCCAGCATCGTGTGTTCACCAGATACCACGAGGCCGGTGTGACTCGAATCCACCAGAGTGAGCGTGTTTGCCAACGTCTACTCAGCTACGACGCAAATGCTCTGTACCTGTCAACGATGGCCAAAGAGATGCCATGTGGTAAGGAGAAAGTGCGCCATTGGTCCGGTGCGAGTGGGGTAGCTAGCTTTAAGGAGGCTCTCCTAGCAGACAGCTGGATTGGGTTTGCTGAGGTGGATATAGAGGTCCCCAAGGCTCTGTGGGCAAGGTTCGAGGAAATGTCTCCTCTCCAGAAGCTGGTCGGTGCCATCTCTGGCAAGAAGCGGCTGCTGTACGCCCCGACCCCTCAAGTGGTATATGACCCATGGCCTGGAGATCACTGCTGTATATCGCACCATAGACTTGGGGGCCAAGCGCCCATTCGAGTGGTTCATGGAGAATGTTACGGAGGCCCGCCGCTCGGGAGATGTAGATAAGAGCAAAGGGCTCTTGGCAGATCTGTTCAAACTCCTCGGCAACAGTGCCTACGGGAAGCTCATCGAGGCCCTAGAACGCCATAGCAACACCAGCTTCACGAAGGATGAACGCGTGGTAGACAAGGCCCTGCGTAGTGCATGGTTCGAAGATCTCGAGAAGATCAGTGAGTCATACGAGCTCCAGAGTTGCAAGCTATGAATCACTATTCGAAGGCCCTTCCAGGTGGAAGCCGTCTATGAGCTCGTGAAGTTGCGAATGCTGGAGTTCTACTATGACTTCCTAGATCACTATGTAGCTCGTGACAGCTTTGAGTACCTGCAGATGGACACTGACGCATATATCGCTATAGCAGGCTCCAACCTCGACGACGTCATTCGCCCTGAGATGCGAGCAGAGTACCAGGCTCATAAGCGGGACTGGCTAGCTTGGGACAAATGGTCTGGACGGATTCCGGGACTGTTCAAGCTCGAGTTCGACGGCTCTTGTGGTATCGCTCTCTGTTCCAAATGCTACTACGTGGAGAGCACAGCTGCAAGTGCTCGGCTAAGGGAATGTCAAAGCGGCAGAACGCGGTCTCTTGGCAGAGGTTCTACAGCACCCTACATGGCGGGGTGGACAGGGATAAAAACCGAGGCCTACACATGCGCAACCATGGTATGGTGACGTATGCGCAGGAAAAACTCGGACACTCCGCTTACTATGATAAGCGCCATGTGCTACCAGATGGTGTCCATAGCGAGCCCATCGAGCGACATATCCCTCATGAATAGACAGCAGCGGGCTTGAGCACTCCGGATGGTGGCAGCTGTGTATCTGTAGGGACTAGCCGAAGCGCCTCTCTCACAAACGGTCGCCTGGGACCGCTAGCCAGGTAGTACAATGTAGGCTGCCCATCCGCCTCCACATACCTGTCAAGCCTGTGAACATCTATCGACAGTTAGGGTCTGTTGCACGCCGTCGACCCCCTTCCAGCTCACCAGGCTCATACAGGTACCGAACCAGAGCATCAGGTGGTAGGCACTCCTCTCCCTTGTTCGCTCTTGCAGATGGTAGGGCAACAGAGGATCGTTGGATAGCCTCTACTGGCTTCTTACCAGTTAACCGAGTAACCTCAGTATTAGATCTCTCTACCACTGTGGGCAAACCTTTCACCCACACCCTGGAGCGATCACCAGGACACGCCATCTCCTGAGCATACTGATGTGGGAACAGTCTTTCTGCCAGAGTCCGGTTCCAGCGCTCGACGATTGCCTGGGCACGGTGGTGACCAACTTCATCTCGTCTTATCGCCACACTGTGTTTCCGCATGAGGGCTGCTGTCTCGCCCCTGAACTCCTTACCCTCATCAACCTGTAACAATTCTGACCACTGGAGGGGCATTTCTGGATCATCATAGACACTGCTGAATGCTTGGGCCACCTGCCCTGCGGACTTATCTGTAAGGGGTACAGCAGCCTTGTACCTACTGGCGACGTCGACGATGGTGAGGGCGTACTTGTAGGTCTTCCATGTTCCCGAACGGCAGACTCTGTCATGTGGAAGGAATAGAACATCTGCCTGGTGAACTCTGTTCGGAACAGGTTCATCAAAATGTGCATGCCTGATGTGCCGTAGACGGGGTCTGTATATCTGCCACATCGCCTGGTCGCTGAGCCACTGGCTAACCGCCTCCAATGTGAATTTGTTGCCCTTGTGACAGGCAAACTCGAGTAACTGGTGAGGCTCGCGATAATATCCACCAGGCTGGTAGTAGAGCTCCTCAAGAGAGGCGGTACTCCAGGATTTCATCACTGACGTCGACTCCTGTTCTATTACGTATGGCCTGGGCAAATTCCAGACAGGCGAACAGATGACCGTTGTTCATCCGGCCATCGATGAACACCTCTTCGAATACCTGTGAACACTGCTGTCTAATCTCTGCAGCACTGGTGCCGTCAGTGAAGGGTAGCTTATCGACCAAGGCTTGCCAGCTAAGGGCATGACCAGGTCGTACAGAGATGCCATCCTTATATAGTACGGCCGCGAGTGCTATGGCAACATATGGTAGTCAAGGCCCTGCGACTCTGAAGAATGTACCTACCCCTGAGGCGATGGCTGGTATGACTTCAGAAATCTTCTCCACCCCATGGAGAGCATTGTTGGCGATCTTGCGGACCGTCTCGCCAGCCTTCGTTGTGAACAGAGTGGTCAGATCCCCCAACTGCTGCCAGCGGCCCGATAGAACCTTTTACGTAAGTGCGATAGATTCCTTTCGCTCTGTGTACTAGTTTGCAGGATTCAGGTGCGGTCTCCGCATCATACTCACCCGCCGACAAGAAGGCGGCAGAGGTCGAGCGTGAGCGTCATAACCAGGCGATGGAGAAGCTGTGTAAGGAGAAGTTTGAGTACAGCAAAGCCCTCGAGCATATGTGCCAGAGGGAGGCACGCCAATGCCAACTCTGAGCTCAGGCCAACCGGAGCCTCAAAGAGGCAGATGAGAGTCTCGATGAGTACTACGAGCCTGTATCTGAGCCAACGCTCGACTATGAAGCATCGACAGGTCAGAAGACAGCAGAGCCTATAGTAGTGGTGGCAGCTGCAGTGGGGACCACGGCAGGAGTCGTGCTCTACGCACACTCAAGCTGAATACCTGATGTGTTCGACACGCATACCTTCACATAGCCAAAGTAAAGTACCGTCACATCTAATGAGCGAGTCCCAGCTATGAGGTTTCCGATATTGAAGCTGAGCCAGTTGCCATGATTAGGTGGGATGTCCCTGCCCGCGAGGTGGTGACGGCCCTCGAGTGTCGACTCGAGGTCGTCGCTTCCACTGGTTAGGCGCAGAAGTGCATATGACTTAGTTTTCTGTCTGTAGAGTTGGCAATCAGCCAGCTTGCGTACCTCACCAAGAACATTTGTCCCAGCAACCACAAGCTTGAAGTCGTCTAGCTTATAACCTGCTGGATGGCTCCTCCCTTCTGAACCAGGACCGCAACAGCGACTCAGTCTGATACACCACCATGCAATATCAGCTCTACCCGTTGGTTAGCTGTGGCTTGGACCTGCTGGTGTTCTCGCTCCACATGCACGATCTGCTGTTTGGAACCCGTTTGCTTCAGCTCTTGGTCATTCTCGTCATGCCAGACATGAAGTCTTGGAGCATTCCTCGTCGCATCTGCGAGCTGCTCAGTGTACACTTGGAGGAACAGCCTATCCTGCATGGCATCCGGATTCACGTGTGTTCTCGAGGAGGGTTAAGAGTGTAACTGCCACAGGCTTCTCGACACCTGCCCGTAGTTTGAATTCTGTGAACCCTCATTGCACCCCACACCGCAGTACCCTTCGCATAGAAGGTTGGGCCACGTGCCAGCGGACCTAGGACCCGGTACTCATCATTCACATAGGTGGTGTCCACGGTGCTGTTGCTCTGCACAATCTCCCACCTGTTCAGAACCTGCGGGAGCTCTATCGTCTGTTCTACTGTGCTCTGAAGCTTGAACTCGAGTGTCATGCTCTTGATCTCGTGGATCTGTGCCGAGATCGCAAAGTCAATGTACTTCCCAGCAGCGGACAACGGGTTCTCATCGTGTATACTGAGTCAAATGACCATCAGGCAGTCCTTCCGAGGATCAGTGCAGTGCGATATCACGGGTTCAATGGCCCCATCTGGATGTTGCACATACTGCAGCATGTTTAAGGTCTGCGTATATAGAGGTTTTAAACGGCTGCCATGTTTGGTAAAGTTCTCCAGCAGATTGTCTATAGGCAGCAGGACAAGTCGGCATGACAGTCACAGCCACGGCGTGCACTGTCCCACTGTGACAGGGTCCGAGGACTGCTTCGTGACATCAACATTATCCACGAGCGAGCCAAGGTCACACCTCCGTCTGATGCGGAGATACTGGCCGCCATAGAGGAAGGCGCGCCAGCTCGTAGTACAAAAGAACTCCTGACTCGGATACTCTACTGGAGGTTTGACAGCACCCATGGCAGGGCACTCAACCTACCTGTGGCCCAAACCAACAGTCCTGTTATTCTAGCTGTCCAAAGGGTGAGGGTCGAACCCAAAGATCTACTAATGGTCGGGAAGTGGGCTGCTGTATTTAGCCTCCATAGCCAGGAAGAGCGAGATATGCTGGATAGACTCCAGTCTGGAGCAAATAACTACTTCAGGGAGGAGGTCAGTGCCGCTGTAGCGGAGAGCCATGACACCGGTCATGCAGAAGGTACTCAGGAGGGGTTCACTGTTGGCCGCAAGGAGGCTGTTGAGCACATTTTCAATGAAAGAGGTCACAGGAGATTGGCCAGTAATCTGCCAGCATTTCTGAAATTCCCAGATAACTACCAGGACTAACTCATCAAATCCGCTCGCAAATCAGATGTCTTCGCGCATTGACAAAGTGGATCTTCCGTGAGAAGTTCCAGAAGAAGAGAGTCCTAGAAACGGACCCTCAGTGGGTAGAGTTTCGGCGACATTACAGACTTGACGAAACTGCCGAAGTAGCAGCGGAGACCGCGGTTATGAAGGTCCTCAAGCAGCAGAGACCGCGGACGAAGTAGAGGAGACTGCGGACGAAGTAGCGGAGACGTGCAGCCTTCTGAAGAATGAAAAAAAGTTGCAGCTGAGACCCCGCCGCGTTCTCCGCTCAGTCTGTCAGCGATTACACGTAGAGCAGGCTAGTTTCCTGGCTAGATTCAGCTTGTAGGTGACGGTCTGCGCCTGTTCCAGAGATGGCTTGAAGTGTGACAGCTCACCTGTCTCCTTGTTGCTTAAGATGAAGCGGTACAGCTCAGCTGCCCTCTGTACACCTGCAATAAAGTTCCCTTTGGTCTCCTTGAGGGTTAGGCTGTCGTATATGCAGGGCACGTCCACACTTGGAGCT
Organism: Chaetoderma sp. LZ-2023a; assembly: GCA_034401795.1. Taxonomy (NCBI): domain Eukaryota; kingdom Metazoa; phylum Mollusca; class Caudofoveata; order Chaetodermatida; family Chaetodermatidae; genus Chaetoderma; species Chaetoderma sp. LZ-2023a. Next base: position 71,640,511 of record CM067367.1, read on the forward strand.
GAAGCATAGCAACCAGGCATTGTGGCGGATGTCTGGTGAGATCTCGCGGGTGTACTTCCGAAAGAGGATGAAAACAGTTATCTGTGTGTGCTGGATGTGCCTGGTGATGTTGCTGAGGTAGGTGACTGTCTTCTGGTCCATTGCAGGGTCACTGATAACTAGAACAAGTGGTTCTGTCAGTCGGGCTGCCAGCAGCTCCTCCATCAGTGCTTGCAGGTTCTGCGTCTTGGTGATTGGGCCATTGTACCATTGATCATTACTGTCAACCGCCTCAGCAGCGGAGTCAGACACCAGAAGGATGTATTGAGTGTAGATGTTCGGCCAGGAGAGCCCGCAGCAAGATGTTTTTTCCGTGTCCTGACGGGGCAATGATCAGCACCACCTGGCCAGCATCAGCCGGCCTATTGTCGAATGGTACAGACATGCGTGCAGAGGATGGTTAGCACTTGCTCGGAGGTAGCCTCGTCTATATCTGGGAGACTAAACGGCAGTACTTCCTGCATTAGCTCTGTCGCCTGCAGAGTGGGGAATCCTGCACCTCCGGTGGATACGAAGGATGCGATGGAGGCGTCAAGCATGAAATCCCAGCAGCAGCTGAGAAGATAGCGTAGAGGGCCTGTGTCAGCACCCACAGTGTCTAGTACATCCAGTATCTGTATGATACATGCACGGGAAGCCATGACTATCCTGGGGGCTTAAATGGGCTTAAATGGCAAACCAAAGAACCGTGACTTCTTCACCTCTGGTAGCTGGAGGCTGGCGGTAGCACCTTTTATGCCATCAACAGTGATATTGCTCAGGCCGAGGGTGCCTATCTTGAGCTTATCGTCATCCTGTCGGAATGAGCTCCGTGGTTTCAGGAGATCCTTAACCAGGTCCTGTGCATAGGACTCAGCCATAAGCTTTATGGCGCTAGCCTCATCGACTCCAAGCATACTGAGCATCGTCGCCCTCTCCTCGATGCCCATCCCCTCGTATACAGTCTTGGTCTTTTTAATGGCCGATTGTCCTACCGTATCAGTGTTCCCGATGAGATCTTGGGCTGGGATGGTACCTCGGATCTCCCGCGGGTCTCCCTTCTCATCGAAGTCTAGGAAGGGGATAGGGGCAACAGTGTCCTCTGAACCGTGGCGTGCCTCGCCCAAGTGAGCAAGATCGCCTAGCTCCTTGCTTTCTAGGTATGTGAGTGACAGAGTCATAGTGCTATATACAGACGGCTTAAACCTACTAGTCATACCCCCAGTGAAATAGTTGGGCATAGGAGGACCACGCAGTCGGCCAAGGGAATAGGTAGCAGTGCTCAGGGTACTGGCCCTCTCTGCAGGGGCATGCTTTGTGGCCGGTCCACCATTCCCGGGCATTGGCAATCCTCAGTCCACGTGCCAGACTATGGGCTACACACTGCCCTCCGGCACGTCATGCCTCATATGCTGCAGGGGTCTCGTGATCCATCTCTCACTATTCAGAGGTTTTAAACGTAGGCGACGATGATCTCAGCCATTGCACTCGTTGCTATCCCTAGAACCGCGGCCTCCATTAATGTAACACGTTCACCCATGATCTTGGCGGCAACAGTGTAGGAGGCACCACTGAGGGCGATCTTTCGGATGGGTGAGTTATTCCGAGACAGTGCCCAGCCACCCCACTCACTACTGTAGCGAGGACAGCCGCAGTGGCGGCAGGAAAAAACCTCATTTCCCCCCTCCACCCCCCCCCCCCCCCGTCATCTTCACCACGGCCACATTCGCTGCCACGTTACTGGCGACATGGACTGCCAGAGGTTTTGCTTTGGGCAATAACTTCTGTCTTGGTTGGCAGCAGGTTCTCCACCTTTTGAACTCGCCTGGCTCTCGGGCAGTTGCTTCACGATCTGTACCGTTGACGTCATTGTTTAAGCACTGAGTATACAACACGGTTAAACGTATGCGTCCCCTGTCCAGAGAGCTAATAAGATGTTCCCAGTCTGCATCTGCCAGGTGGCCGGGTTGGTACTCATCAGGAATATTCATCTCTCTATTGAGACATCTTAAACATGTCCGGGCTCACGCTATGCGAGAAGTTCTATGATGTCTTCCGGAGGGAGTTGAAGGACTACAAGAAAAAGACACCAGATGAGCTCGCTCAGCTCTCCGGTGCTGAGCTGACAGAGGAGCTGACAGCTGTGAAGCTCTATCTAGGATTTGGCAAGGGACAGATCTGCTTCCTCGAATACCTTATCATGGGCGGGAGTATCGTCGAGCAGCTCCTGCGAGCTAAAGGTTTCTACAAGGATAGGGAGTATCTGTCAGATGTGTTCCAACAGTTGCAGACCACCATGGCCTCACCGGACTCAGAGCTGAACAAGGCTCTGCGATACTACAAGCTGGAAAAAGGATGCACTGCCGAACCCTTCAGCCCTTGGATGTGCATGTTGGCAGCGGGTATAGGGGCTGTAAGGCATGCCAAGCTGGTTCAGTGTCTCACTGTGGTCCCCACTGCTACTGTAGAGTCAGGATAGTCTTATAGCTGATTTGCTAGCGGCGGAGTAGGCTGATCCCGAGCGCCACGATAACTAGGCCTGACACCACACATAGAGCTACCATGGGAAGCAGTGTCGTGTTGACTGGCTGCAGTGTCGGGGCGCCTGGAGCTGCTGTGTCGACTGGCTGCAGTGTCAGGGTCGGAACGACTATGGCTCGTACTACGCGTAGGTGCGTTGATGGCAGTGTTGAAGCCGAAGTGGACACCTGGGGAACTCCCCTCGACTATCATGTTGTTATAGCCCCTGACTTGGAGGCCCTCGATGTTCACAATCATGTTGCTCGGAATCAACCGTAGGTGTGGCGAAATAGCAAAGTCAAGTTTGCGACGGGCCTTCTGCAACCCCTGCTGGAACTTAGCAATAAGACTACTGGGATCTGCCACGATGATCATATCCTCAACGAGACTGATGAACATGGCCTGGACCTCTGCTCGGCTGACACCATCTATGGAATGCCACAGCTGGGTCTGTGCCATAAGGAGGCAGTAGCACAGTGCTTCCAGGGACTGGTTGATCCAAATGATCCCTGCTGGTGTGAGGCCTGAGGTGGTGTGTGGGACAAAGTACTTCCACACATCTGGATAGTCCTGCCGCAAGCCAGTGATGTGCATATTTTGCACCAGCGCCAGTCTGGATCGAACGAGAATGTCGCTGTCTTCCGACGGCCTACTCATTGGGGGATTCGATAGGGGAATCCTGAGTAGTCACCATACATAACTCCTAGACCGCTGTTGTCACCACCATGCCACCAATAGTCTGGGTGAGCGCTGAACTCTCTGTAGTCTGCTGGCCGCTGAGACGCTATGACCGTTGAGCTGTGGGTCAAAGGCGTTTGCATTAGGGAGGCTTGCACCCAGCTCATGGAGGATTCGTCGCACCATGAAGTACACGTGGAATCTGAGACAGCTGGCGATGAGCACAGCTTCAGGAGTACCAGAATAGGAGTGAAGCAGGGTGGAACTTACTCCACATCCTGCCATGGCACACCACACGGCAAAGTTCAGCTGCCGATTCCAGTATGAGAGGCTTGGAGCAGCCATCCAAGTATGAGCTTGCTTCGCATCCTTGATGGTGATGGGGCGGTTGGTCAGCAGTCGTGGGTTGATGGAGAAGCTGGTTCGGGACCGTCCATCCACTGTGATGGAGCATGGTGTTAGCGCTGGTATATCATCCAGTAGACCTCTCAGGCCAGTCAAGGGTGTACCCAGGAGGGACAGTTGGCTCCGGATGACTGTTGTGAGGTTCAGTGGGAAGGCCATCTATACTGGTGTTCTTAAAGCTACCGTACAGGCAGCACACTATTTGTAGTCGTCTCGACTCCAGAGACCAGCGAGGCGACCTCGCCGTAACATCTCGTTTTTTAACTCCTCCATATCAACCCGCCCGCTGGAGCCTTTGAGGTATTGCTGTCGCACTTTAGGTTTCTCACTGAAACTTGTACAGGGCTTGGACCTTCAATATATGGTGGTACTCATCATCGGTGACCTGGCCATCCTCGAGAGCTTTGCTGACAGACTCATCGATAGTCCGTAGCATACTCTGTGCCAGTGCCACATACTTAGTATGCTTCTCCAGCCTCCTTGTGATCTGCCGATTCCCCACCCCCAAGCCTGTGGCCAAGACAGTGGTGGCTAGTCTCATGCCACCCAGCGTGATGGCGACGATGGCCCCACCCCTGTAGCGAGAGTGGCCACAGCTGCCACCCCAGCACTGGCTCAAATCACACTTGCAGCAGTGGTTGTACGCGCGAGGACGTTGTAGGCTGTCATATTGCCTGCGCGTTCTGCTGTACTTTTCTGCCTCATGGACGAGATTCTGTCTGATGGTATCTATCTGCTGGAGGCGCCAGCTGTGGATGGTACCGCCCTCGTCAACCATCAGGGAGGGTATAGTTCTGGTTACTTCTGACACTGATTTTGCCATAGTATACCTGGAGATTAAACCTGCAGAATCTGCTCATGAGTCATAGAAGGGTTCATTTTGGAGAGCCTGGCGAACGGTGCCAGCTTGCTGGTGTCGAGACAGACGTCTCTTAGACAGGGGTCATCCAGCACTATGTCACTTCACCTTATGAGCAAGATAGTAGGTCCACCGCCGGATGGCTTTCTTGGTCTTACACTTCTGCACCATCTCCTATTCCCACTGTATGGCATCTGGCTCATCCTTGTCCGCGGTCTCCGCTGCACCGTTCGCGGTCTCCGCTACATCTGGCTCATTGTCGTATGTGAAGACATCGTCCCGCTTACTCTCCTCCAGGAGGGCCTGCCAGTATCGGGAACCTTCACTGTTCCTTCGCCTCCTTGCAATGCTCGTCTTCTGTTGATACCAGCTCTCCTGCTGTAGTCGCTAGGCTTGCACGATTTTTCGATTTAATCCATGAAGTTCGATTTATTTTTTAAATCGCGATTTTTACGATGTAATTGAGGAAAAATCGGAAAATCGTCAAAAATCTCATGTTATTTTAAAATCTGAAGTGTGTACTTTTCCGTCGCATTTTATCAGTACATGAATACAATTAAAATCGATTCACGCCTGCGTTCCTTGTGTTTATATCCCGCCGTATTAATCACAACACAAAGCGCTACAATAAACAAGTTAACAATAGCGAGGTAACACCTTTGAGAAAACCAGCTAGTTACTCAGTCGAATCGCCATATAATTTTCTTTCTTTCGCTGCAGACCCTGAGTCTGTTGTGAAATGCCAAGTATATACTTAGTTGCAGAGTGTTAGGCAATCAGTGAGCATAATTCTTTTTAATTCTAGAGTTAGCAATTTCAGGCGGTGTAATAATTTTTTCTTTTTGATTCGGCTGTCGTGTCAAATTAAAGAAAATAAAGAAACTGCATTCCAGATTGTTTGATTTTGAACTGTGCGTTCTGTTGATTACTCTTAAATGTAAATCGTACATTCTGAAAACAACTATAAACTGCACGAAAGGACGAGTTTACGCCGTTACACCCGTACCTACTCAAAGCTAAAGTCCTATGTATGTGGATTGCGCAGTATCTTCCCGGGTACTAGCGTATTAGCATATTAGCGTCTTCCCGTTACTCAGGTAATGACCTAACCTCGTCATACAAAGGGAGGCTATAAGCCGAAGCTGATACATCGTGTAATTTTTTTTTTTTTCTCGGCGACATTTTATCTTAAATTTTGATGAAATAAATAATGTTTATTAAACTATACGCAATATTTAAGCGGTCCCAATTAATAATTTCACTCCCGCGATGATGGATATAATGTATACATTAAACATAGACGTAGGATGGTAAGAATTCGTCGCATGAAAATGTATTTTAATTTTGTGATATTTTTGTATCATTTATTTCAACGTTTTCTAGAAACAAGTCTCGTTAGCCCGGTTTATACTTTTGGGAATTTGGACCCACGATTTAATCGAAAATCGCGATTTTTTTTATAAAATCGATCGCGATGTTTCAAAGCAAAAATCGCGCAAGCCTAGTAGTCGCTCTCCTTCTTGTTGACAGATCTGTTGCTGTGCAAGCATCTGTGCAGGGGTCATGAAGGGGCAACCCTGTAACGGGCTCTTCATCATCTCGGCAAAGGTAAGATATTCCTGGTGTGATATCATGTCAGGTCAATGAGTAATAAGAGGGTAAACTCTAAATGGGCGTCCGATACCCCATCCGTGCTGGCATATATGTTAATGGAGGGGCTGTCAAACAGGTGATTTACAGGTGTGAACAGGCTAGGACTGATAGCTTTCCATAGGTTGCTGTTGGCACATGGGAGATTCTCTATCACGTCCCAGCCGACTTCTACCAGTGAGCTGATGTGTGCACTGCCCGGAGGTTGATGTAGCACATCGGCGTATATGTATGTTGTGCCTCACTGGGGCAGCTCGAAGAGGACCCATTCTACATGGTACTGTACCACCCATCTCCCCTCAAGAGAGGGTGAGATTACGTTCTCACCACCGGAAAGCAGCAGTCGGACAATCGGCATGGTTATATGTCCTGTTTAAACCCCTCCTATAGAGTGCTATGGAACCCATATTTGCTCACTCGACTGGCCTTGCTGACCTGGCAGATGTGTATGCAGTTGATGCTGCCAAGGTAGAAGAGAGCGATGGCAAGTACGAAGCAAACTCAAAGGCATTCTCCCGCCACCCCATTGGTTGTGATGGGGTGGAGCTGCTCACAGACCTCAAGGATGTGTCGAAGGAGCGCCTGGGTCGCAACATAGATGGCAACAAGATCGTGTTTCGGTACGATTCCCGAAGAGGAAGTACATCCTCGAGCCGTTGATTGAGCTGTCGGATACAGAGGTGGCAGACATCAACACCCTAAATAACGACCTCAGATTTCATCTGGTCAAACCCTATTCGAGCGGTGCCCCGCTGATGGCCTGCTATTGACCCTGGCAAAAAACCTGCAGTTCATATTTGAGAAGAATGAAGTGTGGTACCGCGCTGGACCTGGGGGTGACTGGCAAGCATGGTTGCCCCTATATAGGCCTCCCGCAGTCATTGACATAGACGTTACTCCCCTCTCCACTGTTGTGAAAAAGGATGGGACAGTTCGAAAGCTCTACAATCGGGGATCATCCTTCCTCACCTACATAGGTGAAGGTGTCTCCCTGACGAGGGTGGGTCACCGGATCGGGGTTACAGGTGGAAAGCTCCTGCTGCATCGTCCATTCGATGGACCAGAAGAAGCTGTTAACCTCCAGGAGGGCACCCTATGGGTAGATGGTGTGTCACATGTCTCCAAAGACAAGGGTGCTGTTAAACTGCTTCAGCGAGTCGGACTCACTAGCCTGCAAATGACTCATATAGTCCTAGAGCTACATTTCTTAGCCGGCGGCAGAGTGAAGCAGCTAGCCCCTGCCCCTGAGGGGATGAAGATCACTATCGATCTGGATGGAACAGGGCTCGATCTGGCACAGATATTTCTCGAGGGGTTCACTCTGTTCAGTTTAACTCTTCATATATAGCCATGATTCTCATCATACTGCTCCTGCTGGCGCCTACAGCAGTGGCACAGGGCGCTGAGACTGCCATGATATTGGATGCCATGTGGGCCCACTTCCGGGATGACCCCCAGTACAATCCTTGGGTCCTTGCAGAGAAACATTTACGACCGCTTTCACCCATGTAAAGAGATCGAGTCTGTCTTCCACTTCTATGGGGTGCAGAGGGTAGGACGTGGTTGTCCGCTGGAGACCCCTGCTCATCACCAGATTCTCTGCATAACATGTGAACATGCCAGAGTCTGCCGTGGATCAAATGCTAATCACTTTAGCATCCTCCCAGGTGAGCGTTGTTAAGGTAGATGGAAGCCACTATGGGTGGTCCCATCATGCCGATGCGACTCGGGCAGAGTGTTTGTCTGAGCCTACACAGAATAGAGAGGCAGGCCCTGTGGTTGAAGGCGATCAGTGGTGTATATCACTGTGGAGGCTTGTCTCTAAATGGGCATTCAGAGCCTGGTAGTAGTAGTGTCGGAATGATACTACCTCCCTGGCAGCCGTTCGGCGATCCATGGTGGCCCCCGCAACCTATGCCCCAAGGATTGAGAGGGTGGTGGTATCATTTGCCTAGTAGTAGTGTCAGAATTAAAATGATACAACCTCATCGTTCAGCGATCCGTGGCCCCCATTTTAATCCCGACACTACTGGACTACCAAGCTACAAATGTAACACAGCCACCTGTACTACCAAGCTACAAATGTAACACAGCCACCTGTACTACCAAGCTGCAAATGTAACAAAGCCACCTGGACTACCAAGCTACAAATGTAACACAGCCACCTGGACCACCAAGCTGCAAATTTAACACAGCCACCTGGACTACCAAGCTACAAATGTCACACAACTGTCTGTACCACTGAGATAGAAGTGCCACACAGCCACCTGTACTACCAAGCTACAAATGTAACACAGCCACCTGTACTACCAAGCTACAAATGTAACACAGCCACCTGTACTACCAAGCTACAAATGTAACACAGCCACCTGGACTACCAAGCTGCAAATTTAACACAGCCACCTGGACTACCAAGCTACAAATGTCACACAACTGTCTGTACTACTGAGATAGAAGTGCCACACAGCCACCTGTACTACCAAGCTGCAAATGTAACACAGCCACCTGTACTACCAAGCTACAAATGTAACACAGCCACCTGTACTACCAAGCTACAAATGTAACACAGCCACCTGGACTACCAAGCTGCAAATTTAACACAGCCACCTGGACTACCAAGCTACAAATGTCACACAACTGTCTGTACTACTGAGATAGAAGTGCCACACAGCCACCTGTACTACCAAGCTGCAAATGTAACACAGCCACCTGTACTACCAAGCTACAAATGTAACACAGCCACCTGTACTACCAAGCTACAAATGTAACACAGCCACCTGGACTACCAAGCTGCAAATTTAACACAGCCACCTGAACTACCAAGCTGCAAATGTAACACAGCCACCTGGACTACCAAGCTACAAATGTCACACAACGACGTGGACTACCAAGCTGCAAATGTAACACAGCCACCTGTACTAGGCGGTTGTGTGGCATTCTGGAGCAGACCTAAAAATATCACATAAGATGTCACTGAAATGGTAAGATGTATCTGCAGTGTTTTTGCTGGTGATGATGATGGTTGTGATTGTGATGATGACGATGAGGATGATTAAGATGATTGTTGTGATGCTGCTGCTGCTGATGATGATGATGATGATTAAGCTGATTATGAATTATCAGTAATGGCATGACAGTAGCCTACGATCAATCAGAAACAATGAGTTTCAAACAGTGTAACTTTTATTGTAATAACATTCCCAGCACTAAATATAGCATTAAATATTTATAATGATATGTTAATGACTCATTAACAAACCAAAGTGACATTATGCTATTTGATTGATAAATAATTCTGATTCTTCAATGACTGATTACTTGTATAGATAATTAAAATAATTACAATAAAACTTACATAACTCTTTAAAATTAAAACGTAACATTTAGCACAACTATAAAGATAAAGGTATAGAAATTTTGCTTTTGAAAACTTCCTTGAAAGTTGCTGTGGATTTTATCAAACACTCCAGGTATCTCTATATATATATATATATACTTCGAGACTAATTTGACTGATGAGAGCGTCCAGTGAAATTAGTTTCAAAATGTTCAACAGCTTACATACATGGTTCCAATGAAATTAAGGTACTATGATTTTTAAGGATGAAATAATTAACATATTCTTAGTGGGTTAAATATAAATGGTAACAGGAATCTAACTGCATAAAAGAGCTGTGCTACCATAGTAGCAAGCTACAGCTGTTTGGAACCTGCCATGAATGACACCTGCTCAACAGGGACCCAAACTATTCATATTACAAACCAATGGATGAATCCAATTCCAATTTGTCACTCAGGTATATGACATCATAATCAATTACGTTAACATATATGCTGACATCAATCATAAAAGACAGAAATACTCCGTTATGAACATTGAATAGTCTGCCAATTAGTATTAATTATATGATTTTGATGGATTTACTAGTTAACAAACATTCTGTTGAAAATTTTAAAATTGCCATTGGCAGCAACATCACTCAGTCAAATTAGTTTCAAAATATTAAACAACTTACCTGTATAGATACCTTGAAATTGGGATTCTGGTAATTCAGGGCTCAAAGTATATAAATTGATCAGCAACCCATGTAAAACATGGGCGGAGCTTAACTAGAGATGGGCTGGACATAGCTAAAAGTGGAATCATCCATTAATCAGAAATTGTGTAACTTAAAACATATTTTGTTGACAACTGTTTGATAAAATCCACCTCTAATTTCAATACATGTAAATAGAGTTCAATATATTGCCAATAAATATCTATATATATATAATGTGTGTATATGACAATGCTTAAACAATATATGAAAGCAATAATTCACTCTAAGCATAACATCGATGACAGTAACAACATTGACAGCAAGCACAATATCATCTCACTCTAACAGGAATTAAATACTAAAATATGTAAAGAACATAATACTTATATACAACAAAGACAATAAGCAACTATAATAACCCTTAAATGGTCACCACCTCTTCAGTGGCCTTGAGGAATGTCCATTTGCAGGCCAAGAGAAGACTATTTTTGAAAATGTACAACTGGAATGCCTGGCTCGATAACCGAGCCAGTCATTCCAATGGTAAATCTTCAAAAATAGTCCTATCTTGGCCTGCAAATGGTCATTCAATAAGCAAACATTTGGGTTTTCTCAACCAAATTTTACAATTAAAGCGCTAAAAGACAACTATAAGAACCACCAAAGTCTGTCCAGAAACATGTGGTGTTCTTAGCAAATGATTATTTTATGTAAGTTTGTCAATAAACATTATGAAGAACTTGCATTAGGTTTTGTTGAAATACATGAACACATATTTTCCTGGATAATTCAAAATACAGTTTAACTCGTCAATGATCGCGCTGGCCAAAACCGGCCTCCGCACTTGACGTATGAATGCCAATATACCTTTCCAGTTCAATCTATCAATGACATGACGTCATAATCAACTAGATGACATGTAGGATGCTGTAATAATCAATGACATCATGAATGATGTAAGTTCATAACAAACGCTCAATTGATGATGGACTAAGCGTTGTTGTATGAATTGTATGTCTTTACTATTTAATAAACATGCGGTTGTATATTTCGAACCTAATTTGACTGGGCGCTGTTGCTGCCATATGCAGCAACACCACGCAGTAAAATGAGTTTCAAAATATTCAGCAGCTTACCTGTATAGTTTTCTGGAAATTGATAGTCAGGGACTGCAGGGACTGATTAATCCCAATACAGCCGAAGTGCTGGTGGAGCTTAGCTCGAGATGGGTGGGGTATAGCTAAAACTGGATTCCTTCATTTGTAGGATAGACTACATTTGAAAATTTTTAAATAGTCTCCTTTTGACCTGCAAATGGCAAAGTAAACATTTTTATTATTAAATTTGGTCAAGAGACCAACTTTTAACATTTTAATGGTCAAGCCGGCCAAAACACTCTAATTATTTATTTCCGAAAAAGTTGGTCACGATCCCAGGATGATTCATAATAAGGAGAAATTAGTTACCTCTCCGGGATGTCGAAATTGTTTGAGTGTAGCTTTCGTGACCATCTCGGTCACTTCTTCAGCACTAACTTAGTTAGTGCTGAAGAAGTGACCGAGATGGTCACGAAAGCTACACTCAAACAATTTCTACATCCCGGAGAGGTAACTAATTTTTCCTTATTACTCTAATTATTGTTTATGTCCCATAATGTGCTAACTAAATCATTTAACCCGTACCACTCTGGTGTCACATTTAAAAATTTGCAAAATGTCAAATTAAATTAAAAGATGAACCGGTGGAAGAGGTTACTGTAGCTATTGACACAGTAAAAGATAGAATATTGACATCAGAGTGGTAAGTGTTAATGATCAAGACAACCTTAGTGCTATTGAGGTAATGTGAGGAGAGGGGGAGAGAAGGGTGTATTACGCAGACAGTACCGGTAATCTAGTTTGTATTATGACTGGTAGCTAATGAGTGAAAAGATAAAAGTTGATCGCTCTAAAAAAATGCACAACACCCTGGTTCCAGAAAATATGGCATACTGGCCAAGATATTATATTGGTGAGGCCCACCATATTCACTGGTCAAGTTTCATAGGTTTCAATAACAACAAATGCGATGCAATCAAGAAAAAAGTTGACAAACAAAAAAATGGACTTACAGAAAGTCAGATGAACTGACTTATACTAGCTGCGAGTCTCAAGTACAAATTTTTCTGTCACTTATATTATGTGAAGATAAAAACAAAGCCTCACAATGAACATGTGTGTAAAATATGAGATATCTTCTCGTACAGTATAGCTCTTATAATAGCCAATAATGTATAACCAACACCGGTAATGTAATAAGCCATAAATATGTTTTCAAAAAGAATTCTATATAACATGCAAATAAGCAATGGATGTTTGCGGTTTATCCATCAATCATATAATGTTATAATCAATTATGTGATGTGTAGGATGATGTCATAATCAAAGAATGAATGACGTAGATAAGTTCATCACGAACGCTTAATTTATGGCAGACTAAGCGTTGTTGTATGAATTGTATGTCTTTACTATTTAATAAACATGCTGTTGAATATTTTGAAAAAAATTTGACTGGGCGCAGTTGCTGCTATAGGCACCAACAGCATCCAGTTAAATTAGTTTCAAAATATTCAACAGCTTACATGCATAGTTTTCTGGAAATTGATAGACAGGGAGTTCAGGGATCGATCGATCCCAATATGGGCGAAGTGTGGGTGAAGCTTAGCTAGAGATGGGCGGGGCATAGCTAAAATTGGAATCCTCCATTACAGAACATGTATGTGAGTAGAACATGGGTAATGGAGAAATATTTCTACCTAAATCTTTTCTGGTCAAATTTGGTCAAGGAAATAAAAATATTTCCTTATTGAATGTCCATTTGTAGGCGAAGAAAAGACTATTTTGAAAATTTACGCCTAGAATTACTGGCTTGATTATCGAGTCAGTCATTCAGGTGGAAATCCTTCAAAATTACTTTTTTGTTGGTCTGCAAATGGACATTCTTTAAGACAACTGCAGAGCCAAGTTTTACCATTATAGGATTAGTATATAATAGTGATCAATTTCTAGCTATGCCACGCCCATTTCTAAGCTAAGCTCTGCCCCCCCCCCACCCACCCACAAATGCTTCGATCAATCGAACACAAATTCCCAGAATCCCAACATCGAGGTAAGCTGTTGAATATTTTAAAACTAATTTCTCTGCCTTTGGAAACAACAGTGCCCAGTCAAATTAGTTTTAAAATAGTCAACAGACTTGTTATTAAATAGCAAACATATAGAAAAATTTTAGTACACTTGATATACTATTCAATGTTCATGACGGAGCTAGAGATGTCATTCATTACACATTTTGATTGTGACATCAGCCTTCATGTGGAATAATTGATTATGACATCTCTATCAACTGTGTTGACAAATAATCTATAACATGTAGATGTGTTATAGGGCTTGTAAGGACATAAATATAGAAGCGGCCTAGCTTGTCTACTCGACATACAATAATGACGAGAGTATGAATCATGACAGGAAAATCTGTATGCTAATACTTATTTATTTATTTATTTAGAAACATACCCTCCCAGTAACCTGCCTATTAAAGATCTGTAACCCTTTCATGGTGAAGCCAGCCAAAACCGGACTCTTCAGTGGTCTTGAGGAATGTCCATTAGCACGCCAAGCGAATACTATTTTTGAAAACTTAACACTGGAATGAGTGGCTCAATAAACGAGCCAGTCATTTCCAGTGGTAAATTTTCTAAAATAGTCTTCTTTTCGCCCGCAAATGGATACTGACTAAGCACAAATTAGGATTTTCTTGGTCATTTAACCATTTAATGCCGGATAACCAGAAGGGTATTTTTTTGTAAATTCCAGTGAAAAATTAGAATTGGACTTATCACTGAGCCAAGGTTTCAATGTTTTAAATCTTGATCATTAAAGTGTTAATTTACATAAGTAGATTTTGAGTGCTTCACTGTGTTGTTAACACAGGAGTCGATAACCCTTTAACACTCATATCAGCCAAAAACAGCTTCTATGGTGGTCTTAAAAAATGTCCATTTGCAGAAGGGAAGATTTTTTTTTTTTAATTTACCACTGGAATGACTGGCTCGATAACTGCCCCAATGGTAAATTTTCAAAAATAGTCTTCTCTTGGTCAGCAAATGGATATTTTCTATGAGAAAATTGAAATTCTCTTGAACAAGTTCTACGGTTAAAGATCTTTAAATGATTCCAGCACTACAGATGCTGAAGTCATCTTTACAATACATACATATATTGTACATTTCTCCATCGCCACACAAACTTATTTCGAAGCTACAGAACAATAGCAATACTCTATATAATTGCACAATAAATATACATATCAACAGTAAAATATTGTGCATATATGATAACTGATATTGCAAATGATAAGCACTTGTCCAGCTGAGGTAAATATAATATCTAAACAAATTAAATAATAAATAATTATTTATTTAATATAATTAATATAAAGCTCGATAGAATTAATATAATGCTTCCAATCGCTTTATTAGTAACATCATGTATTGTAGCCAAGAAACCAGATACTATCAATTCTTAATGTGAAATAGTTTGTTGAATATTTTGAAATTATTTTGAGTGGAAGCTGATGACAACAATAGCTTCCTTCCAGTCAAATTAGTTTCAAAATATACGATAGTTAACTTGTACGGTTGTTTTAAGATTGAGAAACTACAAATTCCATGGACGAAACGGTTCTTTACACAGCTCACAAGCTAAGATCGGGAACATTCCATAATTTCTAGATTTTAAAATTTAAGGGTGGTAACTGTTCTAAATGCTATCATGAGGTGACTCAAAATTGGGCTCCATTATGAGGTAAATAATTACAGCTAGCATACCCCTTTAAGTTTTATCAAGATAAGTTCAGCAATAACGGAGTAGTGATTTTAAAATATACAGGTGGGCCACCCTTCTAAAGCCCAACAGGGCACTGAATCGAAAATTGGGCTCTGGACTGAGGAAGAGTGACCCATAGAATAGATTCTCAAGTTTTATCGAGACCCGTTTATCTTTAAGAGGAAGAAAGAGATGTTAAGATTTACGGGTAGGGCACCCTTCTAAAACCTAGTAGGGTAGTGAATCGAAAATCTGACTCCGCAATGACATCAAGAGTTACCCATAGAAAATCCCTCTCAAGTTTTATCAAGATCTGTTCATCTTTAACCCTTACCAATCTGATGTCAAAACTTTTTTAACAGTGAAGAATCTGATGTACATTTTAAAATGATTTTGGTTGATGATGTTGCTGTCTATGACAGCACCATCTTCTACCAAATTTGTTGAAAAATGAACACCAGTTCACCTTTTAATTTAATTTGAAAATGTAAAAGTTTGACATCAGAGTCGTAAGAGTTAAGGGAATGGTGATTTTAAAATTTACGTGCTGGGCACCCTACTAAAAACAAGTAGAGTAGTAAAACGAAAATCTGGCTCCGTAATGATGTCAAGAGTTACCAAAAGAATATACCTCTCACATTTTATCGCGATCCATTCATTACTAACGGAGGAGTGATTTTAAAATCTAAGGGTGGGGTGCCCTACTAAAACACAGGAGGGCAGTGAATTGAAGGCCGGGCTAAGTACTATGTCGGGACGTATTCCCTGTATAGGGGTGTGTGGATGAAAACTGAATGAGTAGTAAAAAGAAACAAAAGTCCACATCACCAATAAAAAGAACAAGAGGAACATGACCGTTCCGGATCTAAAAATCCAAATCTTTCCTTAGTGACTGTAAACTTGCAGGACAAGACTACTTTTGGAAATCTGAGATTGGAGGGAGCGTTATCAAGCAAATCATTACAGTGGTAAATTTGTAAAATAATCTTTTCTTTATCTGCAAATTAACATTCCTCAAAACGACTGCATAAGCCATTTTGGCTGGATTAACCAGGAATGGAGCAATCCAGTTTTAGCTATGTGCCGCCCATCTCTAAGCTCCACCCACGCTTTGCCGTGCTGGGATAGATCGATCTCTGCGCTCCTTGAATCTCAATTTCCAGAAAACTATACATGTAAGCTGTTTATTATTTTGAAACTGATTTGATGGCAACAGCAGCGCCTAGTTAAATTAGTTTCAAAATATTCAACAGAAATAGTAAAGACATACAATTCGAACAACAACGCTTAGTCCATCATCAATTAAGCATTCATGATTAACTTATTACGTCATTCATGACGTAATTGATTATGATGTCATCCTACACGAGATGTAGTTGATTATGATATCCTGAATATGATTGATGGATAAACTGGATTTCTCGATTGGTTAATATGAAGTTAAAGGGACAGTTTTCCAGCATAAATACAATTCATCAAAACTTCAAGTACATATGTACTCCTTAATGAATTTATCATTGGCTTGACACATATGTATGTATATAACATAATACTAAGCACCTGGCCCGAACATTGATACGGCAAAATGCATATGTAAATGTAAGTAACGCACCCTCATTTCAGACTAGTAGGGGTGTGCATGGGTCAGAGAGGGGTGCAGGGACTTGTTTCTTCAAGAATTCGGGAGGACTAAACAGATAAACACGTGTTTGGTTTTGCCGTGTTCCATTCAAATGATGGCGCACATTCAGTCATACGCTTGAATATATGACAAAGGTTTAGTGGATATAAATATTACAAAACCAATATAACACTATTTTCTCAAGTTTTTTTAAAAACGGAATGATAAAATAGTGAGTGGAATAATTCCTTTTCATCATCAAAAGAATGGCCATACGGAATAGTGGTTATATGGTGTCTCTCACAAACCTTTTAACATGTATATGATAGGAGGATCAGCGAATCATTAACAGTTTCACCAACAAATCACAGAAAAAAGTTATTCTTTACTATATAAAACTTATCCTATTGAATATTTCGAAATTAATTTGATGAAGCCCTAAGGCAGCAACAGATTCCAGTTAAGTTAATTTCAAAATATTTAGCAGTTTTCTTGTATGCTTGCCTTGAAAATGCGATGTAGGGATTTCATTGGTGAAAGGGTTAAGACAACGATAGATAAATCGTTTTGAACATCTTGAAAATAATGAAGGCAGCAGCAGCTTCTAGTCAGATTAATTTCAAACATGTCAAAATATTCAACAGAATGTTCTTTACCTCCTCAAGAATGTATTCCATCTGGGATGTATGAGTTGAAAGGGATAATGTCAAGATTGAATAAGAAAATAATAAGTTTCACTTAGTAAATGCCCATTTTGAAAGCCATGAGAAGAATAGTTATATGGCAACATTACCACTGAAATAACTGCTTCAGTTTTCGTGCCAGTCATTCCTGTGGTAAATTTTAAAGTTTGTCTTCTTTTGGCCTTCAAATAAACATTTCAAGACCAGTTCAGAAGCCATATTTGCCTGACATCACCAGGAACGTGATAAATTATTGGAATGAAGAGATCACATTAGATAAATCATAGTCGTTATCCAGACAGAACAACTTTTTATACAGCTTTTCTCCCTATACACAGAGGTTTAGAATTGATGCAAACGTGCATGCATGCATGTCTGCATGTCTGATAAGGACGTCTGAAAATATTACTAAATTGCATGGGTCTACATGAAGTAAAACAGTGTGGTCATTTAAAATGGCTTTAAAATATTGTAAAAGTACCTAAAAGGTTTAACAATACATGGCTTGGTGCCATATTCGTAACAACTAACAATAGTAACGCCATGTGTCTTAGCGCTTTAATGGTCAAATTTAAACAAGAAAATCAAAGTATTAGCTTAGTGAATATCCATTTGCAGGCCAAGAGAAGACTATTTTTGAAAATTTACCACTGAAATGACTGGCTCAGTTATCGACCCAGCTATTCCAGTGGTAAATTTCCAAAAACAGTCATCTTTGGGTCTGCAAATGGACATTCCTCAAGACAAGTGCAGAAGCCGGTTTTGGCCGGCTTGACCATTAAAGGGTTAATATTAAATATTATGATACTATTTTTAAAAGTAAAACAAATCTATTTGTTTTTCATAATATTTTCAAGCATATATAATCTACTAACATAGAAGGCAATGGAAGGCTTTTAGCATGGTGAAGTATTTGATTACCGAGGCTTCTCCGGATACGAATACGACATAAGGCTTTGAGAGAACATGGCTGCCTGGATGGACCATCGTCCGATACATGTTGTTGGATAAGCAGGAAGCGTCGGCCTGGTGACAGGGATTCTGGATGGGCTTGAAGGGTGCTTGAGAAATCTTGACTACTAGAATTGACGGTCTGTACAAGGGTGCCGGGGATAGTTTGATTACCAGAAAGCAGTAGCATTTGCAATAATCGCTTGTTCATCCTGCATAAATGAGGAAAATATAACAAAAATATTAGCTCCTGGATCAGCTCATGAGGTGAACAAAGGTGTATAATGTAAACAGTGTGAGACTGAAGTCTGACAATGCAAAGGGCGCAAAACACAAACATAAACATGCACAAACAAGAGATTCTATGGCCTTGACCTTGAAATGTATATATATAACATTAAAAACTCTGGAAATATGTGGTCTCAAGCTTAGTAAAATTGATAGCAATTTGCTCAAGATTATCTTTGGCAGCATGTACCAGTCTCCAGAAACTATGGATACTGCGCTAATTTGCAAATATGGCTGGTCCACATTTATGTAAATGTCTCTGAAGACATAGGTCAATAGCTATAACATAATAAGATGTGTTAACGCACTACATGTAGTCTCCTATTGGTACAGTCAGGGAACCAAATTGATTCTTAATACATCTTATATGCTATATTAGGTCATACTGGCCCAGTATTACATGTCACATTCATTAAATTTTGGTATGGATGGTATCTAATGTATAAAACTCAAATTCGAAATCAGTAATGCAGAAAATGACAAGCTCTACTGGTTCAATTCGGGGTGTAATGATTCTTTGATATTTCAGCATATTTAAACTCAATTTAAGATCATAATTTTACACAATGTTAATTAGTTTTTAAAATTTTAACATTTTTACCAATTTATGTCAAAATGTTGACTATTTTGAATTTACTTTGGCTGAAAGATGTTGGTTCCTTCGGTAGTCACTGCTTCCAGTCAAATTAATTTCAAAATATCCAACTCCTTGACACTATGTTTTATTAATACTATCACCATTGAGCATGTTGAGTGTATGTGACCGGACCCACACCATCCCACTCACCATGACTTTCCAATATTGGAACAAGCGATATGTAAATAAGTTACTATGTTCCCAAAGCTAAATAAAAATGTACTGTTGAATATTTTGATCAAAATTGGATTGCAAGTCATTAGGCAGCAATGTCTTCCAATCCAATTATGTTCAAAATATTCAACAGTACATTTTTATTTAGTTTTGGAAACATAGTAACTTATTTCTGAGTATGGCTATCTGTATGATAATTTTATCTACTATACACCTGTGCAAAAGTTAAGCACCACACTATTTTTACGCACATGCGAGGGTATATTCATGTGCTATGAAGAAAGCAATAGCATAAACATTTATGTACCCATCCATCTTAGTGCAAGAGGTAATAATGCAACTAGAGGAATGCTGATTATGATGGTGGGGAAACACTGTATGTTTTTGTTTGAACTTGAAAACGAGGCCTGAATATGGTTACGTTGACACAACTGACAACTATTGCCCTACAGTTGACACACGTGGCTAGATTGTCATTAATGGTGTCTGAAAACGAAGTTTAACATCTGTGCACGAGTTTGAGACTGTCATTATTAATACCGGGTATATCCACCTTGTGCCTGGATGACGGCCTGGACACGACGTCTCATGCTGGTCACCAACCGACTGATACGCCATTGTGGTATTCGTTGCCATTCAAGATGGAGTGCGTCTGTTAATTCCTGTAGGTTCTGCACAGGAGGATCCCTCCTTCTCACCATGTTTCCCAGAATGTCCCAGATATGCTCAATAGGGTTCATGTCAGGGCTCCTTGCTGGCCATGGTAGGGTTTCGATGGCATTCTGGCGGAGGTATTCATGCACAGCTCTAGCACGATGTGGTCGGGCGTTGTCATCCATGAATATAGGGTGGGTTCCAGGTGCATGATTTACAAAATGAGGGACCACAACTCTATCCAGTATGGAATCTTGATATTTTTGTCCATTTAGTGTTCCAGGTACAGTCAACAGATCCAGCTTACAATCAAATGAGATGCACCCCCATATCATAACGGAACCTCCACCAAATGGAACTTCTTCCATGATGTTACGTTGGTCGTACGCCGTGCGTCTGGACCTCCATACACGAGTTCGACCATCTGTGGCATGAAGCAGGAACCGACTTTCATCGGACCAGTGTACCCGTCTCCAGGATCTCATGTTCCAGTGTCTTCTTTCGTTGCACCACCTCAGACGCTCCTCTTTGTGGTGTGCAGTGAGGAAAGGACGTCTGACAGGTCTCCTAGCTTTCATGCCAGCAGCATACAGTCTCCTTTTGACGGTAGACATTGACACTCTATTGCGCGTTTCCCATTGCTGGCTGAGCACTCTGCTGTTGGTGAATGGAGATCTCCTAACAAGGCGTACTAGGGCTCGATCATCACGGGCAGTAGTCTTCTTCGGTCTTCCAGATCTAGGCCTGTCCTTCACCTTGTTAGTTTGCCCATGTTTTGCAATCAAACGACTGATTACAGTATGGTTAATGTTCAGCTGTCTGCCAATCTCTCTGCATGACATACCAGTGGTATGCATGCCTATGATTTGCCATTTCACACGATCACTTAACCTTCATCTTGCCATAGCGGTTCACAATCAAGAGCTAATTCTCTCTGTACAAATAAACCACGGTCATGAACACAAAATTCCTAATCTTGTCGCCTAAATCTGTATGTAATGTTCTACACCTCAAACTGGACTTTTACATAACTGAACACGTGTGCTGTTTCCCGCCACGCACGGATATCAAGCGGCGTGAAGTCATGCATGCATGTGCATTTCGTACTTGGAATTATGTCAGCTAACGCGGGGACAAAAAGTATGGCAGCCTAGTTGTACCATCATGTTTCTACGTTCTATTGTTTTTGCTGGTGCTTAACTTTTGCACAGGTGTATATAAAGTTAAGCAGTCATTTGATTGCAAAACATGGGCAAACTAACGAGGTGAAGGACAGGCCTAGATCTGGAAGACCGAAGAAGACTACTGCCCGTGATGATCGAGCCCTAGTACGCCTTGTTAGGAGATCTCCATTCACCAACAGCAGAGTGCTCAGCCAGCAATGGGAAACGCGCAATAGAGTGTCAATGTCTACCGTCAAAAGGAGACTGTATGCTGCTGGCATGAAAACTAGGAGACCTGTCAGACGTCCTCTCCTCACTGCACACCACAAAGAGGAGCGTCTGAGGTGGTGCAACGAAAGAAGACACTGGAACATGAGATCCTGGAGACGGGTACACTGGTCCGATGAAAGTCGGTTCCTGCTTCATGCCACAGATGGTCGAACTCGTGTATGGAGGTCCAGACGCACGGCGTACGACCAACGTAACATCATGGAAGAAGTTCCATTTGGTGGAGGTTCCGTTATGATATGGGGGTGCATCTCATTTGATTGTAAGCTGGATCTGTTGACTGTACCTGGAACACTAAATGGACAAAGATATCAAGATTCCATACTGGATAGAGTTGTGGTCCCTCATTTTGTAAATCATGCACCTGGATCCCACCCTATATTCATGGATGACAACGCTCGACCACATCGTGCTAGAGCTGTGCATGAATACCTCCGCCAGAATGCCATCGAAACCCTACCATGGCCAGCAAGGAGCCCTGACATGAACCCTATTGAGCATATCTGGGACATTCTGGGAAACATGGTGAGAAGGAGGGATCCTCCTGTGCAGAACCTACAGGAATTAACAGACGCACTCCATCTTGAATGGCAACGAATACCACAATGGCGTATCAGTCGGTTGGTGACCAGCATGAGACGTCGTGTCCAGGCCGTCATCCAGGCACAAGGTGGATATACCCGGTATTAATAATGACAGTCAAACTCGTGCACAGATGTTAAACTTCGTTTTCAGACACCATTAATGACAATCTAGCCAGGTGTGTCAACTGTAGGGCAATAGTTGTCAGTTGTGTCAACGTAACCATATTCAGGCCTCGTTTTCAAGTTCAAACAAAAACATAGTGTTTCCCCACCATCATAATCAGCATTCCTCTAGTTGCATTATTACCTCTTGCACTAAGATGGATGGGTACATAAATGTTTATGCTATTGCTTTCTTCATAGCACATGAATATACCCTCGCATGTGCGTAAAAATAGGGTGGTGCTTAACTTTTGCACAGGTGTATATATATATATATATATATATATATATATATATATATATATATATATATATATATATATATATATATATATATCGCGATATTGACTAGGGAAATAGCTATTGCACACCTAGGTTCCATATTTTGACATTGGTTCCAGTGGAAACTTGGATTTTATACCTACAAATGTATACATGTACATGCTAGATATACACAAGAATGTATATATGCTAGTCCTTTATATGGCTGGTACTTAAATCATGCACACATTGCTCTACAGCTAGACATTCATAACTGTATAAAACTCTAGGGTCAAGTTCGGATGGCTACCCATAGTTAAATATAGTTAAGTAGACACCAACAAAACTTGAAATAGTTAGATAGCTAGTTAACTATAATCAACCGAGCTCGGTTCCATAAGATTTGCGTAAATTTCAAAATGGCGGACACCCCACGTTTGCTACAAATAAATGCACACATATATAGACTGGTGCCCATCTCTAAATTTTCTGCAATAATAATTCAATGAGGAATCAGGTACCAACGAACTATAGTCGACTAAACAGCGTTCACTTGGGCATAGCAATGTTCAGTAAACCAGAAAACTAACTATGGTTAGCTAACCGAACTTGACACTTGCTTGCCAGTTGGTAACAGCATAAACCAGATATTCCCACCATGCAATTCCATGCGAAGATGTGTCACATGATATCCACATACCAAATTTGAAACGAATCTGTGAATGAGTTCAAGCTAAACTCAATACAACACATTATTTATAAATGATTTAGGAGAGGATAACTTTGTTGAATACAGAAGGATTGCTGCGATAAAATTGTACCCACCTGAATAGATCTGTCACACCTGGATAATGTGGCAGTGGGAGTTTAGAACAGCCCTGTATTAGCACCTCGGCTGTCTCCACATACCCCCTCTCAAAGGCTAGAGAAATACTCGATAATTTACTGTAAATTCAATTCATAAGATGGCATCAAGTTAACCCTTTAACACTCATATGAGCCAAAAATGACTTCTGCAGTGGTCTTGAGAAATGTTCATTTGCAGCCCAAGAGAAGACTATTTTTGAAAATTTACCACTTGAATTACTGGCTCGATAACCGAGCCAGTCATTCCAGTGGTAAATTTTCAAAAATAGTTTTCTCTTGGTCTGCAAATTGACATTTTCTATGAGAAAATTGAAATTTTTCTGACAAAATTTGAGGGTTAAAGGGTTAAAGATTTACAAACACA
Source organism: Chaetoderma sp. LZ-2023a (assembly GCA_034401795.1). Lineage (NCBI taxonomy): Eukaryota > Metazoa > Mollusca > Caudofoveata > Chaetodermatida > Chaetodermatidae > Chaetoderma > Chaetoderma sp. LZ-2023a. The sequence continues at coordinate 71,664,243 of CM067367.1, forward strand.
CTAGTTTACAAACACAGATATTATTTATAAATGTTTGCCTGCTATACTTGCATAATACTGGCAAATAACTGATGCAGAGTAAAATGTATTTTCTCAAAGAACTGCACGGGAGGTGGCTCAATGGACCTTTCCAGTTTAGCTATGCCCCGCCCATCTCTAGCTAAGCTCCACCCACACCTCGCTCGTGTTAGGATCGATCAACCCCTGAACTCCCTGACTATCAGTTTCCAGAAAACTGTACAGGTAAGCTGTTGAATATTTTGAAACTAATTAGACTGGTACTATACAGGTAAGCTGTTAAATATTTTGAAACTAATTTGACTGGGCGCTATTGCTGCCTATCAGCAAAAGCACCCAGTCAAATTAGTTTCAAAATATTCAACAGCATCTTTATTGCAAAGACCTACAATTCGTACAACAACACTTATCTATGTCATTCACGACCTCATTGATATTTATGATGTCATCCTACACATCACGTAGTTGATTATGACGTCATATGATGGATGGATAAACTGGAAAGGTCCATTCTGGTGGAATCCATTCACACATTGTATACACCATGACAAATGAGTGATGGAAAATAAAGGTGTTCATACTATTCGCACTATTAATGTTCAGCACTTGCGACTATTTTACAGGGTTCCAACAATAATTTCAAGAAAGGGGGGGTTGAGAGAAAATTTGAGAATTCTTTTTCATTAGTCTTCTAAACAGGTGGTATGGGGAAACGTGAAAAAGTAAATGCTCTGAAGAAATTTAATGTGTCCTGAGTAAGTCATTTAAAAACAATTTTAAATCAAATTTCATAGTAAATGAAAGCTAATAATGCAATTCCGACAAAAATATTTCTAACTACCAGAGGCTCATTCACTTGCAACATTAAAACTTCATATGTAAGCAATTGCATGGATCCTGAGTTTCAGTTTCATCACACCAATCATAGCAGGTTGACATTAATCTCTGTGACATGCATAAGATATACATTGTGCCCATCACCAGAACATGTGCGATCAGCATAACAACCCATGAGTTTTCCATAAATTGTTATTATATTTAAATTCCCTATGATCGATTTACAATTTAATAACAAATCAGTTGAATTTTAAACAAGAGGCCCAAAGGCCTGTGATGCTCACCTGGACCATTAGCATTTGAAACATTTGCATTTAAATATACATGATTCTTCCCATTAAACAAGATGGGAAAACAAATTTCAATCAAAATTCTGAATGGAAATTCTGGCTTCTACAATCATAGGATCATTTTATCCAAGAAGAAGCAATTTGACAATTTGCGGTAAATTGTTAATACAAGAGACAAGGGCCTGTTGCACTCACCTGGACCATTACCATTTGAACTATTTGCATTTAAATAGATATGATGGATAATTCTTGGAAAATCCAAGACGGACACCCAAAAAATTTACCAATCACAATTCTGAATAGAAATTCTAGTCTATCTAGAGTCTACCACTCTAGCTATATTTGTTTGAAATATGTCAAGCAACTAAAGAGCAGTGTTTTGACAATTTTTTCATAAAATCTAAGATTGTCGCCCAAAAAATTGATCAATCAAAATTCTGAATAGAATTTCTAGAGCCTACCACCACCATAGAATCCATTAATGAAATTTTTTTTGAAATATGTCAACCACCTAAAGATGGGTAGCAATTTGACAATTTCCGGTACATTTTTCATAAAATCTCAGATTTTCATGCAAAAAAATTAGTGAATAAAAAATCTGAATGGATGATCTAGCGCCTATGGCCATAGGATCCTTTCGGCCTAGGTCAAGATGGTAAGGAGAAGCAATTTAAGAAAATTTACCAAATTTCATTTTCACGAGTGAGATGTCATACTTGCCTCCCTAACACTCTTGATATACTAGTATATCGGCTCTAAGTTCAATAATATTCAGAATTATAGAAAGTTGGTGCCCCTAATCGGCAGGTGGATGTACACAGTCATGCACATGTCAGACCCCACCTACTGCGCATGTGCATACTGGTACTTCCGTTACTAAATATTGGCTGACATAGAAGCAACTATTCAAATAACCAAAGGACTAGGCCTCCGTGGGGTGGAGAGGCCGGGATCCTGTTAGGGAGGTAAGTATGTCATCTCACTTGTGACAAAGAAATTTGGTAAATTTTCTTATTTCACATCATGAGAACATACTTACCTCCCTAACACACTTGATAAAAGCCAGAATTTGAAAGTCAATTTGGCGGGAGGGAGGAAAGGTCCTGAAAACCAGCACAGCCATGAAGACTAGCTTTTTGAATTTTCAAGCGATTTAAAAACATCTGAAATTGTACCAAACACTACCAGTAATAGAATTTTGCATCGGATAATCTACCGATGAAGAGAGATTGATCAAAAAGCAAATGCGCTCCACCCCCCCCCCCCCCACCCCCACCCCCCCCCCCCCCCTCTTTCTGAGGAAGGTTAGGAAAAAACGCTGCTCTAAATGACTAGCACGTTCTCTAATACTTGATGAAAAGTATTACTAGACATTGGAAAAAGAAGAATTGCTTCAATTTAAAAAACTCTGAAAAAAACACAATTAAGACATTAACCATCACCATATTAAAAAAAAATAAAATAAATAACTCCATCACCAAGACAAAAAACCAAAATGATCACATATGTCTTGGGCGCCGCACTCATCTCTTCCCCCACCGGATGAAGAGAATTGTACCAGCTAATGGTAGGGATACCCTACCAACAAATGTGATATTTGTAAATAGCAGAGGAGAAAAACTAATTACAAATATATACCTCTACATTATTTATTTTCTGAGGACTGATACGGCGAGCGGGTTAGAAGTGTCATGGAGGTAATGGTCGGTAAAACTTGATTCACAGTGCCACTGGGCTACTGACATAATGTCTTCAATAGAAACACCATTAAATAATGCCGTGGAAGTTACCACACCACGGACCCTATGAGCCTTGGCTCTATCTACTTGAATTCCAGTGGCTGTCTATGACAGAATTGAATACATTCTACCATCCATCTGGAAATAGTGTCTCTTGACGCTCTACCATGGGGTTCAATATATGACAACCATAGGGAACATGGGTCCGTCTGCCAAACCTGAGTTCTTCTCTTGTACCTATTTAAAGCACGGACAGGACACCATGATTTAGCACCAGGATCATATCTGGTTACGGCAGGTAAAATAATAGGCTGACCCGGATATTTTAAAGATTGATTCTTAGCCAAGAAATTCAATCTTGGTAGAAGCTTAAGGCCTTCACCTGTAACTATATAACGGTCAGGTTCAGCAGACAAGGCATGAATTTCACTCCTGCGTCTGGCTGATGCTTCCGCGACTAAAAATACAGTTTTAAGTGTCAATAATTTTACAGATATAGCACTAAGTGGTTCAAAAGGTTTATCACTCAAAACTTGAAGAACCAGAGAAAGACTCCATGACTCCATGTCAGTGGAGGATTTTTCGGTCTGAGATTGCCCATACCTTTAATAAGAGTATTTAAAACACTTATTTCATCACTTCCCCTCTTTGCCAAGCAAGGGATAACAGTCATTAATGCTGATTTGTGTCCAGCATCATACAGGTGACAGAGAAAGTCAGCTACTACCTGAATAGATGCTTCCATCGGATTGATACATCTCTTTGAGCACCATTCCGCAAATCTGTTGATTTTATAATTATATGCTCTGGAGGTTGACCCCCTTCTGGCTCTGGCCATGAAATTGGCTGCTTGCTCAGAAAAGCCCTCCTTAATCGCGGATTTTTTGACAACATCCATGCAGTTAATTGAAACATTGACGGATTGTTGTGAAGGGTCTTGCCCTGGAAGACAACATTGTCCATCAGAGGCAGAGGAACCGGATTGCAAACCAGAAGGTCCAGCAGATCCGTAAACCATGATCGGTTTGGCCAATTCGGGGCGATCAGAAGCACTTGGCATTCCTCCTGCTTGATCTTCTGAAGAATCCTTGGAATCAGGATTGTTGGTGGGTATGCGTATGCATACATTCCCTTCCAACTGATAGCTAGTGCATCTATTGCGATAGGGCTTGGATCTGGAATCGGAGAAACATACGTCGTCATCTTCGCATTCTTCTTCATTACAAACAAATCTATGTTGGACTTTCCCCAATGATTGAACAGGTGATCCACCACACATTTTAGTTGCCATTCCGCAGGCAGAATGCTCATCCTTCGGCTCAATGAGTCTGCCAACAGATTCAGCCTTCCCGGAAAATGAACTACTTTCAAGGTGATCATATGATCCATGCACCAGCAAAGCAGCTTCCGTGTCATCATACAGGGACTGGGCGACTTCGTTCCGCCCTAGCGGTTTATGTAACTCACTACTGTAGAGTTGTCTGAACGGATCATCACAAATTTTCCCTCCACTTCTTTTAAGAAGTGTTCCAGGCCTAGAATTACAGCCCGTAATTCTAGCATGTTGATATGTTCCTTTGACTGTTCCAGATTCCAAAGCCCTGATATAGTGGCTTCTTCCAGGCAACCTCCCCATCCCTCCATCGATGCATCCGTAAACATCATTACTTGAGGGTGGGGAGGGGTCAGCATGACCCCCGCCAGATTTCCTCTCTCCATCCACCAATGAAGGTGATGAATGAGAGGGTCCAACACGTGAATGCGCGAGTCCAGTGATCTTGAACTCTGCGTCCACTGAGTCATGAGAAACAATTGAATCGGCCGCCTGCGTAAGGCTGCCTGAGGAATGACTGGTTCCATTGAAACCATCAGACCTAACATTCTCAGATAGACTCATGTTAGAATATAACGACTGTTGCAAACCAACTGAATGCACGAGGAGATTTTCCACTCTCTCCTGGGATGGATAAACATATCCTATCTCCAGATCGAAGAACATACCCAGGTAAACAAACCTCTGGGATGGAGTCAGCTCTGATTTCTGAGTTGATTATCCAGCCTAAATCTGTGAGAGTTTTCAAAACTATCTCCAGATTTGCTGTCAAACTTTCTGGGTTGTGTGCTTTCAGCAACCAGTCATCTATGTAAGTGTGAACAGCTATATTTCTCCTGCGGAGGTATGCCATTATAGCAAGTGCCACTCGAGTGAAGACCCTTGGAGCCATCAAGATGCCGAATGAAAGAGCTTTGAATTCCCATTGGCGTCCCTGAAAAGCAAATCTCAGGAACTGACGAAAACTCCTTGCAATTTCAACACCGATTTTATTGTTTCCATTTTGAAACTCGGTGTATCTATAAACTTGTTTAGAGGTTTGAGGTTGAGAATTGGTCTCCACCCCCCCCCCCCCCCCCCCCCCGGTGTTCTTTGTCACAAGAAACATGGTTAAATAGAAGCCCAGACAATCTTGCACCGGTTGAATTGCTTCTTTTAGAATTAGAGATTCTCTCTCCTCTTCTATGCACAACCGCTTGTCTGGATCTCTTGGAATTTTAGTCCAGACCGGTACCAGAGACAGATGCAATGGCGGACCTTTTACCCATTCTGGGCTGTATCCACACGAAAGCCATTGCAAGACTAAGCGGTCCTGAATTAACCGCTTCCACTTCTGAATGTGGCAAGTCAAACGACCTCCCACTGGTGCACCTAGGGTTGACGGGGTGCCCATGAATTTTAGAAGTGGGTATGTCTCTGGTACGAGTGACAACACCCGAGTGCTACCTGTGATAACCGGAAAAACTTTTAACCCATCAGGCCCGGTTACCACATGCCGCTCCTCGCGCACCACGCCCAGCGCCATGTGCACCTCGGTGCGTGGCCTGCTGTCTGGCTGGCTGCGCCTGAGGCGCTGGCTGACGTACAGCAGCACGCTGCTGCTGGCACCCCCGACTCGGTCTCTGAACCCGGCCGGCCTGCTGGCCTCTGACAATGTCAGTACCGCCACGAGCGTACTGCTGTCGAGCAGCCGAGGGCTGAGCACACAGTGTTCTCTGCGCAGCACTTCAAACTGTGCATGCAGCGCCATCTGGTTATTCACCAAAGTCACTGTCTCTTGGAGGTGCTGACAACCTTCACCTCCAAAAAGACCAGGGCCCACCATCGGCGCTTGCAACAAGCACGACTTGAGCTCCTGAAACGGGCACAAATTGTCCAACGCAAAAGTGTGCCTCATCCTCAGTGACTTGGTGACAGGGCTAGGTTGTTGCTGCACCGAGGCTGCTACTACCACAGATAGTAGCCGAGACACATGAGACAGCGCACTAATCGCTGCTCGTGAGCTCTCCTCGGTGTCGCCCAAGGTGGCATTAGCCGAGCGCATAGCGCCTTAGCACAATGCTCCCGTGAATGCCACAGGAACCTGGCCGCATATCTTCTCCCAGAGTGGCGCGGTCATATCGAGCATACTGACTAGCACTAACCCGAGCAGCGGGCCCTCGTCATCCTCAATGGCATTCGCAGGTAGGGCCGAGGAGGCGGCTATAGACAAACCCGGCTGCCCAGGGAATGCATACGGGCCTGCGACGGCTGGCATAACATTCTCTATAGGCTGACTGGGCATCAAGGTCGTGCTTGTGTGTGGGGTATCATGCACACCAGTGCGGCCCGGATCGTCCATATGAGATTCCACGCTTAAGCGTGTAATCTTATACAGGCGGCCATCCGCTACAAACCGGCCCAGAGGCTGAATCATGAAACCTGCTCCAGAGGGAACAGTGCCATAGGTGCGAGCGGCTGCGCTCCCCATGAGGAGTGTAGACGCTCGCATCCATACCTTCATGATCATCCTGTGGACTGAGCAGGTAGTCTTCATCATCTTCCTGGTCAGGAAATTTAGACTCTGGGTTAGCAAGCAAAACTAACCCAGACTGACCAGGAGAATGCCCGAAAGCAGATGATGAGGGTACTCCGCGAGTGATCGTGGTCAGACCCGCTGATCGGGTCCTGCCTGATGCTGCTCGCGCCGCTGGATCACCAGGCGATGCGAACATCAAGCCTGGGTCCAAGACGGTCGCCCCTGGATCACTAAACACTTTGTCCGAGGGACAGGGGCTATCTGCACTGCAGGAAGTTGAAACACCTGTGCCCGGCAACATGCCGCGAAGCATGTCAGGCATCAGATCTTTCAAAGTCCTGCGCATCTCACTCACTAACTCAACCTTGAAGGCCTCAAGCTCACCCTTCTCAGAGGCCTTCAACTTTGCCTTCTTGCCCTCCTCAGCCATCAGCTTAGACTGAAAAGTAAAGAATTCAGAGGTTAGATCCCCACCCCCCCCCACACTCTTTACAAATGACACATTTGTTAGACAGCCTACAAACTGAACAAAGATGGCAAGGGTGGGGGAAGAATCTAGCCTTCATGGGCTTATAGCATGATGGACATGACTTCTGAAAGGGAAGGCATACGAAGACAATGAGTATTATAGTTTGCAAAACCTTGTTATTTGACTATTAGTACAAAACAAGAACAAACTCGAGAGAAGACACCCACTTTTATTACAGACAACCCTGACGGGACAGCTGACTTTTCTAGTTAATAATAACCAATCACAACCAGGATCCCAAATTAAGAATGAGAGAGAGAAAGATTATTGTACACTCTAGATATCGCTCCACGTTCATAATAAAGGGTGATAAAAACATCAAAAAGATTTCTCTAAACTAAGATTATGACATCAAGGAAAGAGAAAAAACTCTGGTTGATTATGACCTCAAACCTGAATGCAACAGCTCCTTCAAGGAGAGGGGACATTAGAAATGAATGCAAGAAATATCTAGAGACTAAAGACATTCATTACTCCAGAATAATATGATATTAAATTATATATATCCGAGAACCCCTGCACACACGAGAGAATACAGTGCAATAACAAATGGCAGCAGAAATTTGTGAATATTTTCAAATAATTATGTGCCATAACTAATAAACTCCCTTAGCCTGAGCACAGGCAAAACCATCCTCTTGTGCAGGAGAACACGTCCATCCATCCGCCGAGACTCTTCTTTCTGTAGACCAGATGAGGGGGATCGGACAAAAGGGAACCCTTAGACATATCACAATGATAAGTAAAAAAAGAGACGTGAACAACCTTCGAGAGAAGAACAGGAACCCTTACTATCCATAAGTTCAACCTGTGAACACAAAGTACACGGGATTAATATCCCTAGGCGCTGGGAGAAATTTAACAAGGATTCACCTTAATGGATGAAGAGGAGGACTCCTCTGACACTTTTGCATCAGCCATTATGAATTAAAGATGATAATAGATAGTGAAAATTCTCAATAAAGAGCTTGGAAAGTTTTCCACAAGTTGATTCTCAGCCAATATATTAGAAAACGGAAGTACCAGTATGCGCATGCGCAGTAGGTGGGGTCTGACCTGTGCATGACTGTGTACATCCACCTGCCCATTAGGGGCACCTAACGTTCTATAATTCTGAATATTATTGAACTTAGAGCCGATATACTAGTATATCAAGTGTTAGGGAGGTAAGTATGTTCTCATGATGTGAAATGACAATTACCAGTACATTTTTCATAAAATCTCAGATTTTCATCCAAAAAATTGATGAATCAAAATTCTGAATGGAAGTTCCGGCGTCTACGACCATAGGGTCTTTTCAGCCAAATTTGGTTGAAATCGCTCAGAATGGTAAGAAAGAAGCATTTTGACAATTTCCAGTACATTTTTCATAAAATCTCAGATTTTCACCCAAAAAATTGATGAATCAAAATTCTGAATGGATGTTCTGGAGCCTATGACCATTGGGTCCTTTCAGCCAAATTTGGTTGAAATCTCTCAGAATGGTAAGGAGAAGAAGCATTTTGACAATTTTCGGTAAATTTTTATTAAAATCTAAGTTTTTCACCCAAAATATTTACGAATCAAAATTCTGAATGCAAGTTCTATAACTTATGACCATAGGATCCTTTCAGCTAAATTTGATTGAACTCGGTCAACCGGGTAAGGAGAAGAAACAATTTGACAATTTCCAGTAAATTTTTAATAAAATCTAGGATTTTCACTCAAAATATTTATGCAACAAAATTCTGAATGGAAGTTCTAGAGCCTATGGCCATAGAATTCTTTCAGCCCAATTTGATTGAAATCGGTCAAAAGGGTAAGGACAAGAAGCAATTTAACAATTTCCGTTAAATTTTTAATAAAATCTAAGATTTTGACCCAAAAAATTTATGAATCAGTTCCAAACGGACATTCCGGATCCGAGCACAATAGCATCCTTTGACCAAAATTTAGTTAAGATTCGGCTATTGGTTAAGGAGGAGTAGCGTTTTAAAGCAAAAGTTGACGGACAACGGACGGACGGTCATCAAGGCATAAGCTCACTTAGGTGAGCTAAAAATGTAAGATTCTTACCCAAAAAAATTTGATGAATCAAAATTCTGAATGGAAATTCTGGAGGATATCACCATAGGATCCTTTCAGCCAAATTTTGTTGAAATCGCTCAGAATGGTAATGAGAAGAAGCAATTTGACAATTTCCGGTACATGTTTCATAAAATTTAAGATTTTTGCCCAAAAAATTGATCAATCAAAATTCTGAATAAAAAATCTAAAGTCTACGACGATAGAATCCATCTAACCAAATTTGGTTGAAATATGTCAAGCAGCTATGGAGGAGTAGCATTTTGACCATATCCTGTAAATTTTTCATAAAATGAATCAAAATTCTGAATGGAAATTCTGGATGATATCACCATAGGATCCTTTCAGCCAAATTTTGTTGAAATCACCAGATGGTAATGAGAAGAAGCAATTTGACAATTTCTGATACATTTTTCATAAAATCTAATATTTTCACACAAAAAATTGATGAATCAAAATTGTGAATGGAAGATCTGGAGCCTATGACCATTGGGTCCTTTCAGCCAAATTTGGTTAAAATCACTCAGAATGGTAAGAAGTAATTTGACAATTTCCGGTACATTTTCATAAAATTTAAGGTTTCCCCCAAAACACTGATGAATCAAAATTCCGAATGGAGGTTCTAGAGCCCATAACCACAGGATCCTTTCAGCCAAATTTGGTTGAAATCACTCAGAATGACAAGCAATTTGACAATTTCCGGTACATTTTTCATAAAATCTAATATTTTCACACAAAAAATTGATGAATCAAAATTGTGAATGGAAGATCTGGAGCCTATGACCATTGGGTCCTTTCAGCCAAATTTGGTTAAAATCACTCAGAATGGTAAGAAGTAATTTGACAATTTCCGGTACATTTTCATAAAATCTCGGATTTTCACCCAAAACACTGATGAATCAAAATTCCGAATGGAGGTTCTAGAGCCCATAACCACAGGATCCTTTCAGCCAAATTTGGTTAAAATCGCTCAGAATGGTAAGAAGTAATTTGACAATTTCCGGTACATTTTCATAAAATTTAAGGTTTCCCCCAAAACACTGATGAATCAAAATTCCGAATGGAGGTTCTAGAGCCCATAACCACAGGATCCTTTCAGCCAAATTTGGTTGAAATCACTCAGAATGATAAGAAGCAATTTGACAATTTCCGGTACATTTTTCATAAAATCTCAGATTTTCACCCAAAACATTGATGAATCAAATTCTGAATGGAAGTTCTAGAGCCCATCACCACAGGATCCTTTCAGCCAAATTTGGTTGAAATCGCTCAGAATGGTAAGAAGCAATTTGACAATTTCTGGTTCATTTTTCATAAAATCTAAGATTTTCACCCAAAAAACTGATGAATCAAAATTCTGTATGGAAGTTCTAGATAGAGCCTATGGCCATAGGAACCTTTCAGCCAAATTTGGCCAGAATTGTAAGAAGTAGCAATTTGACAATTTCTGGTACATTTTTCATAAAATCTAAGATTTTGACCCAAAAGATTGATGAATCATAATTCCGAATGGAAGTTCTGGAACCTACGACCATAGGGTACTCCAGGCAAATTTGGTTGAAATAGCCCAAGCGGTTAATGAGGTGTAGTGTTTCAAAGCAAAAGTTGAGGGATGGACAGACAACGGATGACGGATGCTCGCCACAGCATAAGTTCACTTGGCCATTTGGGCCGCATGGGCTAAAAACAAATTTGACTGGTTGACAACCGTAATGCAGAGTCAAGTTCCTGATTGATCGATCCCTGCACTCTCTGTATCTCAATTTCAAGAAAACTATACTGGTAAGCTGTTAAATATTTTGAAACTATATTGACTGGATCCTTTAGTCTCTTCTTGTTTCAAATTAATTCGGGCATGTGCTTCTTCCATTCCAACGATTAGGCACAATAAAGCCAATGACAGACGATCCAAACATGTATGATTATACACGTATGATAATACATTTGCATGGCATACATGGTCATCAAAAGTCGAAACTTGTTGAAAGTTATGACACACGATCAAACATCGTTCGACTTTGTCGAATCATACATGTATATTCATACATGTTGGATCGTCTGTCATAGGCTTAATAGCCTACTCATGAGTTACCTGTCAGGTTTTGGCACAGGATTAACACCAATTTCCATGAGATGTCGAACAACTGCAGCTCTACCCATCTCTACAGCGAGGTCGAATGCTGACCTCCCTTGCTGATCACGCACATGCAATGCGCTGCCACCTATGTAACAAAGATAATAACTAAGACTAAGTGACATATGTGCTGGTTTATTGAGCTGCTACATGTACCAATGCATCAAGAAAAGTCATACTCACATTTATGTTTCTCTCCTGCTTTGCAGGCGAGACAAAAACTGTCTTCTTGGCCTGCAAGTGGATATACCAAAGACCAATACAAAGACGGGTTCTGGCTGGCTTTAGCACTAAAATAGTAATGCGAATTCATGGCTAGCTAATGTGGTAAATTTCTAGCCAAGAATACATTCATTAGTATTATAAGTGACAATGTATTGTGCTCGTACCAATACGTAGTGTTGCAAACATATAAAATAGTCACATAACCATTCTATGGTCATATTCGGTCAAGAAAAATGTTCAATTCTTTCATAGAAAATACCTTTTTACAGACAAAGAGGTTGTTTTTTAAAATTTAACACTGCGATGACTGTCTGAGTTAGAGGGCCAGTCATTCCAGTGCTAAATCTTCGAAGATCATCATCTCTCAAGTGGTCTACAAATAGGGCTGGGCGGTATTGACATTTGGGTGACGCTAACGATATCACAGGAAAATACCGCGATAACATGTAATACTGCGGCATTCTGGTGGCTTATGTTCCGAGAATATGATGATGATGATGATGATGATGAACTTAACGCTTGCCAGGGGAGTGAAAAATATGGTGGGCAAGTCAATCTCGTATATCGGGCAACCTGTTATTTTTGGAAACAATATTTTTCTAGCGCAATTTCTATCTGTCAATGGCCAGTAGATTGCATTATCAGCTCCGGTACAGCTGTCCGGTAACAAACATTCCATTCTTACAGAACGGTGCGATCCTGGTTACTAATTTCAACAATAAAAATTATGTCACGAATCAGCTTAGGGGGGTGGGGGGGCTGTTAATTCACCAGTAATGAGAAATGTCTCACGCGACTGCGCAGTCGTACTTAATAATAATCGATAATGCGCAGTCAAAGTTTCTGATTGGCTCGCAGGACATCCGATGTCATTAGGGATGAATGAATATTACCATCGTTGTAAAATTTGGATCACGTGTCTCGTTGTCATTCAAAACGAATTAATCACATGATTTATTTCAACCAATCTCTGTGCGACTCTTACGATCAATATTGATGGATAATGGCGGAACGAAAAATCTAGTCACTGTGCCGCTTTTAAACGCAGTAAGGCAATATCTTAGCGCCAACTTCGATGGGTTATATGACCCAATATATTATTACTGGAAGGTTCCGAGAGTAATACTACCCGATATTTAAGTGGGTCATTGCTTTGGAGTGATCGAGAAAACAGGACTATATGTCAGGAAAACCTGTGCGTAGCAACTCTTATTTCTAGTAAATCACATTTCCAGTAAATTGTCAGTTTAAAGCGTACAAGTTAAGAAGGGCCAAGCTATCTACTAAATGTCTTACAGCTGGTCATTATTTGGATTTATCTTTACCGTTGTGATGAGCTGGATTTATAATGGCAAAAGTGGAAAATACTGTTGCCGGCATATTATCAATACCGTGACGGTATTGATGGTATTTAGAAATGTGACAATAATGATAACAATATTATCACGGTTATCCCGGTATTATCGGGAAACCGCCCAGCCCTATCTACAAATGGAGATTTCTTAAGACCACTGCAGAAGGCATTTTTGGCTGCCTTGACCAATAGAGTTACTTTGACATGTGGAACACTGAGATTACCTTCACTCCCACTGAAACTAGTATGTCATTATCTACAAATCCACGATATGTGTCAGCTCTGGATCCTAATATTCAATTTATCTTTAAACTCGCCTCATACTGACACAAATATTTAGTTGATAAGGAAATATACATATAAATGCATCAGATTTTTTTGTAAAGTTAGAATTTCTTTCAACTATTCTAGTGGAATAAACAAAATCACAGATTTCTTTTTTCACGAGAGAGTTGATACTTACCACCCTGATACTTCATGATATTTCCTAAATATCGACCTAGCTTCAATAATACTCGGAATTAAAAAGAAACCGCCCCCACTGGGCAGGTTACACAACTGACAGACCAGCGGATGTGCAGCCCAAACTCGCACATGCACGGGGCTGACTCATTCTATTCCAAAATATTGGCTGACCTAATTGCAACATAAAATGCCGATAGACGAGCCTCTGTGGGGCGGAGAGGCCGGGATCGTATCAGGGTGGTAAGTATCAACTCTCTCGTGAAAAAATAAATCCGTGATTTCGTTTATTTCACATCAAGAGTATACTTACCACCCTGATACTTCATGATATAACCAGAATTCATAAGAGAATTTGGCGGGAGGGAGGCGAAGGTCAGAAGACCGGCTCATCCCTGGAAGAGCAAGCTTTTGCTTTTAGAGCACAACAAACATCTGAAATTGCATATGTAAACACAATCAGGAAATGAGTTGGACATCGGATAACACGACCGATGTTGACAGTAATGACCGTTTCACATCCGCTCCCCCCCTCTTTTAAAGAGGGAGCGATGACCTCAATGTCCTATACGCTCTCTACATGTATGTACTTGTGCTAAAGTACTATAAGACATCGGACAAAAGCTTCATTTCGTATACTCTCAGATGGAACCACAAAGAACACAAAACCATCACCATTTTAGTAAGTAATATAAAAAACGTGACAAAAAATAACCATCACCAAATATAGGACTAACCTATTTTGACGAGATTCCCCTTTGATCACCGCTGGCGATGATAGGTACAGTACAGAAAAGCGGGGATTCCCCCAACTAAATTGCACTGAGTGTGAGCCCCCAAATAAATTGCACTGAGTGTGAGTCAATGGTCTTATGTACAATATTTACAAATTTATATACAGATTTAACGTTTATGTAAAATCGATAAGGCAAGTGGATTTGACGTGTCACATAGGTAATGAGTTGTAAAACTAGACGCACAGTGCCATTGTGCTACTGACATAATGTCATCCACCGGCACTCAGTTAAACAGAGCCGTGGATGTCACTACGCCACGGACACTGTGAGCCTTGGCCATGTCAACTTGTTTACCCGTGGTGGCTTTGTGGCAATGCTGGATACATTCCACAATCCACCTAGAAATGGTATCTTTAGAAGCTGTCCCATGGGGTTCAATGTAAGATAGCCATAAAGCACTAGGGTCCATCCGCCATTCCTGTGTACGTTGTTTATAACACGTTAATGCACGGACTGGACACCAAGCCTTTGAATTAGGATCAAACCTAGACAAAGCGGGTAAAACTATAGGCTGACCAGGATATTTTAAAGACTGGTTCTTCGCCATAAAGTTAACTGTAGGTAGAAGCCTAAGGCCTTCCCCTGTCACCACAAAACGGTCTGGCTCTGCTGACAAAGCATGTATTTCACTTCATCGTCTGGCTGAAGCTGCAGCAATCAGAAAAACTGTTTTAAGCGTCAACATTTTCATGGAAATGGAGCTAAGTGGTTCAAAGGGTTTATCTGCTAATACTTGAAGTACTAACGATAAACTCCAAGACAGAATCACTGGAGGATTCCTTGGTCTTAGATCACCCATGCCTTTGATTAAAGTATTTAGATTACATACTTCATCACTTCCCCTAATAGCCAAGCAAGGGATAACTGACATTAAAGCTGACTTGTAGCCAGCAATAGAGTTAGGCTTGAGGCTATAGGCATCAAAAAGGTGACAGAGGGAATCGGCTACTACCTGAATAGATGCTTCCATTAGATTAATACATCTTTTTGAGCACCATTCAGCAAATCTGTTGATTTTATAATTATATGCTCTGGAGGTTGACCCCCTTCTGGCTTTTGCCATACACATGGCTGCTTGTTCAGAAAAAACCTCCTTAACTGCTGATTCCTTGACAACATCCACGCAGTCAATTAGAACATTGACAGGTTGTTGTGCAAGGCCTTGCCCTGGAAGATTATGTTGTCCATCAGAGACAGAGGAACAGGATTGCAGACCAGAAGGTCCAGCAGATCCGTATACCATGATCGGCGAGGCCAATTTGGGGCGATCAGAAGCACTTAACATTCCTGCTGCCTGATTTTCTGGAGAACTTTTGGAATCAGGATTGCTGGCAGGAATGCGTAGGCATACATTCCCTCCCAACTGATAGCTAACGCATCTATTGCGATAGTGCTCGGATCTGGAATCGGAGAGACGTACGTAGTCATCTTCGCATTCTTGTTCGTTGCGAATAAATCTATGTTGGGCTTGCCCCAGTGGTTGAACAGGCGATCCGCCACACATTGATTTAGTTGCCATTCCGTGGGAAGAATGCTCATTCTTCGGCTCAATGAGTCTGCTAATAGAGTTAGCCTTCCCGGAATATGAACTGCTTTCAGGGAAATCCCATGATCTAGGCACCAGCAAAGCAGTTTCCACATCATCATACAGAGACTGGGCGACTTCGTTCCGCCCTGGCGGTTTATGTAAGTCACTACTGTTGTATTGTCTGATCGAACCAGAACACTCTTGCCCTTGACCTTCTCTAGGAAGCGTTCCATGGCTAAGACTACTGCTCGCATTTCCAGCAGATTGATATGTTCTCTTGACTGATCCAGACTCCAAAGCCCTGATACTTTGTTTTCTTCCAGGCCCCATCCCTCCATTGATGCGTCTGTGTACATCGCTAACTGAGGGTGGGGAGGTGACAACGTCACCCCCGCCAGGAGATTTTCTCCCTTCATCCACCATTGAAGGTGGTAAATAAGAGGTTCCAACACTGACACTTTTGAGTCCAGGAAACCCGTACTCTTGGTCTTCTGTGTCATGAGAAATAACTGGATCGGCCGCCGGCGTAAGGCTGCCTGAGGAATGACTGGTTCCAAAGAAACCATCAACCCCAACATTCTCAAGTAGACCCGTGCCAGGACATGACGACTGTTGCACACTGACTGTATGACTGAGATGAGTGTTTCTACTCTCTCTTGAGATGGATAAACATATCCTATCTCTAGATCGAAGAACATGCCCAGGTAAACAAACTTCTGGTATGGAGTCAGCTCTGACTCTTGAAAATTGATTATCCAGCCTAGATCTGTAAGAGTTTTCAAAACTATCTCCAGATTTGCTGATAGACTTTTTTGAGTGTGTGCCTTTAACAGCTAGTCGTCTGGATTGCCATGTGTCTCCTGCGGAGGTATGACGTCATAGCTTGGACCACTCGAGTGAAGACCCGAGGAGCCGTCGATATACCAAATGGGAGAACCCTGAATTCCCAATGGCGGCCCTGAAATGCAAATCTCAGGAACCTACGAAAGCTCTTCGCAATGGGAATGTGAAAATAGGCATCTTTTAGATCTATTGATGCTGTCCACATTCCCTTCCTCAATCCTGCTAACACCGTTCTCACAATTTCCATTTTGAAACTTGGTGTGAGGATAAACCTGTTGAGAGGTTTGAGGTTGAGAATTGGTCTCCACCCTCCAGTGCTTTTTGTCACTAGGAACACGGTTGAATAATAACCCGGACATTTTTGTGCCGGTTGAATAGCATGTTTTAGTGAGGGATTGAATTTCTTCCTCTATACACAACTGTTGATCTAGATCGCTTGGATTTTGAGTCCAGATCGGAACCAGAGACAGGCGCGATGGCTGATTTGAAATCCAGTCGGGATGGTAACCGACTGAAAGCCATCGCAAGACTGAGCAGTCCTGAGTAACCCGCTCCCACTCTTGCATGTGGAAGGCCAGACGGCCTCCCACGGGTGCACCTAAGGACTGAGGTGGACCCAAGAAGTGCAAGAGAAACCCTGTCTCTGGTGGCTGTCCTAGCAGCACTGGTGTGGTCTTTTTGAGAGGCGACCCATCAGGTTCGGCTCCCACGACCAGAACCCTGTGCTTCTCTACCAGCGCCACGCGCACCTCGGTACGCAGGCTGTCTGGCAGGTTGCGCTGGAGAAGCCTGCGCTTCCCCCCCTAGCTGCCTTACGCTGTCGTTGCCGTGGCCGACGCTGCGTAGGTGGTTGGCCTCTGACAAGGCCACCACCACCTCTAGCCTGCTGAGGGTGGAAGGCAGGGGGCGCTGCTCAAACATGCTGCCTGCGGAGCACTACAAACTGCTCTCGCAGCGCCCTCTGGTTGTTCACCAGGTTTACGGTTTGTTGGAGGTGCAGACATCCTTCACCTCCAAACAACCCTGGACCTGCCATCGGCGTCCGAAGAAGCCGATTGTACAGGTCCTGCGAGGGGCACAAATTGTCAAGGGCAAATGTGCGCCTCGCCCGTAAACTCCTGGTTACGGATCTCGTCATGCAGTCCAGAGTCAGGTTAATGCCATCCTGGATGGCTCTCTGGACTGCAAGAGGAGAAGTTTGGCGGGCCATGGATGCTGCTACTACCCCCTGTAGCAGCTGGGAAATGTGCGAGAGAGCCGAGAAGGCTCCTCTTGTACTTTCCTCCGTGTCCCGCAGCGCGGAATTAGCGTTGCACAGAGCGCTAGCGCAGAAGGGTCCCATGTCAGACTGGGACCCAGGCAGCGTGTCTTCGCCAAAAGCCGCACGGTCATCCGTGCAAGGCTTTGGAAAGACGCCATACTTCTGATATAGATCATAACTTATACGGCAGTGCCGTGCCACCTCGCGAGGGGCCTTCGCAAGGCGTCCTTTTGGCAGAATGGACATCTCTGCCGCAGCGAACATATCAACGATATGCTCCACATATGGCAGAGATGGCATGGTGCTCGTCACCGGTTTCCCTCTCAACCACGGGCGCTGGCCCCGCTGGGAAGCCAGTGGATCCACCTGAGTTCTGGCTTGATATTCACCAGCCATTGGCAAGCATCCAGCCCGTCTTCCTCGGTGGCCACCTGTGAATGTTCGACGAGCCTCGGGCCTTCGTCGTCCTCAACCACATTCACTGGTGGAGTAATGGCCGGAGCTGAAGATACTCCTGGAAAGCCAGCGAAGCCATACGGACCCGCAAGGGATGGCATGGCTTGCGCCGTGGCTATTCCAGGAGCCAGATCTATGGCATCATGGGAGGCTAAAAACATGACGTCACAGTCTGGGCCTTCCTCACGGTAACTCTCGGCAAGCCGAGGGATACGGTATGGACGGCCATCGGCTCCTAGCCGGCCTAGCCGTTGAGCCGTGAAACCCACTTCTGAAGAAGTAGTTCCATGGAAAAGGTCACCCATGGGCCCCGGGGAATCCATTTCCATGGCCATCGACTCATCAGTAGGCCATAACAGAGTGTCCTCTTCTTCCTGCCCAGAAAGATTAGATGCCAAGCTTGAAAAGGGATCAAGCTCGGCCTGGGCAGGAGGGATATCGCGTGAGGCGCTGATACTCTTAGCCTTAGGCTGCTCTAAAGCACTCGATAAGCGAGCGCCCGAGGCCATGGCTTTCACTCGCGGGTCTACGGGCGAGGCAAGCCTCAGCGCCGGACCAACGGGAGCGGTCTCTGGGTCTATAACGAAAACTGGTTTGTTAAGAGAACCAGACCCAGAGACGGGAACACTGTCCTGGAGCAAATGAAGAAGATAATGACGAACTTGACCCGCGAAGCAAGCTGCGAAGCAACTCCGGGACAAGATCCGTGATCGTCTTCTTCATTTCTCCCATCATTTCAAGACGGAAGGCCTTCATGTCTGGCATGGACGCCTTCCTCTTCTTACCACACTCCTTTTCCAGACACCTCTTCTCATCGGCCGCCTGGTCCTTTAACTGCTGATTTAAAAAATCAGTTAAAACCAGCCACAACTCACACACATGGCAATTTAGAAGAGGCCCGCACTTACTGCACCTAGTGCAGTCATGAGGGGAAAAACGGGCCTTCACAAAACGGTGGCAGGAAGGGCATTTGTTCTCAATAACCCTCTGAAAAGACACAAATGGAAACAATTAGTTTTTAGTTATGATAAACCAAAAAACCAATTGCAGAAGGCTAATAAGATCCATTAGGAAAACTTTTGACCATCAAATGAAAGATAAGCCAGGCCCATAGAAAAAACTATAGGCCTGACAAAAAGTAAACAAATCCTAAAACCTTGTTATACTTCTTTAAGACAAGGGAAACAAAAATTTGAACTTGAATACTTGAGCGGCGAACTTTTTTAGACTTCACAGCTCAAAACACAGATTCATTAGTAATTGAACTTTATAAACACAATGAACCTATGCAAACCATCAAGAGAGATAAATAACTCAACACTCAGTCAAAAAACTTCTAAAATATTTAGAAATAAAATGATTGAAATTTTTCCTCTCTCCTAAATAACCTCAAAGGATGACTTCTGAGGACGAGTGAAGTCTGATAAACAACACAGGAATACCTGATCCTGAGTCCAAAAACCCTGTGGTGGTGGGAGAATGCTGAGAAATTTACTTCTTATGGTAATAACTCCCTCAGCAAACTCATAATAAAATAGAAGGACCCAGAAACCAAGTATAAATATTGTTTAAATAAAAGGATACCCTTCAAATATCAGCTCATGTGTCTGAAAAATAAAGCACAACATGCGTTAGCCAATATATAGGCCTCCCCCATAAAAGAGCTAGCCTAATAAAGACGTATCCACGAGATAGCGCGAATCACGGAAATACCATCCGAGTCAACATGCAAATTTTTAATCAATAAATTTACTAAAGTACACCTGATGGCTTGGACCGGGAGCATCCTCCGGCGACTTGGCAGCATCAGACATACTAATATAACAGTCAAACAAGTTGCAAAACAACTCAAAGCTTCAAAAAGAAAGAAAGCAAAAGCAACGCTAAAAAGCGTGTTGCAATGGCAGGTCAATATTTTAAGAAGAGAATGAGTCAGCCCCGCGCATGTGCGAGTTTGGGCTGCACATCCGCTGGTCTGTCAGTTGTGTAACCTGCCCAGTGGGGGCGGTTTCTTTTTAATTCTGAGTATTATTGAAGCTAGGTCGATATTTAGGAAATATCATGAAGTATCAGGGTGGTAAGTATACTCTTGATGTGAAAATAAACAAATCTTTTTTTGGTGTAGATATAATAGAGCTCCAACTGATTTAAAGGTGTAATAAATGCACAAATTTTGCATCTAAAACTAGTTAGCAGAAACAGGACTGTGGCTAAATTTGAAAATAAGGCAGCAACAGGTTACAGCTCAGCATTATTATTAGAATGAATATCTGTTAGCTTGTATTATTCTATTAAATTTTACTTGATATCTGTTGCTTATAATATTCATGTAGTCAAATATCGTAGCATCAGCTTACAACAATGGAGGATTCCAGTTTCTCAGTCAATCATATGAAGTCATAATCAACTATGTGACGTGTAGGATGATGTTATAATCAATTATGTAATGAATAACATAGCTAAGTTTGTCACAAATGCTTAGTTGATGATGGACTAAGCTTTGCTCTTTAACCATTTAACACTCATATTAGCCAAAAACGGCTTCTGCAGTAGTCTTGAGAAATGTCCATTTTCAGACCAACAGAAGACTATTTTTGAAAATCTACCACTGGAATGCCTGGCTCGATAACCGAGCCAGTCATTCCAGTGGTAAATTTTCAAAAATAGTCTTCTCTCAGTACTGCAAATGGACATTTTCTGTGAAAATTGAAATTTTCTTGTACATGTTCGAGGGTTAAAGGATCAATAAACACGCTGTTGAACATTCTGAAACGAATTTGACTGGCAACAGCACCCAGTCAAATTAGTTTCAAAATATTCGGGACATACCTAAAACTGGACTCATCCATTATAGTAGCAAAAGCCTACAGCAATTTCATGCCATTGTTCCCTTCACAAAAGCATATGTCATAAAACATAAGCGAAGGTCAGCACCACGCCAAACCACTCCATCGCCTCACGGTAATCGAGACAGTCATTCCAGTGGTAAATTTTCAAAAATAGTATTCTCTTGGACAAATTCGTCAAGACCACCGCATCGCCAAATTATTATCATTAGCCTTATTTTATCATCAAAAGGTTCAAGATGATTACCCTGTATTAGGATCCTCACAGCATCAACATTTCCCGCTAGAGCCGCCACCTGTAATGGACTGACACCGTACATGTCTAAAGAGTTAACGTTGCATTGTTCATCCAGCATATAGCAAAGCACATCAATGTGACCTGCAACAGAAAATCATAGCACCTTGAGCATTACCATTGGAAAATAAAACATCAATTAAAAAACATCTGTTACGCCTTTAATAGTCAAATTTGGTCAAGAAAATAATATCTGACTATTGAATGTCCATTTACAGGTTAAGACTATTCAATTTTTGAAAATTTATTACTGGAATGACTGGCTCGGTTAACGAGCCAGTCATTCCAGTGGTAAACTTTCAAAAATTTTATTCTCTTGGCCTATAAATGGACATTCCACACGACCATAAGAGGCAGATTTTGGCCGGCATGACCATCAGAGGGTTAAACATTACATGTTCTGTTGAATATTTAAAAGCAATTTGTCTGGGAGCTATTGCTGCCTTAACCATTCAACCCTTGAATTTCTTTTTAAAAATTTTAATTTTCTCATAGAAAATGGCCATTTGCAGACCAAGAGAAGCCTATTTTTGAAGATTTACCACTGAATGACTGGCTCGGCTATCGAGCCAGTCATTCCAGTGGTAAATTTTCAAAAATAGTCTTCTCTTGGTCTGCAAATGGACATTTCTCAAGATATTTTTGGCTGATATGAGTGTTAAACGGTGAAGCAGCAATAGTCCCAGTCAAATTACCTTCAAAATATTTAATAGCTTGCCTGGATCTTTATATATATTTACCTATATTTTAAATGATATTTGATCATTTGACCCAGTACTATGGTTTGACAAGGGGGGGGGCGGGTAGAAACGAATTATAAATGTTGTCTCGCAATCCCCAATGATATGGGTGACTCACACAGCAAATTTGCTTGAAATCTACTAAGCGCTTTTAGACAATATTTATAATCCATGATAGAATTTTTATGATATTTGGCCTTTTAACAAACCCCTAGACCCCAGTGCGGGATACAAATATAAGTCATAAGGATAACTGACATAACAGATTTGCTTAAATTGCACCAAAAGGTTTTGGACGAGATAGCCGGATGGACAGAAGGATAGACTGGATTCAATATCACCGCTGTTTCTCCAAAATGTATGAGGATAATAATATGTCTTTCACAGTCTTGTGCACACATGAGATATAGTATAAACTATTACACATTGATTATTTATTTACCTTTGAGTGCAGCCTCATAGAGCGGTGTTACTCCATACTTATTTGAAACATCCTTATCACAACCATTCTTAACCAATAACTATGGAAGCAAACAACAGATGTTTTCAAAATGATCATCACAATTCCACCTACAAGGTGCATCATCTACCATAATAACTATATCAACTAAGTACAATGATTGAAATGGGTTATTATGACTTTAATTGCCACATTTGTGCATTTCAACTTACTCAGAGAACATACATGTAAACAGAACTTTGCAGAAAGAATTATTCATTAGCAAGGGGCATGTATCGCTCACCTAGAACATGTGGAACTAGAAAGGTTTATGTTTCGCTTTTATGGACCTCCTAATCATAACTCCCAAATTTCAGCCAGATCCGTTCAGTGGTTCTCGAGTTGTTTCCGCGAAACTTAGGTCATTCAAGATGGCCACTGAGCAATTAGGCCAATCATGTTCCCTTGAACAAAACTGGTTCAGCTCTTGCCCTAGACAATATTTTGTGAGTTTTGAATCAATCACCCAAGTGGTTTCGGAGATTTTTAAAAACACTAAATCCAAGATGTCTGCCAGCCAAATTGGCTGATAGGCTTCCTTTGAACAAACTTGGATCTTTATGACCTTGGATGCTTGCTGCCAAATATAATTGAAATCTGGCCAGTGGTTTGTGAGAAGACATTTTTAATTTTGTTTTTGGCGGGAAAATGATCCAAGATGGCTGCCAAACCAGATATCCGACAATTTCTAAAGAGGAAACTTGAAATCGGCACACAAAAAACCTATATAAAACCAATTTTGCCTTCAAAATCCATCAAATAAAAAATTCAATATGGCTGCAAAACACAGTACATTTTGATTGGTCCAGGGTGGAAGTTTTTTGACGTGTCAACCTCCATTGAACAACATTTAATCTAGTCCCTAATCATAACAAATTTGGCCCGATCCGTTCAGAGGTTCTGGAGAAGTCGTTTTCACGAAAGCTAGGTCATCCAAGATGGCCGCCGAATCATTTGGCCAATCATGTTCCCTTGAACAAGCTTGGTTCAGCTCTTGGCCTAAATGAGTTTTGAATCAATTCCCCAAGTGGTTTCAGATAAGATTTTTTATTAAAGATGCTTCTAAAATCGGCCAAAATCCAAGATGGCCATCGGTCAAATTGGCCGATCGGCTCCATTTGAACAAACGTGGATCTCCATTCCCTAAGGATGCTTCCTCCCAAATATACTAAAATCGGTCCAATGGTTTTTGAGAAAACGCAGTTTAAAGAAAAATTTGGATGGACAGACGAACACATGACGGATGGTCACCACAGGATAAGTTTATTTGACCTTTCATGCCAGGTGAGCTAAAAATTGACCATTGGAATGACTGACTCTTTTAAATCAAGCCAGTCATTCTAGTGGTAAATTGTAAAAAGATACTCTATCTCTATCTAACAGTTTTTAGATGCAACCCACAAATTCAAGTACAGTACTGCTCAGAAATAACATAACATGTTTCCAACAAATATTTGGACAGTTCTTCAGGCTAGCTAAATAAAACAAGGCAAATCAATAAATTGATGCATGCTCCCCGAACACGTACTCTGCAGAGAAACTGAATGGATCATCCCGAAGGCATATGCTTCAGGGAAAGGTTTGGAACTGTGGCTCAGATACAGAGAAACGAACTTGAAATTGTCAATGAGATATCACCATATTAGGCCATCCTTAAAATATTGTTGGTTTGGGGTAACGATGTTAAATCCACAATTTGGGGAGTATGAATGATTCGGTGGGCCATCATTCTTTTGATCTGCTGGGATTTGCCCTACCGAACAATTAGTTAAGGATAGCTTAATAAAAGCAAAATCTAAGTTTCTCTAAATAAACACACTTAGACTTTGCTTGGCACCATATGAAAAATATTTATAAAAATTACGGGTATGTTCAAAATGAACAGAGATATTTTCTGTAATCGTCAATACCAAGTTTGGTGACCATATGTGAAAAAGTCTTGAAACTATGGCCCGGAGAAACATTTTCTCTGATATTCAGTCGACCATGAAAAGTAGGTAAGCATTACCTACTTTTCATACTGTGCACACCTCCCTAAGATGCATTCACATACCAAGTTTGGTGACGATATGTGAAAAAGTCTTGAAACTATGGCCCGGAGAAACATTTTCTGTGATATTCAGTCAACCATGAAAAGTAGGTCAGCATGACCTACCTTTCTACTCTGCACACCTTCTCCCTAAGATGCATCCACATACCAAATTTGGTGGGCACATGTGCAAAGGTATTGAAACTATGCCCCGGACAAACATTTTCTGTGATATTCAGTCAACCATGAAAAGTAGGTCAGTCAGCATGACCTACTTTTCATACTCTGCACCACTTCTCCCTAAGATGCATCCACATACCAAGTTTGGTGACCATATGTGAAAAAGCCTCGAAACTATGCCCCGGACAAACATTTTCTGTGGTATTCAGTTGACCATGAAAAGTAGGTCATCATGACCTACTTTTGACCTACTTTTCATACTCCGTACACCTTCTCCCTAAGGTGCATCCACATACAAAGCTTGGTGACCATATATGAAAAAGCCTCGAAACTATGTCCCGGACAAACATTTTCTGTGATATTCAGTTGACCATGAAAAGTAGGTCATCATGACCTACTTTTGACCTACTTTTCATACTCTGCACCCCTTCTCCCTAAGATGCATCCACATACCAAGTTTGGTGACATATGTGAAAAAGCCTCGAAACTATGCCCCGGACAAACATTTTCTGTGATATTCAGTTGACCATGAAAAGTAGGTCATCATGACCTACTTTTGACATACTTTTCATACTCCGTACACCTTCTCCCTAAGGTGCATCCACATACAAAGCTTGTTGACCATATATGAAAAAGTCTTGAAACTATGCCCCGGACAAACTTATATATGGTGAACGAACAGACGAACGGACAAAGTGGCGACTATATGCTCCCACAAAAAATTTTTCGGGGAGCATAAAAAGAAACATGTTAGTTAGTACAATTTTGAACATGATGCAAAAAATGGCCTGTTTTAGTTTTGGAAACATGATAACTCATTTAGCTGTACTGTAGAACAGGCCAAATATCTGCAACAAATACACTCAATCATCGCATGAACAGCATACCTCTATTTAACCCTTTAACACTCATATCAGCCAAAAACAGCCTCTGCAGTGGTCTTGAGAAATATCCATTCGCAGAGCAAGAGAAGACTATTTTTTTTAATTTACCACAGAAATGGCTGGCTCGATAGCCAAGCCAGTCTAGCCGAGCCAGTCATTCCAGTGGTAAATTAAAAAAAATAGTCTTCTCTTGCTCTGCAAATGGACATTTTTTATGAGAAAATTGAAATTTTCTGGAATGGATTCGAGGGCTAAAGGGTTAAGCATACCTGTATAATATCAAGAAATCCTTTTCTTGCGGCCAGAAATATTGGTGCATGATCTTGACTACCGACATTCACATCAGCACCATACTCCAGCAGTCTCTCCACCATGCGTGTATTCGCATTTTTCACAGCCGCATATAACGGAGTTATCCCCACATTGTCAGTAATCTGAATATCAGCACCTTTGTCGAGAAGAAACTCAGCGACTGTGGAGTGACCATTCTCTATGGCGACAACAAGTGGCGATTGATGAACATAGTTACTGGTTGTATTAACGCAGGCACTGGACTCCAGAAGTAGCTGTACGGTTTCAAGCTTACCCTCGCGTGATGCGCAGATCAGAGGTGTGTCTCCATTATCATTGTAAGCATCAAATATACTAGATTTATGACTTCCATCCTATAAAATAACATTATATAAAATTGTACCAACGTCCATTATTATTCATATCTATACATGTAAATATGCATAATAGATAAACATTTACACACTTTTAGCTTCTTAACACTTTCACTGATGAATTCCCAATATCTCATTTTCAAGCAACGACTTCAAGTCAAATTAATTTCAAAATATTCAACAGAATAAGTTTTATATCGTAAAGAATTTACTTTTCCAGGCATTTGTCAGTGAAAGAGTTAACCCTTGAAATTCCAGTCTGTCATGTTTAACACCGCTATACACGATAACTGCTGAAAATTTCATATTTGCGGACAGCAAGATAACATATTTACAGTAGGCTCCGCACACATGGTGGTGCCAGGGTCTAGGTAGTGTGAGAAAGACAAAGTTGGCGGAATTCAAACACATTTGGTATGTTAGTTACCCATATGGTTGCGAGACAATGTTTACATTAGGGTCTTCCCCCATGGGTGAGGTGGGGGTAGGATGGGTGGGCGACAGAATGGTAAAACTGGTGGAATTCAACCAAATTTGGTTTTGAGTCACTCATATGATTGCAGATTGTGAGGCCACGTTTACAAAAAGCCTCCATTCCCCCTTTAGTGGAGGTGTCCACACATGTCCGGGTGGATGTGGGACTGTGGGAGACCATCAAAGCTTTCAGACAAATTGTTTGTGAGTTAGCCATATCCTTAAAAGTAGCGAAACAAAGTTTACTTAACACAGCCTCCCCCCTCCCCACCACTACTCCACCTGTGGTGCTAAGGTCATCCATGTATGGTGAGGGTGGAGAAGATTAAAGTTGGCCAAAGTGTGAGGAGTTGCACTGATGCGCCATCGAATCTGCATTCTAGTTCACATTTAGAAATGTATAATACATAAGAATTAGCATCAATGTTAAAAGTTTAACCTTTGAAATTTCACTGCCTCAAACGCAAGGTAATTCTCCAGGAAAGCGGCTGAATATTTTGAAACTAATTTGACTGCAGCCTGTGGCTGCCATAGACAACAAAGCTCCCAGTCAAAATAGTTTCAGAACATTCAATAGAATATGGCCTACATTGTAGTGATTTTATCATTTCTGGTATGTGTGGGTTAAATGGTTAAGCAACTGCATGCATAGAGTCTGTCAGGACATTGGCCTATAAATTATCTTTAGGGAAAGATTTGGTCAAAATTTAAATTGAGTTCATTTTATTAATTTGATTGTCTTAATGAGAAAATTGATGAGCTAAAAATGTCAAAGTCGATTGCCTTTTGATGTGGACTAGTCCTAAGCATTGTATGGAACAGATCTGTGAAGTTTTATTCAAATTTCCCTAACCCCTTGTGGGTGTAAGTCATTTGAAAAAAGTTTAACACAGCCAAAACATATACCTGGCTATATAACCTGCATAGAATTCAGCCATAAAATAATCAGTTTAAACAGTGAAAAAAATCGGGGGGAAATGTCAAAGTCGATTTCCTTTTGAGGTGGACTAGTCCTAAGCGTCGTAGAGAACAAATCCGTGAAGTTTTAATCAAATTTCCCAACCCCTTGTGGGCGTAAATGTTATTTGAAAAAAGCTTAACACGGCCAAGAACCATAATCAGGATATAAACTGCATCATCGTACTAACATACGCCCACTCACATCGTTTCGCTGTTCGAGGCCGTACAAAACTACATGCAAACCCGCAATTTCTCCCTATGTTCAGTGCCGGTGTTCAGGTAGCCAATCAGCTTTCTGCCTACTTCAATCTCACTATAAATCTAAAAATAGAGGCATAGCTTCATGCCAATATCGACGGAGAGCTTGCGAGACACGAATGCCAATCTATGTGATTGACAGTATATTAGTAGGATGATAATAACCAAGCAATTTTATTAGATGGTAGTTGACTGACCTCATTTATGAAGTTTTTCGAACTTAGCCCAGACATCAAACGCCGAAAAAATATGGAAAAAATTAGAACCTTAACACAGTAAAGAAAGATAACTCTTGACACATAAAATATTCTATGTTCAAACATGATAAAAGAAAGGAAAGAATTATAAAATCAATATAATTTTGATGCAGACTAGTCCACATCAGTGTAATTTTTTTCCAAATCGGAGAACCACAAATGCCATTTTAATAAGATTAACCTGTCTGGACGCCGACGCCGACATTTTTTCCCCCCTTTCCCAAAATCTCTTTTTTCAACTTCGTGAAAATGCGAGATAAAAATCGAAATGTCTGTCACAAATGTGTACGAGTTGTGTCTTTGATGAATTAAAAATTTACTATAAACATTCTGTCAATATTTTGAAACATTAGTTTCATAACATTCAATATCTTACCTTAAAATTTTGATTCTGGGAATTCGGGTTTCAAAGTTTTAAATCCATTTCAGCATACATACAAAAGTTGGTGAAGCTTAGCTATAAATGGGCTGGGCATAACGAGAAACTGATACATCTATATTCAACAGCCAACCTTTAAATTGAGATAACTAATCACACTATAAGTGCACAATAATGGTTGAGATGATTACAGATTGATAAATTCCAGTTTTATAATCTGAAACTTGAAGGTAAACTACATGTAACAATCACATTTATACATATGTCCTTCCTACTTTGAGCAGCGGGTGGTAGCTCAAAATCCCAACATGTCAGTCAGTCAGTCAGTCAGCCAGCCAGCCACAAAGCTTATTGCGGGCTGTCATTTCAAGAGTTTTTCGCATACAATAATCAAACTCGATGTATGCATGTATACATGCAGGCTTAACGCTTTACAGGTCAAGTCGGCCAAAACTGGCCTCTGCAGTGGTCTTGAGGAATGTCCATTTGCAAGCCAAGAGACAAATTTTTTTTAATTTACCACTGGAATGCCTGGCTCGATAACCAAGCCCATCATTCCAGTCGTAAATTTTGAAAAGTAGTCCTCTCTTGACCTGCAAATGGACATTCAATGAGCAAATATTTTCCCACTTCAGCCACAGCTATCGACATTGTTACTTATTTAATGGTAATTTAGACAACAATTCTGCCAAGCCAGATTTAACTCTTAAGCTGGCCAAAAATGGCTTATTCACTAGCCTTGAGACGCGTCTATTTGCTGACGAAGAGAAGACAATTTTTTCTATTTTACCACTGGAATTACTGGCTCAATAACTGAGCCAGTCATATTAGTGGTAATTTTCAAAAATACTCCTCTTAAGTTTGCAAATGGACAATTTTTATGTGAAGATTGAAGGAAATTTCAATTTCCCTTTCTCCGAGATCTAACAATACTCACCATTCTATTACTTCTGATACAAGCTATCCTGGATAGCTGGCTCTAGGACTATAGACTTAGTAAGCTTTACCGACTCCTGGGAACCGGATACTCGGCTCCCAACTGCCAAGTACCCGTTTACCATAGAGCTCATATTGTTTGCATAGCCACCAAACAAGAGATACCCATGGCTTGCCTTCGTGGGGCTGGGAGGCTGGGTCCGTAACAGAATGGTGAGTATTGTTAGATCTCGGAGAAAGGGAAATTGAAATTTCCTGCATTCTTCTTCGATCAATACTCACCATTCTATTACTTCTGATATACACCAGATTTAGACAGTAACCTGGTGGGAAGGGGCAAGCCATCAATTGCTACTTTTGCCCCTTGGAGAAAGAGCTTAGACTTAAACTTGACTAATGGAGACCTAAAAAGGACCATCAAGTTGAAGGAACCGAATCACATTCGCGTCACAGCCCCCCCCCCTTTTTCCTCCTAAGAAAAAGGAGAGAACTAACGTACATGTATCTCGCCTGAAACACAAATATGCCAAGAGGGTTAACTTCTCTTTGCATACATTAGCCTTGGAATGAGGAATATATAAGATGAATGAACATGATATATAGACATAATACAAAAAACTATCAATCTTGAATTACCTCATGATATTTGGAGTCCAGACGTGGAGCCTTCAACCAGTCACTTGTCCAGCCATCAGTGACACAATCTGGTTGATATCCTCTCGCTTGACCATGCCTACTTTAGGTTCTTTTCTTACCAAAGTGAAAAAAGGGTGAAGAGCAGTGTGGTCACTAACTATCGTTTCAAAACAGCTAAAGCGAGTGGATTGGCTGAGTCTGACACATCCCTCATATAGTAATCCGTGAATGAGGACTCACAGTGCCATTGTGCAACGGCCATGATGTCCTCTAACGGAACACCATTGTAAAGGGCGGTCGAGGCGGCTATTCCTCTAACATCGTGTGCCCTTGCGCATTGCATCTGGTGCCCAGTCGCAATCTCATAGGTAGTCTGAATGCATTCGACTACCCAACAAGAGCTAGAATCCATGGATGCGGCGCCATATGGCTTCTTATGGCAGATCCACAGATGTCTATCATTCGACCGTAACGAGTCCGTCCGTCTTTTGTACTTAGTCAAAGCACGGACTGGGCACCAGACACTGGCATCACGATCAAACCTAGTTAGTTTCGGCATAATGATCGGTTTGCCGGGATATCTCAAAGATTGGTTCTTTGACATAAACTCTGCTCTTGACAGAAGACGCAGACCTTCTCCAGAGACAATAAATCAGTCCCTCTCTGCCGAAAGCGCATGGATCTCACTGCGCCTTCTAGCTGAGGAAGCTGCCAATAGAAAGACCGCCTTTAGAGTCAAATGCTTTAGACTAGCCGAATGCAACGGTTCGAAAGGGTGCTTGGCCAGTACATTAAGCACTAAAGATAGACTCCAGGCTGGAATGACTACCGGTTGTCTCGGTGGGAGATTGCTCATTCCCTTCACCATCACATTTAACTGGGCCACCTCTGGACTATCCCTGTTGGCTAGACAAGGGATAACTGATGCCAAAGCTGACTTGTATCCAGCAACTGTGACAGGAGCTAGTCCTGAAAAGAACAGCTCACAGAGAAAGTCTGCTATTTGCTGAATAGTGGATTGAAAGGTATCAATACCCTTTCCTTCACACCAGTCTGCAAATCTGTTAACCTTGTTGTTATATGACTTGAAGGTTGACCTCCTTCTCGCAGCCGCGATGAAATCAGCAGCTTGTCGAGAAAAGCCTTCCGACGTGGAACGTTGTTTGATAACATCCACGCAGTCAATTTGAACATTTCGGGACGCTCGTGTAGGAAGCGTCCCTTGGTGTGGGAGATTATGTTCGGAATCTCGGGTAACTGCACAGGTTTTCCACCAGCAGATCTAGAAGATCCGTGAACCACGCCCTGCTGGGCCAATACGGCGCTATTAGCAGGACCAGACACGGTTCCTCCCTGACCTTCACCAATACCTTCGGCAGAAGAATGGTGGGTGGGTACGCGTAAGCGTGCATCCATCTCCAGCTTATCGCCAGAGCGTCTGTATCGACGGCATTTGGATCTGGAATCGGCGAGACATAAGTCATGATTTGAGCATTTTCCTTTGTGGCGAACAAGTCCACATTGGGTTTGCCCCAATGCTCGAAGATCCGTCGCAGAACCGGAGGGTTGAGAGCCTTGGCGATTTATGTATGATACTACTGTCGAGTTGTCCGACCGTATCAATATCGCCTTGCCCCTGACTTTTGGAAGAAACTTTTCCAACGCCAGTTCCACTGCCATCATTTCCAACACATTGATATGCAGCTGGCTCTCTTGGAGAGTCCATGTGCCCGAGACCTGGTGATCTCCCAGGCAGGCCCCCCCCACCTCCCTCTAGCGATGCATCCGTGTACATGGACAGCTGGGGGTGGGGTAGGTGCAGCAAAACCCCTAATAGGAGATTCTGACGCTTTTTCCACCATACAAGATGCGACATTATTGGCTCCAAAACTGGCACCAGCTTTGACAGGGGTTCCGTTCTCTGTTTCCACAGAGACATCAGATACAACTGGATAGGTTTTCGCATCAGAGCAGCGTATGGGATTACCTGCTCGATGGAGACCATCATGCCCAGCATCTGAAGAAACCGCCTTGCCTTAATGTGGTTTCCCAATCGAAAACTCTTGCGGATGGCTAACAGAGACACCACTCTGGGCTCTGACTGGTAAACCCTGCCCTCCTCGAGATCGAATCGCATCCGTAAATAAACGAACTGTTGAGTGGGTGTCAACTCGGATTTCTCCTTGTTGACTATCCAGCCTAGATCTGAAAGTAACTTCAGAGTCAGAGCAGTATCCACCTCTAACCTGGCTGGCGTGTCTGCTTTGATCAGCCAATCGTCTATGTAGGTGTGAAGCGCCACGTTCTCTCTTCTGAGAAACGCTGTCACTGCAAGGACCACTCTGGTGAAAACCTGTGGAGCTGTCGACAGGCCAAATGGGAGGACTACAAACTCCCACACTTGTTTCTGAAACGCAAATTTCAGAAACCTTTGAAAACTCCTGTTCATATTGGAATGAGGAAATATGCATCTTTCAGATCGATCGATACACACCAGTCACATTCCCTTCCTCAATCCTGCCATTACCGACCTCGGAGTTTCCATCTGAAACCGAGGCGTATGGATAAACCAATTTAATGGCCTGAGATTGAGTACGGGTCTCCATCCCCCTGTGCTCTTGGGGACAAGGAATATGTTTGAATAGAAGCCTGGAGTGTTCCGGTTTGCTGGTATTATTGCTCCCTTCAGAAGCAAACCTGATACTTCGTTTTGAATGGCTTCTAACTTGTCTGGTTCCCTTGGTACGGGTGTCCAGACAGGTGCCAAAGACAGATTTTGTGGTGGAAAATCCCACCACTCCGGCATGTACTGCTGGGATAACAATCCCAGGACCAGACTGTCTGATGTCACACCTTGCCAAGCCTCGACGAAACGCACGAGCCTTCCACCCTCTATAGACGCATTGACGCCTAATGCGGGTGTCTGGCTCGCGATCCGCTTCCCCCCCCCCCCCCTCTCTTGACGAGAGAGCGTGAGAAGCATTTTGGTCTTGGCTTGGCTGGTCTAACTGGAGACCACACATCTAAATCAAGAATTTTGAAACCACCGATCATTGCAAACAGATCGTGATAACACGCAAACTTGAAAATTCCAAAGTTTTTTCTGGTACCAATACAGTACGCAGCACCCAGAATCAGATGCGCGAACTAATGAAACATTTTCTTCACATAAAAAATCAGAGACAACTCGGGTGTGACGTCACCCGCTCGGATCTTACGGAGAACGACGTCAGCCGATTTTCGTGTTTAAACACCATAAAGCCAACACCTTATTTCATACCTACCAACCGCCTGTTGGGGTTAAAGGAAGGCGATCGATCTGGCATATTTCATCGTTAACAAACATCCCAGATTCAGGGTCAGAAATTGGAACATGCGCCACAGACAAAATTTTGAAGACCTAAGTCTTTTAACCATAGAATAACATGAAAATATACGACCTGGTATCCATGGTAATCCAAATAATCCTTAGAGAGCACACAAAGCTATCACAATTCACAGAAAAAGACTTAGAAAAACTTTAAGACTCCAACTGCACAAAAAGCATGTAGCTCTTGTTGCTATGCAAACAAGAATGAGCTTTAGGGCAAACAGGTACTCGGCAGTTGGGAGCCGAGTACCCGGGTCCAGGAGCCGGTAAAGCTTACTAAGTCTATAGTCCTAGGGCCCGCTATCCAGGATAGCTTGTATCAGAAGTAATAAAATGGTGAGTATTCATCGAAGGAGCATGAAAATTGTTAAAAAGTAAATGTCTTGAAAATTCTTAAAACAGTAACGATGTCATTCCTTCTGGCTAAATAATTATAAAAGTGGCTAAAATAGACCTCATTTGGCCAAGAGATTGACGACAAAAAACATTTTACTAGTTAGGGCACTGTATACCTGATATTGCAGCAGTACATGTACAATCTCTCTGTATCCTAAGTGACAAGCGATGTTTAGAGGTAACCAGCCATCAACCTGGCATGCTAGATCTACTCCTTGGCTTAAGCGGTCGACAACGGCGCAGAGATCACAGTCGACAATATACCTGATCAGCTCCTGTTCTGGTGTATTAGGTGTGAAGATGGTTTTCTTTGTTCTGTGTGGATTGCTGACCATAATAAATGCCATGGCGATACATGCACAGAGGAGACTCACCCTTACATCGGCATTGCCGGAGTATGCCACATATGATTGTCAAAATGCTTGATGTATTTGAAAATTACATTTGTACCTGAAAGGACAAGAAACAAAATAAAATGTATACTAAGTTAAAATTGCATAGGCCACGAAAATTGCACGTTCCTGCGGTCCGTGGCAACCACTTTTTACCTCAGGGCAGTAACACATTGGTTGCCCTGAGGGACAAACCTAGATAATTTGTTATTTACAGGGCCTGGCCTGTATATGTATTCATGGTGAATATTTATGTTATTTCGTGTTAACCTTTTCACACTGAAGTTTGTTCAAGAAAATTCCAATTTTCTCATAGAAAATGTCCATTTGCAGTCCAAGAGAACTGCTTTTAAAAATTGACCACTGGAATGACTGGCTCGATAACCGAGCCAGTCATTCTATGGGTAAATTTTCAAAAATAGGTTCCTCTTGGTCTGCAAATGGACATTTCTCAAGACCACTACAGAAGCCAGTTTTGGCTGATATGAGAGATAAAGGGTTACTATAATGCTTGAGTTGGTGTTTACAAGGATTCTGTAGTTTGTATAGCTTACAACATTACATATTATCAACAGAATTTACAGAAATGGGTCAACCTTGAAGTATAGTCGGGTAACCTAATTTAAATGGCATACTTGGCCATGGGGCAGCAAAATGTTTTTCTAATATTCGAGCCCTGCTAGTGCTGTTGTGTATGGCGGCCGCCACCTTTCTTTTGAAAATCACAAATTTCTTTCAGGGAAATTTTGATTTAAAGATTAAGCTTTTAACCCATTAATGGTAAAATTTGGTCAAGACAATTAAAATTTCTCGTAAAAAAAAAAGTTAATTTGCAGGCCAAAAGGCAAGACCATTTTTTTTTTTTTACCATTGAACTTAGAGGCTCTATTATCACGCCAGTCATTCCAGTAGTAAATTTTCAAAACCTCTCTAGGCCGGCAATTGGACAATCCCCAAGAGCATTCATTCGATGCTGACTCGGTCATTAACCCTTTCACCACCCAAATCATTGAAAAAGTAAACTCTTTACTATATAGAACACATTCTGCTGAATATTTTGAAACTAATTTGACTGGAAGCCATTGTGCCAGTCACATTAATTTCAAAATATTCAACAGTTTTCCTGTATGGTTGCCTTGAAAATGAGATATGGGAATTCATTGGTGAAAGGGTTTTCACATATATGAATTCCCATATCTCATTTTCAAGACAACCAGTACAGGAGAACTGTTGGAACAACAATTCTCCTGTACTAGTCAAATCGATTTCAAAATATTTAATGGAATAAGTTTCACATCGCAAAGAATCTACATTTTCTGTGATTTGCCGGTGAAAGGGTTAACCGCTCAACCTGGTTTGCACCTGAGTAGTGGTCTATCTCGTCATTGAAAACAGGAACATTCTACTTCAATCCTGTTCCTCAGACTCTCCAGGCAGGAGCATAAATGGTTTGAGAGAACTTGAACTGCATCACAGAGGTTATTTCCATCATTATGACTGATTTCATTGTGAAGATTATTTTATAATTTTCAATGCTACTTCAATAGTATCTAGATTCAGGATTATTTATATTTCAAGCTTAATATATAATATACATACATCACAATTGGGCAGTCCATCAAAGGCATGGCCTATAAGCAAATCATGCCCCCCCCCCCCCACCCCTACACATAAATCAATACATTGCAATATAAAGGATTATAATTGAAACAATACCTGTCCCAGTATACACAGATAACACGACTGATCTGACTGATGCAAAACTAAACAGTGTTATTCTTTGTGCTAGTGGCTTTGAAGCCTGTGGGCTGCAGTCAGATGTGCTTTCAAGATCATTGCATTATCAATATCATTCAGATTCTAGAACATGTTGAATCAAATTGCCCCATCATAATGCATGCTTAAACTAAATTATAGTTATACTTATACTACTATAATCTGTATACGTTTTGAATTGTTTTATACTAGATGTGCGCTAAAAATATTTAGGTGTCAAGACTTGAAGACCCTCACACCATCAATTTCATATCAATATGATATAGTCTTGTATTATTTATTTTGTCACTGGCCATATTTAAATGTAATGTAGATAGATTTCACGGTATTCTGATTCTGTCAAACCGACTAAAGCCCATACCGTTATTGATATGAATCTTGAATTTTGATGAATGCAAGGACGTGTGGGTCGATGGTGGATAAATCATTAAATGTGTGGGCGTGTATGTGGTGGGTGGGTAAATCTTGACCAGGGGTCCACAAGATAATAGGCACAGCCTCCAGTGGACCCCCTGTTATCATATTTGTAATTTGTAATATTTACCAAGAGAATAACATCAAATCAAATCAGATATCATCAGATCAAACTAACACAAGAGAAACGCTTGCATTTGCGGCTGTCAGTGTGTTGATGGTGTATTGACATTTCGGCAGCTTAGAGTACATTTTCGGCAGCTTAGAGTACATTTTCGGCAGCCCGTTTTCGGCAGCCTATATTAGTGTTTTATTATTATCCCTGTGTTACCTATATGTTACCCTATATCTATGTCCCTTTAACAGAGTCGATATAACAGTAGTGTATACTAATACTATACGTGTGTATTATATAGTAATAGTATATATTTCTGTTATATCGACTCAGACAGACTGAAATCCATATCTAATTACCACTAATTGCTAGTTGACGAATTATATTATGTTTGTTTTTCAGCCATGCCGACTCTAAGAGCAAAACGAACTAAGAGCCAGTTGCCGTGACGAAGATTAGGCATACTGTTGTGACGCTGTGAAATATAATTTCATATTATTTTGAAATAAAGACGTAGGCCTATATCGATCATTCTTTAATAAAGTGGTTGGCCTCTAATTATTAAAAATTGCAGTCCAATTGCAATGCAAAAAATTTTAAAATAAAATTCTAGAATATTTAAGGCGTAACGTAATATTTGAAAAGCAGCGCCAATTTGGAAAATCTATGTGTCATGTAATTCATGTATCACATGAAAATGAGAATTTTGAAAATAATTTTTCGGGTTGAGACTTGGAGTAGATTTCCTCCAATTTTCGTTAAGATCTACCAAATACCCAATGTTTGAAGCAAATTTGGAAATGCTCATTAGAAAATATAAATAATTTCGAATATCCGCAAGAAACTCTTATAATGCTACGTCTGTAATGGTCGAAAGATTAATACAGACTGACTAACGATCTGAATCACAAGTACGACCAGCAATTGCACGTGCATTTTGATTTGTTGACGTTGTTCCTGGAAGCTCTAGCTCTATTGTATTTGTAATCCGTGTCTGTGTGTATTCCGACCATTGTAATGGTTTCCTGCAATTAAAGCCCATGCTAGCTAGACTCGGCGGGTGATAACAATGTCCTCAGTTTATAATCCCTGCTGTTATCTTAACGCAAAAAATGTTAAGATGCGATCTCTTGCGTGAATGAACAACACATTTCGCTTGCACAGCAACTACTTTCAGTATGACGTACATACCTAGTAAGCAAATAACTTTTAACAGACAAATTCATTTCAAAGTATTCAACATTTTAATTAATTGTAACACAATTTAATTTCACGCACCGTGTACGCGCGGTCACTCCGTACGCGACCACATATATAAATCTAAAGGAATTGTGGATATTTTTGAAAATAATTTGACTGGAACCTGTTGCTGGTATTGGCAGCAACAGCGTCTGATCAAAATATTTACACAAATACCCAACCTATCCCAACAAATCGACTTAGTCAATAAGTGAACAGCTATCTAAAGAAAAGAAAATCTATTTGACAAATGTAAATCCTGCTAGATTTTTAGGAAATAATTTGACTGGAACCGGTATTCAACACTCTGGTGCATATTCTGGAGTGAATGCGACCTTTAATACAAGTTTACACACACGCTACTTATTAACAAGGAATTTACTTTCAAAATATTCAAATATAACATATTTCACGATATTACAAGTGCAACATATTTCACCATATTACATGGCGACGAACGTGTACGCACGTAGACACTCACGTATTCATTAAATGACCACTTATCTAAATAAAGGTTCTGGACATATATTTTGAAAATAATTTGACTGGAACCTATTGCGGACATTTGCAGCAACAGCTTCTGTTTAAAAATAACAACACAAATATTCACCAGATCCTGACAAATGCATACTCATTAACCCCTCGGGGTGGACTGTATAAAAAAAATGTATTTGAGAAAATAAATAAATGTTGATTCTGTTTGCAGCAACGTCTACGCAAAAAAATATTTACAGATATTCAACAGATGCCCTTTCGTGCAGGTTTTAAATATGTATATAAGGTAGCGCCAGTCAAATTGGTTTCAAAATATTCACAAACTTAACTATAATATAAGCGTAAAAGTGAGTGAAATATTGCTTTTGAGCTGTTAAAAAATAATATATTCGCTACGTATGTGTCAATGTATGTTGAGTATTTTGAAACTAAATTGACGAGAAGCTGTTGCTGCCTAAGGTAGCGCCAAAAACTGTAGGCCTACTGTATAATTTGAAGCCTTAGCATGTGCACGCCTACACAGGCTATAACCGCCAATAATGTTTTGAGAGATTTATTATAAATGATAGCAAAAATATACAAGAACCTACTGAGACGCATACCTCAGCAACATATTTCACCATATTACTAAGCTCGTCATTACCATTGCCATAAATCACACAAATAAAAACAGAGAAAGAATACTGTTGTGAGTCACGTTCCGATTTCTAATTAACAAGGGAGGTAAATCGTATCGGTAATTACCTAACAATAGCCTCACGCAGTTACTTCCCTTGAACAATATAAAATGAACGCGCGGGTTTGAATGTATTTTTATTTTAGGAATTTTCTGGTAGTAATTTTTGTTAGATGTTTGTTGGGCACACGCAATTTATTCACCTTATTTTTTCAATTCACAGATGTAGACCAGGTGTATGCAAATGTTGCAGAAGCACCATCAATTAAAATGAGGTCTATGAATTTCAGATCTATGGT
The DNA here is from genome assembly GCA_034401795.1 of Chaetoderma sp. LZ-2023a. Taxonomy (NCBI): domain Eukaryota; kingdom Metazoa; phylum Mollusca; class Caudofoveata; order Chaetodermatida; family Chaetodermatidae; genus Chaetoderma; species Chaetoderma sp. LZ-2023a. Next base: position 71,703,841 of record CM067367.1, read on the forward strand.
TCCTTAATCACCGTATTAATCTGAAAAAAGGAAATCTTATTAGATAGACAGACTTATATAGATCGCCGGTAAAACAATTTTAATAACATTCATAACATTACAATATTTTACAACAATATAACGATGTTGAACATGCTGCCGAAAGTGTAATAATGTGAGAGGCTGCCGAAAATGTATGTTTTTAGGCACCATATTTGCGTCTCGGTAGGCTGCCGGAAATGAATTAATATTTGCGGCTGCCGAAATTACATGGCTGCCGAAACCGCCTGAGACCGTGTTGATTAGGTCCTGGTGAGTTACCGTGTCTCTATTTTTCTTGTAGTGGAGCGCAAAACATCCGATGTTTGCTTAAGACACTGATGGTAGCAGGTGTTTCTGCTAAATCTAAAACCCTCACGCAATTCATTCAATATGATATATCATATAGTTCAATGATGTTTATTTAATGTTTATGTTCAATGTTGTGATAATTTTTGTTGAATGAATCAGCCTCATGAATATGCAATAAATTCTACGCGCATGCGTAAACGATGTGTTTCGAGCAGTGGCTATTTGCTCGACTTCAAAATGCGGATAAATGACCGACGGTAAAAATAAAGGGCCAACACAACGACGATAAGTCACGTATTTCTGACGATTAGCTGTAAAATGGGTGCGATAGGAGAGAAAACGAAAATATCGAAAAAAGAAAGTGGTGAGTGTGTGCGTTGGGGTGGTTTTTTTGGTTTTTGAGTAGGGTGGTGAGAAAATAGTACACACTACAAAGTAGGCCCTAGGCCCTACATTCTAGCAGAATCTCATTCATGCCTGTGCGTAGCGCGCCCAGCATCGGGCAAGTCATCCACCTAGCCACCATCCATTATGATAAGCAGTTAGTTACCCCATTGATCATCCATTCATTACTGCACCCATCCATTGCTCCAGCCATCCATTGCTTCATCCACCCATGAGCCATCCATCCATCCATCCAGCCAGCCAGCCAGCCACACACCCACACACACACACACCCACCCACACATCATCCATCCATCCATCCATCCATCCACCCACATAGCCACCCACTTATCCACCATCCATCCACCCACACGTCCTTTTCCATTCATCAAAATTCAAGATTCAAATTTATTTATTTCATGGTTAATTTCTTACAGGTTCCTACATATATCACAAGTGGGATAGTCCATCAAATCCACCCACCCACCCATCCATCCACCAACCCACCACCCACTTATCCACCATCCACCCACACGTCCTTCCATTCAACAAAATCCAAGATTCAAATTTATTTATTTCATGGTTAATTTCTTACCGGTTCCTACATATATCACAAGTGGGGTAGTCCATCAAATCCATCCATCCATCCATCCATCCACTCACTTTGAATCTTGATCTTCTTGATCTTGATTAGTTATGGCGAAACATCCAAAGGACATTATCTTCGCCGCGCATTCGTCAAGTAGCTGGTTAATCTTGATTGGTCTCACTTTTTATCAGACGTTCTATATATTAATTTGTGCTATGATTTCACAATCGCCTATATAAGTATATTGAAACACTTATTCATTTTTCTTTCCTTTACCTAGATAATACGAATTGAGTCCGGAAAATTCTAAGACCCGTCACTTTCGTCACCAAGATGGCGCCTATAGGCGAAAAAAGTGGTCGACTCAATTCAACAGTTGACAACCAAAGCAATCAAGATGATTCAGAAAATCTTTGGTATGTCTGAATCTGTTGCCCAGTTACTGTTTAATCAGTCCTTTAACTTATCTTAGGGATTACTTGTCTGTCATTGTAACTGTATTACACTTTTCAACTATCAACTATCGATCTTCATTAATAATTCCATGATTGGAAAACGGCACATTTGACGCCGCATATGGTGAAGAATTGACCACCATAACATGTTTCAATTATTCCCACTTTTATGGCTATCAGCTTAAGCACTTGTCGTTATTTACCAATTTACAGACAGTTAATTACACGCTTCTGTATCATGTTTAAATCGTGGTGACCAGTTTTCGTTTAATCATTTATCTTGCACTTGGAAATATTTTGGAATGATAAGCAGTGTAGACTCTAGCAGACCTACATATCCATATGGAATATCAGTATTTTCTTTTGCAAACTTATTAAATCATTTTAATCCTCTTAGCATGCAAAAACAAATTATCCATTTATACTCGTGTCTCATATTCTCGCGGGTTCCATATTATCGCAGCAATCTGATTTTTGTTATAAATAAAAACCATTGCCCCTCTACAGTCTGTTTCCCGTGGCGACGCTGTAACCAGGAAGTCAAAGATGCTCGCGAACAATTTTTTTCCAAAAATTCCCCTCTTATTAGTGAGTAAAATAGAAAGCCACAATGTACAAACACCTGTCAATATTATAAGATACGCGTGTATACCCTACTTCCAAACTCATCACTAACTCACAAAAAACTAATATATAAAACATCTATCTGACTAAAATATGTCGTCTGCTAATGTATTTATATCAGCAACATCGACAAGTCGATTCAGCCTGGAATCTGGACGTTTAAAGTATATGGAAAAAATAAGGGTTGCCATTTATAATAATCTCAGAAAGTCGCTACGTCATTACACATTATCATGTAATATATTTTAGGGGTTCCCAATCACGCATCTTATAAACAGACAATGGCATACTCTACTGCATACGGTATAAGTGAAACAAGATTTTGACCATTTTTCAAAGAAATAATAGCATCTTGTAGAAAACTGTTAACCTGGAAAGCAGTCTTGAAATTTTTTCTTTGTTTTGACTACGCTGGTCCACCGTAGATAATGCAGGGAATATTTTGTTGGCAAAAAATTGCGTAGCAGTAACTACTAAACAAATCAAATAATGCATAGCAGTTCATAGCAAACAAACTGTGTTGAAATTGGTTGGTGTTCCAACAAGGAAACATTTCAAAACATGTTTGCATGATCAAAAACTGATTTTTTCGTCTACACACACTATGAGCAAGTGAATCCGAAAACAACTGAAAAGTATAATTTTCCGATTTTGCAAAACGTTTTCCCTATGGAATGTAGCAATCATTGATACATGTACTATAGCGGTAGCTAGTCAATATTTTCAAGCCGAGAGAATTCATGATTTTTATATAATGTATTGCCGCTTCGATCGTGTTGTTCAAGCCACGAACAGAATAAATATGGAATGTAGTCTTTTCAAATATGGTTTCGAAATAATCTAGATGGAGTTCAGTGTTAAAATGTGTAATATAACCAGGGTTCGAAATTAGTGAAAAGTTGGACTACCAGACGTAGCAAATCAGTAGTCCGTCTAAAAAATTAGTAGTCTGCTTAAGGCAGCAACACATCTCAGTCAAATTATTTTCAAAAAATCAATAATGTACCTCCCATGAATACTGTGATTTCGTTGACTAGGGTTAACATATATTTTGTAACTTAGCAGCCTAGATCACATATCCCTTTCAAAGGGTAGGCTAAACAAAGCACACATCATTCAATGCAATGTAAGAAGGCTGAATAGTGTTAGTGCTTAACTGGAAGCTGTTGCAAGCTATGGCAGCTGTGAGCAACAGGTCCCCCTTAAAAACTTTCAACATATACAGCTTATTAAGATGAAATTGAGTTTTTGCCATACTATAACTTCAGTTGAAAGAGTTAACAATTTTTATTTAAAAATTACTAATGATTGTTTTCTCTGGCTTAAATAGTGAATGATAAAAAGTTTTACTGTGATCAGCGTGTATCAATCGGCCCATGTGTTACTAGTTTTACTATGACTACTACGAATGTTATATATATACTACTACGTCATTCTTAAAATTACCGCGTAAAACATTGTTTATTTTCTTTACTGTCGGTAGTTTCCTTGCGATTCATTGGTTGCTTTCTATATAATGATATTTATTTTTATTAACTAATAATCTTGCGAGAAAGTATGTTCCCGACTGGAGAAGAGTACTCAAGAACACTCTCGCGCATGCGTCGACCTTGGCAACATGCCATTCTAAATCTGTCACTTGCTCGAATCAAGTGCGATACGCCGCCGTAGCATGGCTAACTATACTGTGTCAGCCTTGATTTGGGGATACGCTAACATGAGTTTAGCATTCGCGATGATATAACCCAGTTTCCGAGACAAACATTGTCTAAATCGACCAGAATCAGCCTAGATAAACTTGTATTTTTAAAGTTTATCATAACGCTAACTAATGACGAGGCAATGATCAATAGCCATACCCCTCTCTTCCCCCCCCCCCCCCCTATAGGAGAATTTAGATTTACAAAAGAGTCTGTTACGAGCAATATGTTGACGACCGTGAATACCCCGTGATACATATTGCGAGTTTCCGACTGGTGTCCAAACTCAAAACTGAAGTCTGTAACAGTTTATTATTATACCAGAAGGCATCGCTAGCTTTTAGAATTTTAATCTATAGAGCGCTTACTGAACTCGCGTCACCGGCGGTCATTTGTCCCATAGTGAAGGCAGGTATGAAGATATGCGCTCTATAGCTATATATGTCTATATACTATATCGGAAATCAGTCTCCAACGCATGCGCATCTCGCTTCCTTACTAAATTTGACAAGCGATTTGCAAATTTTAGCAACTTTTTATCAAAAACATTTCAAAATTAAGTGATTTGACTGAATTTTACATCAAAATTATGTATCGCAGCAAATAGCTAAGCGAAGTTGTGAATGTGTAGCAACAGGTACTTATTTGCATCGCATTTTGCGATGCGATACCGCTCAAAATATTCCCTGTAATGTTCTTTGTTTACCGCGAGAATATGGCCAGCTTCTCTGAAATACGACCACCTACCCTGGTGTTTTCCCGAGGTGATACAAAAACTTTCCTCTGCAATAATTGGATTAGATTTTGTGGACAATTGGGGACATCAGACTGACATTCAAATCCCAACATTTCAATCAAAGAAGATAAATTAATTTTATTCTGATGACGATTGTCGTAACTACCGCGACAATATGGAACACCATGATACATTTTAAAATCCTTGCATCTGAATTTCAATTTAAGAGTTTTTTTCATCACTTTCATGCATGAAATTTTACAATCACATCATTTCTGATTTTCATCCATCATTCCTGTGGTCTGTGGTTAGTGTTAAAATCCAACCCTGATAGAAATTATTGCTCTAAAAGTGTGTGATTCTTCATTCTTGTGTATTTTTAGGGCTACCATCTTGAGTGAAGTTCAGTCTAGCTCAGCCGCCAAATTGCCATCAAGCAAGAATATCATTATATTGGGTAAGAACTGAAGTATCACAATTTTACAAATAACTAAAGCGGGGTTCGTACGCATGTATGGAAGACTGGAAAAAGTATGGAAAATTAGGAAAGTCTTTTCCAGGGCTGGAAAAAGTATGGAAATTCCAGTTTTGGGCCAACTGGTATGGAAAATTAAAATATCGACAATCCTAATTTTTCCGACCCCAATCTTTTTGTTTACGAACGAAATCTCACGTTTCCGCCAATCTTGCTTCTGCAGTGGTCTTGAGATATGTTGATGTGCAGACCAAACAAAGAGAAGATTCTTTTTGATAGATTAACACTGGAATGACTGGCTTGATAACCACGCGAGTCATTGCAGTGGTAAGTTGTCTAAAATAATCTTGTGGTCTGCAAATAGACATTTTCTTTGAGAAGACTTAAAATTTTCTTGAACAAACTTGAGAATTAACCAGGTCTTTAACCCTCAAATTTTTTCAAGAGAAATTCAATTTTCCCACAGAAAATGTCCCTTTGCAAACCAGGAGAGGACAATTTTTGAAAATTTACTACTGGAATGACTGGCTCGGTTATCGAGCCAGTAATTTCAGTGGTTAATTTTCAAAAATAGTTTTTTGTTGGTTTGCAAATTGGCATTTTCTAAGACTACTGTTAGAAGCCATTTTTGGTCGGCATGAGTGTTAAAGGGATAAAAGGGTTAATGGATTAAGTATGGGCAATATAGATCAAGAAAATGCTACCTGATCAGTTCATTCAGTTGGAACACATTGTTCATTTACTGTGAGCAGAAAGATAATTCTCCTTCGATCAATACTTACCATTCTATTGCGTCTGATAACAAGCTAGGAAGCTAGCTGACTCCAGGAATCTAGATTTAGTAAGCTTTACGGGCTCCTGGTACCAGGTACCCGATTCCCAACAAATGAGTACCCATCTGCCAGTGAGGCTCATTCTTGTTTGCATAGCAACAAGAGCAATACATGCTTTTGCATTTGGAGATTCTGAGCATTAATTGAAGGTTTTTTCCTAAGTCTTTTCTGTGCTTGTGTTAGCTGTTTCACTTCAAGGATTTATTGGATTAACATGGAAGGAGCCATTGAAACCCAGGCTGTATTATTTCATGTTATTCTATAGTATAGAGACTTAGGTCTTTAAAATTTCATCTGTGTCGCTATTCCAATTTCTGACCCTGAATCTGGGACGTGTGTTAACAACGAAATATGGCAGATTAGTCACCTTCCTTTAATCCCAACGGCGATCGGCAGTAATATGAAATGAGGTGTTGGCTGTACAGTGTTTTTAACACGAAAATCGGCTGGCGTCGTTCTCCCTATTATCCGAGCGGGTGATGTCACACCTGTGTTGTTTCTCAGATTTTTATGGTGAAGAAAATGTTTCATTTATTCGCACATCTTGTTCTGGCTGCTGCATACTTTTTGTACCAGAAAAACTTTGGAATTATGTCAAGTTTTGCGTGGTAATCACGATCTGTTTGTATTGATCGGTGGTTTCAAAATTCTTGATTTAAGATGTGTGTTCTGCGGTTTTACCAGGGTTTACAGCAGTTTGCTTAAAATCATTTTGTTGTTTTCTTCACGTATCGTTTTGGCCTTCGTTTGAGAGTATAATTTGTAATTTATTATTTAATATACTGCGAATGCTAAACGATATGGTTCCTGGTTCCGTTTTATACATCCGTTAGGATAAGTATATGGATGTATTAATGCCGGCTATCGTTCTTGTCACCAGAAAATGCGATCTTTGTTGTAACGTTGCGGGGTGGGGTGCCTGGTGGGGTTAACAATTAATTTATGGTCAATATATTTGAAAATTATTTGTCTTGTTTATTTTAGGTTTTGTGCTTATTTTATAGGCCAAGCCTACCCTGCCATCATGCCCGGACTGCCACAAATTTGTGAAAGTCATTTACAAAGATCATGTCTGTTACCGTTGTTCGCCGTGTAATGTCGATAATAGGTGTAACATATGTTCAGTGTGGCCGGTTGAAATGTTAGTCCCAGAAGGACTTGGCTGGGTCTGACGCGGGGTCAGGCGGCTCGAAGTCAAATCGTGGAGCGTCCGTTTCGGCCCGTGGGGGGCGCTCCACAACCGGAGGTTTTGGAGATGGCACCTCTGGCATGGTTCGGGCCCGCTCTGCAAGGCTTTATGCATAGCGTCCTGCCCACATTGATGTCATCCCTGATCCCGAAAGTTTGGGACAGTCTTCCCATGTCCGGTACGGACCCTGTCTTTGGACATGGTTCTGGACTGGCTACCGAGGGAGCCATCTCAGGCTCTGACCTAATGGGTTCTGTCTCTCTGCGGCCACATCCGGGTGTCCAGTAGCGGTGGCTGGTCCATCGGGCATGGGAGCCATTCGCCAGGATGGCTCCCGTGTCTCCTCATCTGGTGACGACTCTTCGGGGTCTGAAGATGAGGAGCCCGAGGAGAAGAGACTGTTACGGTCTGAGATGCCGCGGGTGGAGAGCATGGAGGTCGATTCTGTCCTGGACAGAACCACCCTCCATCTGTCTGGCTTGGCGCTAGCCAGGACAGTCGCTCCGCCCGTGGTTGATGCCACACCGGTACCGGGCACCCGTCCAGTGCTGGTTGGTTTGCCACCAACCGACACAGTGGCGGGTGTTGCTGGATACACGCCTATCTCGTCTGGTCCGGCGGTCACACATGGGGTGCCGTTGGCGCCCGTGTATGGTGACAGTTTCATAACCCGTGCGGGCCTACTCCATGGACCGGCGAACTCCATGGGGTGGCGGCGGAACCGTACGGTACCTATGTTTCTGGCTTACCAGCGGTGGCTGCTAGCCGGGAGGCCGCTGCTGGTAGAACCGTGAATACATCACCCGTTGAGTGTCTTCTTTGGAGACAGACTGGTCCGGGGCTCTGGCTTGGCTAGCAAGGATGAACCCGTCTGTGGTTTCGGCCACGGCCGAGGAAGACACACCCGTCCGTTGGTTGCAGCAATTAGGACGGGGGTCTCGCCTGCGGCTCGGACCCAGTCCAGTGCCCACGGTTTAAAGAGTTGTTAGATGCTATTTATAGCAAGCATCTCTTGACCAAGAGTCAACTCACTGCTGTATTCCCCGTGGGGAATACGACAGATATGGTGTGGTGCCAGCAGTCGCTGAGGATGACCACTGGGTGCTTGGAGTTCAGAGTGCTGGAGCGGGTGGCCCCGCTCAGGCACTTATGGACAGGTCCCAGGCACACCATGAGGAAGTCCTGGCCCTGTGCGATGAGGGCAGCAATGTGTGCTGTCAATCACTCTTATCGCCTGCTTGAGTCGGTGTGGGCTGAAGCTGGGGCAGGCCGCCCTGTGCCACCTGTGGCGCTATCATGTGTTAATGACGGCCTGGTGCTGTCAATGGACGCATTGGCAAGGGTGCAAGCGAGAGTAACCAAGTCCAGGAGGCAGGTGGTCCTAGACCATATGTGTCTGGCTAACGCCGTCAGGGAGCGTTTGCTTGGAGTGGCCCTAGCATCTTTGGTGGCCAAGCGCGAGCCATCCTAGAGGACATGGCGAATATCGCGCAGAACCGGTTGGCTGTGAACCTACAGCTAGAACTAGTGCGACAGACGCACGCACTAGGGACTGTAGCCAAGCCACTGACCGTACAACTATCTTCCAAGAAACAGAAAAAGCATAAGAGCAAGGCGAAAGCCAAGCCAGCTTCTGCTATTGCTGGGTCTTCGCAGCTGCCTCCGGCTAAGAAGGCAAAGAAAGTTGTAGAGGTTCCTGCCCACCCCACTGTTGCTCCTGATCGCCCGAGAGGCAGGAAGGGGACGGGCAAGAGTAAATCCTCAAAGGGCGGAAAGAAGGGAGCTGATCGTACCTGAGGGTATGGAAGCTCCCTTCGTATCTGCCTGGACCGGGCCTGTGCGACAGGAACAGCGGTGCCAGTCAGACCAGTCAAGCTAACACCAAAATGGTTCTCTCTCGTCAAAAGGGTGGGGGGAGTGGATCGCGAGCCAGACACAGCGTAGGCGTCAATGTGTCTATAGTGGTTGGAAGGCTCATGCGTTTCGTTGAGGCTTGGCAAGGTGTGATGTCAGACAGTCTGGTCCTGGGATGGTTATCCCAGGGATACATGCCGGAGTGGTGGGACTTTCCGCCGCAGAATCTGTCTTCGGCACCTGTCTGGACACCCGTACCAAGGGAACCAGACAAGTTAGAAGCCATTCAAAATGAAGTGTCAGGTTTGCTTCTGAAGTGAGCAATAAAACCAGCAAACCAGAACACTCCAGGCTTCTATTCAAATATGTTCCTTGTCCCCAAGAGCACAGGGGGATGGAGACCCGTACTCAATCTCAGGCCATTAAATTGGTTTATCCATACGCCTCGGTTTCAGATGGAAACTCCGAGGTCGGTAATGGCAGGATTGAGGAAGGGAATGTGACTGGTGTGTATCGATCGATCTGAAAGATGCATATTTCCTCATTCCAATGAACAGGAGTTTTCAAAGATTTCTGAAATTTGCGTTTCAGAAACAAGTGTGGGAGTTTGTAGTCCTCCCATTTGGCCTGTCGACAGCTCCACAGGTTTTCACCAGAGTGGTCCTTGCAGTGACAGCGTTTCTCAGAAGAGAGAACGTGGCGCTTCACACCTACATAGACGATTGGCTGATCAAAGCAGATACGGCAGCCAGGTTGGACGTGGATACTGCTCTGACTCTGAAGTTACTTTCAGATCTAGGCTGGATAGTCAACAAGGAGAAATCCGAGTTGACACCCACTCAACATTTCATTTATTTGGGGATGCGATTCGATCTCGAGGAGGGCAGGGTTTACCCGTCAGAGCCCAGAGTGGTGTCTCTGTTAGCCATCCTCAAGAGTTTTCGAGTGGGAAACCACATTCAGGCGAGGCGGTTTCTTCAGATGCTGGGCATGATGGTCTCCATGGAGCAGGTGATCCCGTACGCTGCTCTAATTCGAAGACCTATCCAGTTGTATCTGATGTCTCTGTGGAAACAGAGAACAGAACCCCTGTCAAAACTGGTGCCAGGTTTGGAGCCAATAATGTCGCATCTTGTATGGTGGAAAAAATGTCAGAATCTCCTAGTAGGGGTTTCGCTGCACCTACCCCACCCCCAGCTATCCATGTACACGGATACATCGCTTGAGGGGTGGGGGGCCTGCCTGGGAGAACACCAGGTCTCGGGCACATGGACTCTCCAGGAGAGCCAGCTGCATATCAATCTGTTGGAAATGATGGCAGTGGAACTGGCGTTGGAACAGTTTCTTCCAATGGTCAGGGGTACGGTGATATTGATACGATCGGACAATTCGACGGTAGTATCATACATAAATCGCCATGGCGGGACCAGGTCACCCACGCTGTGTATCAAAGTGTGGCACTTGATTCAATGGTGCAGGAATTACTTGGTTGTTTTGAAAGCAGCTCACATTCCTGGGTGATTGAACATTCTGGCAGATGCTTTGTCTGGCAGACAGAGAATTCTGCCAACAGAATGGTCCCTCAACCCTTCAGTTCTATGAAGGATCTTCGAGCATTGGGGCAAACCCAATGTGGACTTGTTCGCCACACGGGAAAATGCTCAAATCATGACTTATGTCTCGCCGATTCCAGATCCAAATGCTGTCGATACAGACGCTCTGGCGATAAACTAGAGGGGGATGCACGCTTACGCGTACCCATCCACCATTCTTCTGCCGAAGGTATTGGTGAAGATCAGGGAGGAACCGTGTCTGGTCCTGCTAATAGCGCCGTATTGGCCCAGCAGGGCGTGGTTCACGGATCTGCTACATCTGCTGGTGGACAACCCAGTGCAGATGCCCGAGATTCCGAACATAATCTCCCAGGCCAAGGGACGCTTCATACATGAGCGTCCCGAAATGTTCAAATTGACTGCGTGGATGTTATCAAACAACGTTCCACGTCGGAAGGCTTTTCTCGACAAGCTGCTGATTTCAGCGCGGCTACGAGAAGGAGGTCAACCTTCAAGTCATATAACAACATGGTTAACAGATTTGCAGACTGGTGTGAAGAAAAGGGTATTGATACCTTTCAATCCACTATTCAGCAAATAGCAGACTTTCTCTGTGAGCTGTTCTTTCAGGGCTAGCTCCTGTCACAATTGCTGGATACAAGTCAGCTTTGGCATCAGTTATCCCTTGTCTAGCCAACAGGGATAGTCCAGAGGTGGCCCAGTTAAATGTGATGGTGAAGGGAATGAGCAATCTCCGACCGAGACAACCGGTAGTCATTCCAGCCTGGAGTCTATCTTTAGTGCTTAATGTACTGGCCAAGCACCCTTTCGAACCGTTGCGTTCGGCTAGTCTAAAGCATTTGACTCTAAAGGCGGTCTTTCTATTGGCAGCTTCCTCAACTAGAAGGCGCAGTGAGATCCATGCGCTTTCGGCAGAGAGGGACCGATTTATTGTCTCCGGAGAGGGTCTGCGTCTTCTGCCAAGAGCAGAGTTTATGTCAAAGAATCAATCTTTGAGATATCTCGGCAAACCGATCATAATACCAAAACTAACAAGGTTTGATCGTGATGACAGTGTCTGGTGCCCGGTCTGTGCTTTGACTAAGTACAGGAAACGGACAGACTCGTTACGGTCCAACGATAGACATCTATGGATCTGCCATAAGAAGCCTTATGGCGCTGCATCCATGGATACTATCTCTCGTTGGGTAGTCGAATGCATTCAGACTACCCATGAGATGGCGACTGGGCACCAGGTGCAATGGGCAAGGGCACACGATGTTAGAGGAATAGCCGCCTCGACCGCCCTTTACAGTGGTGTTCCGTTAGAGGACATCATGGCCGTTGCACAATGGCACTGTGAGTCCTCATTCACGGATTACTATATGAGGGATGTGTCAGACTCAGCCAATCCACTCGCTTTAGCTGTTTTGAAACGATAGTTAAGTGACCACACTGCTCTTCTCCCTTTTTTCACTTTGGTAAGGAAAGAATTTAAAAGCAGACATGGTCGAGCGAGAGGATGACAACCAGATTGTGTCACTGATGGCCGGACCAGTGAATGGTTGGAGGCGGTACGTCTGGAGTCCATTTATCATGAGGTAATTCAAGATTGAGAGTTTTTTGTATTATGTCTATATATGCATGTTCGTGAGTTCTCTCCCTTTTCTTAGGAGAAAAAAGGGGGGGGGGGCAGTGATGCGAATGTGATTCGGTTCCGTTAACTTGACGGTCCTTTTTAGGTCTCCGTTAGTCAAGTTTAAGTCTAACTCTTTCTCCAAGGGGCAAAATTAGCACTTATGGCTTGCCCCTTCCCACCAGGTTACTAACCAAATCTGGTGTATATCAGAAGTAACAGAATGGTGAGTATTGATCAAAGGAGAATGAAGGAAACTTTAATTTCCCTTTCTCCGAGATCTAACAATACTCACCATTCTGTTACGGACCCAGCCTCCCAGCCCCACGGAGGCAAGCCATGGATTTCTCTTGTTTGGTGGCTATGCAAACAATATGAGCTCTGGTAGACAGGTACTCAGCAGTTGGTAGCTGAGTACCCGGTTCCAAGGAGTCGGTAAAGCTTTCTAAGTCTATAGTCCTAGAGCCAGCTGTCAGGGCCAGCTGTATATCAGAAGTAACAGAATGGTGAGTATTGTTAGATCTAGGAGAAAGGGAAATTTAAATTTCCTTCAATCTTTGGGTATGCTGATTCAAGAAAAAATCCCATACTAAAGCAATAGGAAATTTAGGAATCTTCTTGAGAGCAGCTGGACTGATTTCAATTATAAATGGCAGGAAGCATCTCTAGGGCATAGAGATCCAACTTTCTTCAAAGAAAACTAATCGGCCAACTGGGCCACTAAACATCTTGGATTTTTGCCAATTTTTAGACACATCTTTAAAAATCTTCTCCGAAACCACTTGGGGGTTGATTCAAAACTCATGAAATATCATCTAGAGCAAGAGTTGAACTAAGTTTGTTCAAGGGAACTTGATTGGCCAAATAGTTGGGTGTCCATCTTGGATGACCTAGTTTTCGTGAAAACGACTTCTCCAGAACGTATTGGACTGAGATTTGGGAGATATGATGAAGGACTAACAGGCCATTAAAGTTTGTTCACGGGAATGTTAATACATTAAAAATCAACATACCCATCAACTGTAGCATGTTTGCTGACCAGATTGGAATCTTTTATTTGATGGATTTTGAAGCAGAAATTGGTTTATATATAAGTTTTTGGGTATGCTGATTTCAAATTTCCACTTTTGAAACTAGGATAAATGGTTTGACGTCTTAGATCTTTTTCCTGCACAAAACTCACAATAAGGCAGTAGTAAATTTAAACTGTCTTATTCTTGAGAACCATTGGGTCGATTTCAATTATGTTTGGCTAGAAGCATCCTTGTGACATACAGTTCCAAGTTTTTTCAAAGCAAGCTGTTTGGCCGTCTTGGAATTTAGCCGATTTTTTAGAAATAACCTTTAAAAATCTTATCCGAAACCAAAATTCATGAAATATCAGTCGATGACAAGGGCTTCAAACCAATTTTTATTCAAGGGAACTTGATTGGCCAAGCGGTTCGGTGGCCATTTTGGATGACCTAGATGACTTCTCCCGAACCGCTGAAGGGATAGGGCTGAAATTTAGGATGTCTGGTTATAGACTAGCTCCATTATAGTTTGCTCAAGGGAAGTTAGTACGTTAATACAGATTTTTGCAGCCAGATTGAAATTTTTGTATTTAATGGATTTTGAAGCCGAAATTGGTTTTGTTTATGTTTTGTGGTATGCTTTCAAATTTTCCACTTTGGAAACTTGGATTAATGGGTTGGCGGGCATCTTGGATGTTTCCTGCCAAAAACCCATAGTAACATGGCTTCTTCTTCTTTTCGATCACTGGTATCACACTTGGAGAGCCGTTCTCAAGATGAAATCTGTGACAGGGCTGATCCAGACTGATTTTGAACCAGTTATAAAGGGCACCCAAATTATGAAAACGAATAAAAAGCTCCTAGGGGAGCTCTATGGTATCTTCTGATACATATTTTTCACAAATTTGTGTGAAATATTACATCTGAGGTTCCTCTTTTTCACCATCTAAACAGCTAAGGGTGCCCAAACTAAAACCCTGTATCAGGCCCAGAGTAAAGTTATTGGAAATTAAAAATGTCTGTTGGGACGCATCCTTGTCGTGTTTGTTGCACTTCTGCCAAAAGCTTAGTGTTCTACTTAAGCCGATAGCCTTTCTGTGTAAGGTTCTCTGCTGTTGTACGAGTTCTGTGGAAAATTGTCGCAATTAACTTTTTAATGGTCAAAATTCAGGGTTGGAAATTTCCCAGGGCAGTGGGAAATATTGGGAAATACCCAGATATCAGATTTCAAGTTTATGTATTTGACCTCATGGATGTTTTCATGCTTAGGAAAACACCAGTAGGAAAGGAAAGCATTAGTAAATATCATCTACTGACATATTGTGCATAGGTTGCAAACCTGTGCATAAGAAACATCGTGTTCTAACTGCTAAAGCAACACTACATCTGACAAAACTTAACATCCAATGAAATACCATTATAATTTTATGAGGTATGACTGGATATTTGACAGTAAATCAATTTCTATAGATTTGCATGGGGTTCAGTAGATCTTTACAATTACCTACTCAATAATTAAATACTTTGACTACTGTCAGAACATGCAATGTAAACTTACTTCTGAGATCGTTACCTATTACTGTGTACTTGCTGCATAAATCTGCTAAGCGTGCTATGAGGTGACCTCAAGAAAGCAGGACTTGGTACACTCAAGTCAAGAATGGACCTGAGGAAGCTAAGGATTTCGGCTGAGGACAAGGCACGGTGGGCAAAAGCGAAGATGGACTGATTGCAGCTGTAAGATGTTTCTACTACTATAGCCGGAGAATACAGTAATCATACATACAATTAGGTAAATGTTAAATTTGTTCAAAGGAAATGTAGTTAATCAAGTTCTTAACCCGATCACAATAAAACTATACCGATTTGTTCTATGCCTTCATTGCATGCAGACTCCATCATAATAGAACTGATTGTCAAATTGTTTCCATATCTTTATGTTGTCTGGACTTATTTTATTGTGGACTAAGTATTAAAAGAATATTAATGTTATCAAGGGGTATACTATTTTAAGAAATCCTTATTTTGCAACACTGCCACACATGTGTGTTATGTGGAAAAACTAAAGAACTCGACACACAGGACTCAGTCCATCTAGTTTGTATACAGTATAAATTAAACTTGGTGTGTGCATGCAGTGTAGGATTAAGGTATATAGCGTAGCAAATGTAGGTCAATGTGACCTATTTTTCCCACTTCACCCGCAGCTACATGTACCGGTATTCTATAGCCCTTGTTGCTTAGTCATTCCATTATTTAATTGTCAAAAATAGTCTTGTCTTGGTCAGTTGGTCTGTAAATGAACATACTTTAAGCCCAACGAAGAGGACAGCACAAAATAAGCCTTGGAATAAAATCCAAATGGAAAAGGAAAGTTGGTCTGCTTGAGAGAAAGAGATGGTGAAGCTCAGTGGATGAGGCGATTAAGATCATCAGAACGACCTGGAGTGAAATGTTCTACCGGAGTGCATAGGGTTAAGTCAAATCACTAGCAAGGACAGTCTGCTTTTACAATTAACCCTTTAACCCTCGAATTTGTTTTTAAAAAATTAAATTTTCTCATAGAAAATGCCCATTTGCAGACCAAGAAAAGACTATTTTTGAAAATGTATCGCTGGAATGACTGGCTAGGTTATCGAGCAGTCAGTCGAGTGGTACATTTTCAAAAATAGTCTTCTCTTCGTCTGCAAATGGATATTTCTCAAGATCACTACAGGAGCTGTTTTTGGCTGATATGATAGTTAGATAGTGTTGGGAATTGGTACTAATTTTGTGATCGATGATTGGTTTTATAAACTAAACGATGATCAGTTAATGATTGATCATAACAAGTTCTCATTTTTACTCATTTTGAATGCAGTAATTATAGCATGTTCAAGGATAATAACCCCTTTCAAACCAAGTCGCAGGTATGACAGATTCTTAATAATTTAAGAAATAAGTTGTTGAATATTTTGTAACTTATTTGACTGGAAGCTGTTGCTGCCTTAGGCAGTCAAATAAGTTTTAAAAATATTCAACATGTTATAGGTATGGTTGCTTTGAAATTAGCATACTATTTCATTGCTGAAAGAATTAATGTCTTAGACTAAGGAGTAATACTATATGGTTGTAACAATTAAATTTGAATTCTCTTCCAAAAAGTATTCGTTTGCTAGCTTGACCAGTTAAAAGATATTAATAAAGTCAATTTATAAACAACCAAAATCGATTTCTGAAATCATGATCGATCGGTTGGTTGAACGTGCAAACCAATCAATCATCGATCAAATCGATTAATCGGACCAACACTAGGGTTAGTCATCAATTATCTTCACTGAAACTTCAAAATAAGTGACCAATGAGAGTGTGAGAATTGTAATTATTTTTTAATGCATAGCATGTGTTTAGTAATTAAAATATCTTCCCATCTGGAAGAGATTACCAAATAGTGGAATAGATGGTCTCATCAACTGTTATTCTCATTTACAGGTGATAATGAATCCGGAAAGACAACGTTAATTGCTAAACTGCAGGGTGCAGAGGACCCAAAGAAAGGGTCAGGCTTAGAATATTATTATATCAATATCAAAGACGATTACAGAGATGGTAAGTCGTGAGGATAAACATTTCTAGTCACTTTATTTGTCAATCTACAGTTATTGACCCATTAACACTCATATCAGCCAAATAAGGCTTTAGCACTGGTCGTGAAAAATGTCGATTTGCAAACCAAGAGAAGCTTACTTTTGAAAATTTGCCACTGGAATGACTGGCTCGATAACCGAGCCAGTCATTCCAGTGGTAAATTTTCAAAAACAGTTCTCTTGGGCCGCATATCAACATTTTCCATGAGAAAATTATAATTTTCTTGAACAAATTTGAGTGTTAAGGGGTTAAAGGCTGTGCCGATGGTCTATGCCTGTCTGTCAATCTGGCCATCGCTGTGTATGTGTGAACATACATGTATGCTTGCGTGCGTGCGTGCGCGCGCGTGTGTGTTTTTCAATGTAGGGACAATTTGTTATATCTTCGCAGATTGAAACCAAATACATACAAAAAGTTCCTATATATAATATACACCTAATATGAAGATTTCCAAATTGTCTTGTCATGCAGTGCATTATTGCCATTGAAAATCTTCTAAAGTAGGAAGCAATAAAATCTCTCTAATTTATGCAGCATGATCAGCATCAGAGACAATGTTGAAGGAGAATGCTTCAGTCGCACATTTCGTCATGTTTTAGAGCATATGACTAGTGTTGGGAATTGGTACTATTTTTGTGATCAATGATTGTTTTTCATATACTAACCGATGGTCAATTAATGATTGATTATGACAGGTTCTACACCCACCTTGTCTATCAATCCAAACACCCACATCATAGTTGCCATATCAGAAAAAAGTGGAGCCCAAAAATGCCCACTCCCAGTTGACAAAACTTCGCCTCTGATGAGTTCCGCTCAAGGAACGAAATGCCATGAAGTCTGAATCAAAAACAGTGATGACTACACCTGATCACTGCCCATACAAACAGCTAAAAAATCTCCACTAAAGGAGCAATACCTCTACGAACTTGACCTACAGAAACCTTTAGAAATTTATCACAAAAATAACCTACAACCGGTAAAAAACCTAAACTGCCAAAAATAGGTTTTCCAACCGCCAAAATGGATACAACCGGTAAAAAACTCACAACTAGTAAAAATGACTACAACCGCCAAAAAAGTTGCCCAACTGCCAAAAATGGCAGAACCGGCAAAAAACTTAGAACCGGCAAAAAATATCACAACCGCCAAAAAATGGTCATAAACTGCCAAAAAAGGTACAACCGATAAAAAAAAGTCACAACCGGTAAAACTTGACCCCAACAGTAAAACAAACGCAGGTCAACCGGTAAAATGTTTGTCCATACCGCCAAACTTCCAAAAATTTCAAATGGGCGAACCGCCATTCTACTTCGAATAATACTTACCAGATGTACTATTATGATAATGTCTATTATCCAGTCTAGGTCAAAATAAACAATTAAAACTCCGCACTCTCCTGGTCCTGCCCATACTGTGTCCGGGAATACCATAGCCGCAGGTACCGAGTCTATTCCCAATCACAGTCAGATTCGTTTATTTTGCGCTTGTTTCAAGTCGCATGTGTTTAGAGTGTCATTTAATTGATAAATTAAGCAGTTTTAGCGCGTGTTTGGGAAAACCATCGCTGGACTAATGGAGGAACTTGGAAAATCATCACAGGGGCAGGTTGTATCAATCTAGAATTTATACATTCGTGCCATAATGCCTGTTTGAAATTTCCTTAAATTGGCACATTGATTTATAATGGTAGCCATTGTTGGAGTCGCTTCTGTACCCGTTAACTTTTAGTTTTAATTCGGGTACTCGGTTAATTTTCTCTTGCGACTCGGTTCCTCTAAGATGGATGCGTCCTTAGCCAAGATGGCGGCGCCCATGTAATATGTCGTTATTGGCTTGGGGTATCCAGGCACTCTGTTATCGCCGATTTTAGCTCTCGCTTCATTGTCGAGGGTGTTTGTAGTGATCGGCGAGGTTTTCTTGGTTATTTAACGCTAGTTAAAGGCTGAGTTGTGTTTTGTAAAATTTTCACTCAAAAAAGTTTCAAATATTTCCTGCCTAAGACTTGTTATCATTAATTTAAGAGAAAGTTAATGTGTTTAAGAAATCTTAACTATCAAGTCTATTGTGCGTATTGCTCGTCATCACTTGTCATGTGCAGCGTTTTAATTCTCCTCTGTGTTCGCAGAAACCGAAGAACCCGGACACTGTGCCAGAAGTGTAATAGGTTCATGAAACGCAAGTATCTTGGACATCACTGTGTGGCGTGTGCGAGGTGTAAGGTCGGCAGTCCGTGTGATGTGTGCGCCAAGTGGTCGTCGGCAATGGTGGCTGAGTTTGACAGGGATCGACGGGCGAGGCTGGAGCGCATAGAGAAGGATAAGACAGTGAAGCGTCAGCAGGCGTCGTTGGTTGGACTGGAAGGTCGGCTGAATGAGAGGATGGATTCAGCACTGGGCGTATGGGCGGCCCAGTTCAAGGCCATGTTTGATTCGTTACAGTCCACGGGTCCGGTGAGGCAAGCTGGTGCAGGGCAACCATTAGGTGGCCCGGCTAGTTTTGCTGAGGGCCATGCACCTGACCTTTCTCTGTCCTCGGCTCAAGAGCCGTCGGCAGAGGAAGAAGAGTTCCTGTTGATGGAAGATTCCGGCATGCCGGATCTTTCATTGTTGGCAATGCCGAGTACGTCCCAGGGGTCTCCCTCGGGATTTGTACGGGTTTGCCAGGCGGATGGTGATGTCGACGTTCCGTCGGGCATTTTTCATCCGTCACTTGTGCAACCGGATATGCCGGCGGAGCCGTGGTTTGCGGTTCCGACGGCTATCCCGACGGCGTTGGGTGCGGCTCCTATCGGAGTTACCGTGCCAGCCGTGATTAAGGCGGTCGTAGTCCCGGATCCCGTGTTGGAGCCGATGGACTGCGGAGAATCCGTATCCGACGGGTCGTTGGATACTGGTGCCGCCGGTAGTCGCGCTACGGATGCGCTCTGTCCTGGCAGAGACGTTTATCGTAGCGCTCAGCATGGATCGTCGGTGGCCCTCTCATCTAAGGGTGAGAGGGAAGATGAAAACGGAAGCTCTTTAATGGACGATTCCGCTTTCTGCGCCGAGGCTGAATGGGTGCAGGTCCTAGGATGGATGACCAATCGTCTCGGGTTGGCATCGGATCTCGGATCTCAGCGCGATCCGGCGATGGAGCGGATGTCAGAGCGTGCGGCTAGCGCTCTGTCCAGTGGCTCTTCGGCCATGCCTACACTCCCCTTGGACTCGCAGACTTCTGACATGTTGGAAGTTGCGGCATATCGTCTGGTTCAGCCAGACTATGCATTGCCCAAGGCCCCGAAGGGGATAAGGAGTAGGGTCCGTTTTCCGGAGCAGGCCTATCATCAATACGCCAGGGTTCCACGGCTTTCCGTTGCGGAACGTGAGGCGCTGAATAGGCCGTTGGCTGGGAAGGCCAAGGGGCGGTCACGTCCCTTGGTTTCCCAGACCAACAAAGACCCGTTTAATGAGCTCACGCTCATTGAGGATGCGGCTAGGGCGGCCATGGCTGCGCTGTCGCACGGGTGTACCGTCCTGCAGGGTATGCTGGACTGCACGGCGGAAGGCGGACAGGTGCCAGAGGCTGCTCCCGGAGTTGTTCGGGACACCATGCGCCTGTCTCAGGATTGCCTGGCCAGGGTGATCACAAGAACTTTAGCAGAGCGACGGAGAATGGTTCTCGATTGTGTGGAACCAGGACCGGAAATGAGGGCAGCGTTATCTTCTGCGCCTTTCATTGGTCCAGGCTTGTTCGGCGGCTCGGCACGACAAGCGCTCTCTAAAGTGGCATCGATGGTGGCGGAGCAAGAGGTGGTCGGCAAGTCGTGGAAGTCGACCAAGAGGACTCAGCCGCAACAGTCCTACCGTCAACACAGACAGGACCAGCAGAGGCAGCGTCCTAGATCGCCCTTCCGTCCTTCTGCCCGTGATGCCCATAGGCCATCCGGAGCGCAAGGACCTGGCCGTTCGTCCACATACAAGCCCTCTAGTAAGAGGCCGTATGAGGACGACAGGAAGGGTGGCGGTTCGGGCCGTGGCGGCTACCGTAAGGATAGTCGCGGCGGCGGTTCCGGACCGTCATACCACAAGAAGCCGCGGGGCGGCCGTGGGGCTCGTTCCTGACGGGTTTCCGGCGGAATCAATACCGGCGGCTTTGGAAACAAAGGGAGTCGAGAATCTTCACCCGTGCGATGTAGCGTCTTGTCGGCTAATCTCGACCGACAACTGTGTGCAGATTCCTTCCGTCGGAGGCAGACTTCAGCTATTCCTAAGCCAATGGGAACAGGTCGTGCGCGACTATTTAGTCTGTCAGTGGATAAGAAACGGCTACGATCCGGACTGGCTCATCCATCAATCGTTAGTTCCGTTAACCTCGACTCCAATATGGACTCCTATTCCAAGGGAATTAGACCGTCTAGTTGCCATTCAGTCAGAGATAGAATCGCTTCGTCTAAAGAAGGCGATTCACCTGGTAGCCGATCAGTCATCACTGGGCTTCTATTCGATTATGTTCCTAGTTCCGAAGCGTACCGGAGGGTGGAGACCAATTCTCAATCTCAAACCGTTGAACAAATTTATTCTTTCTCCCAGGTTTCAGATGGAGACGGTAGCAGCTGTGATGGCAGGCCTCAGGAAAGGCATGTGGGCGGTATCAATAGATCTGAAGGATGCTTATTTTCATATTCCAATGTCAATTCCCTTTCAGAAGTACCTGCGATTTGCATTCCAAGACAATGTTTGGGAATTCAATGCTCTTCCATTCGGCCTGACCACGGCTCCGAGGGTCTTCACCAAGGTGGTTCTCGCCATGACTTCTTTACTTCGCAGGAGAAACATAGCTGTTCACACTTACATAGACGACTGGCTGCTAAAGGCGGGGAATCCAGTCACTCTGCGCAGCAATCTGGAGGTAGTCCTAGACTTATTGAAGAAGCTAGGATGGATTGTGAATCTAGAGAAATCAGAACTGACTCCATCCCAGGAGTTTGTTTATCTGGGAATTTTTTTCAATCTCAGGGACGGCGTAGCTTTTCCGGCGGAGAGCAGAGTCAGAAGCCTGATTGCAGTATTGGAGTCAGTTTCTCTAGGAGCCTATCTGACGGCACGTCAATTTCTCAGAATACTCGGTTTGCTAGTATCTCTGGAGAAGGTGGTGCCATATGCGGCGCTCAGGCGCAGGCCGATTCAGATGTATTTGATGTCGTTCTGGTCACAGAGAACAGATCCGTTATCTCTGAGAATACCAGTGAAAGAACCATTGATATTCCACCTTCAGTGGTGGTTGTCGGAACAGAATCTCCTGCGAGGTGTTCCTCTACAACCTCCTCAACCTCAGATGTCCATGTTCACGGATGCGTCGTTGACAGGTTGGGGAGCGGTATTGGACAATCAGTCAGTGTCCGGGGAATGGGATCGGACCAATGCGCAGAAACATATCAATGTACTCGAGCTATTAGCGGTGGTATTAGCACTGCAGAAGTTCGAGGGTCGAGTTCAAGACAAAATTGTCCTAGTAAGGACAGACAACTCAACAGTGGTGTCTTATTTAAACCGCCAAGGCGGGACAAGATCACCGGAGTTGTGTATGATGGTTTGGAACCTTCTGCTGTGGTGCCAAGAGAGGAATATTATTCTTCGGGCAGCACACATTCCAGGAAGATTGAACATCTTAGCGGATGCTCTCAGTCGAAGGACGGTTTATCGTCCGACGGAATGGCAGCTCAACCAAGTGGTAGCAGAGGTTCTATTCAAACAATGGGGCAAGCCGAATGTCGACCTATTTGCGATGAAGTCAAACGCAAAGATGGTCACGTACGTGTCACCGATCCCGGACCCGTTGGCTCTAGCAGTAGACGCACTGGCGATAAGTTGGAAGGGAATGTACGCGTATGCGTATCCTCCAACAATTCTCATCCCGAAAGTTCTGGCAAAGATAAGAGAGGGGATGTGCCAAGTACTACTGATCGCTCCTTATTGGCCAGGCCGATCATGGTTTACGGATCTGCTGGACCTTCTGGTCTGCAGTCCAATCCCTCTTCCAGACACAAGAGATGTAATCTCTCAGAACAAGGGTCTGTACCTTCACGACAGACCAGAAATGTTCAAATTGACTGCATGGATGTTGTCAAGCAGCGTGCAATTGAGGGTGGCTTTTCTGAGCAAGCAGCGAAGTTTGTTGCTTCGGCCAGAAGAGTTTCTACCACAAAAACATATAATTATAGAATCAACAAATTTGCACAGTGGTGTGAGAGAAGAGATATTGATCCCTTTTCTGCATCTGTTCAACACGTAGCAGACTTTATCTGTCATTTATACGAAGTTGACAAACTTGTACCTTCTACCCTAGCAGCATATAAGTCTGCATTAGCTTCTGTCATTCCTAGTCTCACCATTGGGGGAGTAGAGAATGACACCTTGAATGAAGTTATTAAAGGAATGAGCAATCTGCGACCTAGACAGCCAATTCCTATCCCGTCATGGAATCTATCTCTTGTTCTACAGGTTTTAGGGCATGCTCCCTTTGAACCGATTAGAACTATTGACATTAAACTGTTAACTATTAAATCAGTTTTCTTGGTTGCAGCAGCGTCGGCGAGAAGGAGAAGCGAGATCCATGCGCTTTCTGCCGAACAAGACCGTTTTGTCGTCACGGGTGAAGGTTTAAGATTACTTCCACGTCTTTGTTTCCTGGCAAAGAATCAGTCACTTAAATATCCAGGACAGCCGATCAATTTGCCAAGTTTAACTAGACATGACCCAAATTCTTGTGCTTGGTGTCCTGTCAGATGTCTTAAGATGTATAAGAAACGTACTTCTGAGTGGAGAGACGACCCGAAATCTCTGTGGTTATGTCTCAAAGCTCCCCATTTACGTGCTTCGAAAGATACTATTTCTCGTTGGATAGTTGATGCTATTCAGATGTCGCACAAGATCGCTACAGGAAAGCAGATTGATCGTGCGAATGCCCATGAGGTCCGAGCACTAGCAGCATCATCGGCCCTTTATAAGGGTGTCTCTTTAGAGCAGGTGATGTCTGTAGCACAATGGCATGCCGAGTCGTCATTCACTGATTTCTACCTTCGAGACATCTCCAGCACACTTAATCCAGTAGCCGTCGCCAATCTGTCGAACCTAAACTAAGCCACGTCCGACCACTACTTCGCACACATCACAAAGGACTTCCGCCTACACTGACCAAGCGCTATGCACATGACTGAGTACGACCGTGGATTGGGCCTAGCTCCTGTGATGATCAATAACAGATCGACCATTCAAAAATGGTGAGTTTTTACATTAATTAAGTGACTATAAATATGTTTACTTCCAGTCGAAATACCAGACTGAGTAAGTGAATAGTCTGGTACAAGAGTATGTTTATCCTCTCATACAGACATGAGACTCATTCCAATTTGAAAATCTAATCGATATACTGTTAGTTTTTTCAAAGATTTGAAGTTGTAGTAGCTTCTTTGCACTCTACTGGACTGCCCTAGCTGAGACTTGGGGCTGACACGGGTCTGGTGGGTGTTGCATCCCCATGGACATCCCTCTGGTTTTGTGCGGACAAAAGAGGGGGTGGAGCGCGGTCTAGACCATGGAAGTTTAGCACTCTATGAGTCAGATAGCAGAACCCAAGCGTATGCCAGGGTTTTAGTCTCTTCACAACCTTCTCTGTTGGATGGTTGATGAGTGCTGGTTCGAGCCTCACCTCCTCCCACCGGCATTTCCTGGCTGTCGAAATCCGGAGTTTATCATAATAGTACATCTGGTAAGTATTATTCGAAGTAGAATCAAAAAAGCATCCGCTTTTGTTTCTACGAGAATTCTTAATACTTACCAGATGTACTATGGCCCTTCCTCAGCCGCCCCGCTGAGGTGAGGCTGAGCTGCTTTCGCAGTTTGCCAAGGCAAACATAAGACGAATCTGACTGTGATTGGGAATAGACTCGGTACCTGCGGCTATGGTATTCCCGGACACAGTATGGGCAGGACCAGGAGAGTGCGGAGTTTTAATTGTTTATTTTGACCTAGACTGGATAATAGACATTATCATAATAGTACATCTGGTAAGTATTAAGAATTCTCGTAGAAACAAAAGCGGATGCTTTTTTGAATCTGGTTCTTTTCTTCCCATATATAGTCAAGATCGACTCAATCCACAGGCTCGCCAAGGAAGGGAATAAAAGGGATGAAAATTCCAGTCCAGATCATTCAGACTTTTGGTCTCGCATCGCGACCAAGTATCAGGCTAAATAACCTCCTACAAGTAGCTCATATAACTGACTACATTGTTATTCTCTCTATTATAACAGGTTCTAATTTTGTACCCATGCAGTAATTATAGCATGTTCAAGGATAATTACTCCTTTCAAACCAAGTTGCAGATATGACAGATTCTTAATAATTTAAGAAATAATCTGTTGAATATTTTGAAACTAATTTGACTGGGAGCTGTTGCTGCCTTAGGCAGCAACAGCTTCCAGTCAAATAAGTTTTGAAATATTCAGCATGTTATTGGCATAGTTGCTTTGAAATTAACATACTATTTTAGTGCTCAAATAATTAGACTAAAGAGTAATACTATACAGTTGTAACAATTAAATTTAAATTATTTTCCAAAACGTATTCGTTTTCTAGCTTGACCAGTTAAAATAATTTAATAGAGTCAATTTATAAACAGCCAAAATCAATTTCTGAAATCATGATCGATCGGTTGTTTGAACATGCAAAACCAATCAATCAGCGATTAATCAGATCAACACTACTATTCAGTATTGACTAACTTGGTTGTTGAGAATCCTTTCCGTGCATACGCTACCAGCCATATATGAACTACATGTAATAAGAATATAGATTGAGAGCATGATCTTAGCTAGCCACTTGTCAAACTGTTATTTGTGGTGTGAATTCGTCAATAGTTCCCGATATATCCTAGATAACATTCAAATGGCCCAAAAAGACAGACAAAATCATCCTATATAATGACAGATCGTGATTCAAACTTATTTGAGATTGATTTTAGCCCTTTAATGGTCAGTCAAGCTGCCCAAAGCTGGCTTCTGCAGAAGTCTTGAGGAATATTCATTTGCAGGCCAATAGAATGCTATTTTTGAAATTTTGCCACTAGAATGACTGGCTCGATAATTGTATTCTCTTGGCCTGCAAATGGACATTCAATGAGCAAATCTTTTGATTTTCTTGACAAAATTTGACCAGTAAAGGATTAAGCTGCAGACAGACTCTCATAGGCAAGACCATGCTACATGCAGCTGTACATGCTCCTATCAGTTACCTGTTAGATCACGTCACTTGTGTCAATTCTTTATCCCTGTAATAGTATATTTAGGACTGTATTCAACAAAAATCATCACAGATGACAAACCCTATGATAGCAGGTGGGCACAGCATCCTGGACTCCACCAGTTTAGGACTGACAAATTAACAGCTGTTCTAACTAAGACCCTCGTCAAGAATTAATTTATTCATTGGCATCAATGGTAAATCATTAACCATTTTATCAAAGCATTGGATGTTTTTCAGTCTATCCGTGTGCCATCCATTCATATAAAATTTGTTTTCATCGATAACTTCGATGAATTAAATTTTCTCCAGGCATCCCAAATGTTGAGTGCACGTTACTATATACATCTAATATATGCCTTCGTTATTGTTAAAATGAAGTTTATCCGATACCAATGTCTTAGCGCTTTGACTCTCAAGCCTCCAAAAACAATGAAGTTGAACGAACTGCATTGGTCTTGAGAAATTTGCCGACCAGAAGAAGACTATGTTGATAATTTATCCCTAGAAAAACTCGATAACTCAGCCCATAAGTCCAGTGATAAATTTTCAAAAATAATCTCTTGGTCAGCAGATGGATATTTTCTATGAGAAAATTGATATTTTCTTGAACCAATTTTAGTGTTAAATGGTTAATTTGCACGTTTGTATCCACAGACCAAACATGGCTAGGAGTGTGGATCCTAGATGGCGATCCAACACATTCGGGTCTCCTAAAATATGCGCTTACAGAGCAGAACTTTGAACATACGCTAGCCGTGATTGTCGCATCTATGGCTCAGCCATGGTCGGTGCTTGAATCATTACAGAAATGGTGTACAATACTCAGAGATCATGTAGACAATTTAAATATATCCAGAGAGCGGATGCGAGAATATGAACAAAGCCGTAAGTATTCATTGAAGTTTGTGTACATCATAATTTCTGTTTAGTATCACGTATTCAGGGCTCGATTTTAACACTAACCCGTTAACCCGAGGATAGTAGAATTTCATATGGGTTAATAAAACTACACCTGCACTAACCCACCTGGGTTAGTAATGCTCTCAAAAGAGGAAAAGTTATTACATATATGTTCAGTACCCATCAAAAATTGACAAACAGATTTTCTACTACCTTCAATGCTTTATTGAATACTTTGAAATTAATTTGTCCAGAAAGCAACGGCTTTCCGGACAAATTGATTTCAAAATATTCAACAGCTTCTCTGTCTGGTTGCCTTGGAAATGAGTTTTATCAATGAATGGATTAAAGAAGTGATCAGCTTTGAGCTAACAAACATTGGGTTAGTGAAATTTGCTACGGGGTAGTAAAATCAATGATGCACTATCCTGTCTGGGTTAGTAGAAAAAATCCTTAAAATCTACCCCTGCATATCCATCACAATGTACAAGAAATTTATGTTGCTTTTCTCTCTGTCTGAATTGTTCTCCGCTGCTTTGTTATTCCTGCCAAGGCTCAGCCTCATTTAACCATTTGTCAAACTGGGCAATACTGGCTTTTGCACTAGTATTGATAAAAGTCCCTTATCAGACCAAGTGAAGACTATTTTTGAAAATCTACCGCTGGAATGACTGGCTCGGTTATTAAGCCCGTTATTTAGGTGGTAAAGTTTGAATAAAAATAATGTTCTCTAGATATGCAAATGGACATTCACTAAAAAAAATGTTTTAAAATTTTCTTAACAAATTTTGGCCCTTTAATTGTTTATTTAATGGTCATACCGGCCAAAACTGGCCTCTGTTATGGTCATGTGGAATGGCCTCTTACTGCCCAAGAGAATACAATTTTTTTTAATTTACTGCTGGAATGTCTAGCTCGATAACCAGGCCAGTCATTCCAGTGATAAATATTCAAAAATTGTATTCTCTTGGCCTGTAAATGAACATTCAATTGGCAGCTATTACAAATCATTTTGACTAACATTGAGCATTATTCAAGTATACCAATTGCTTTTTCCATCCATCTCCATAGTATTTATCCGTCTGTCTAACCTGTCTAAGATACCATTTCTATGTCATAAACTAAAGTAACATGAGCGAGTTCAACTACATGTACCTGTATTTAGCGATGGATTGGTAATCTTGAATCTTGCGCTTAAGAGCCAGAAGAACCATAGTAAAGTTGGGTCAAAGTTTTGGCATCAATTGATGTTTCTGAACAATTACTCCGATTGTAGTAACCCTTACCACACTGGTGTCAAAATTTTAAGTTTTCAAATTAAATTAAAAGATGAAATGGTGTTCATTTTTCAACAAGTTTGGTGGTAGATGGTGCTGTCGTTGAACAATTTACATGAGTTTCTTTGATACTGACACACAGTAAAAGATAGAATATTGGCATCGAGAGTGCTAAGGGTGAAAAGAATTTTCACCAAATTTGGCCTGTAACTTAGATTTGTGGGCCCACATAAGTGGCACACCTAATTTTGTGTTTGAAATACCCTGTATACATGTATCTGTTGTTTGTGGCCCGATTAATCAATTATGTAAATTGGATGATAAATGAAGTATTCTTATCTTCACCAGACTTAGCTTGCAAGTTGCTATCAGGGTTAAAACCTTAAATATCATTGTGTACATGTATTATCTCAATGCCATAGGCAGTAACAGCACCCATTCAAATTAATTTCAAAATATTCAACAGCTTACTGTATAGTTCTCTGGAATTTGAGATTCAGAGAGTGCAGGGATCGATCCCACCGTACGTGCAAAGCGTGGGTGAGGCTTAGCTAGAGATGGGCGGGGCATAGCTAAAACTGGATTCATCCATTGTGGCACATGTAGGCCGACGTCACAATCATAATTGACAGAGAATGCTCCGCCATTAGGCTGGAATAGTCCGTCAAGTGTACAAATTGTATGTACATGTATGATTGATTTACTATTTAATAAACATTGTGTTTAATATTTTGAAACTAATTTAGCTTGGCGCTGATGCTGCCCATAGGGTGTGTGGATGATGTATGTTTGTAGATGATGTGTGTGTGTATTTTCGCATTGTCATTTTTGTGCTTCTTTCTGCAGTGATTAGATTTTTTCAAGAATACGTAGAGCCTGAAGAAGGAACCGCCATACAACCACTGAGGCGAGAACTTAACCCTCTTCACCCGGCTACGCAAAACACAGATGATGACAAAGTTTTATTACCATTAGGAGACACTACCCTCACACAGAATTTAGGAATTCCATTAGTTATAGTCTTGACAAAGGTAGGCCAATCATAAATTAATTTTAGTCATCGAAGTCAATGGTCATATTTGTCATGCATTTTTGGTGGAATTAATTCACTGGTAGAATAATGAGACTATTAGCTGTCACCAATCGGTGGGGTGTGTTGTGTGTGTCAAGGGATTATTCGATCCCAATGAAACTTTACAGATTTGTTATATATCATTATTGTATTCAGTTTGCAGCAAAAATAAATGAATTATAAAAATTGTTCCATAATTTTACATGGTTTGGACTGAGTTTATTTCTGTGTGATTTGTCTCCTTTTCAAGAAATAGAATAATGTTAGAGTTTTAAATAGACATTGTCCTGATCTGATTTTGTTTAACTTGAAATACCAAGTGTACCAATACATTAGGTGTCCCCAGTTCTGGTCTTGATCTGAGAAAAACTAAATCCGCAAAATATCATAAATGAAAGAGTGCAGGTTTACAGTCTCTGGTTGCGAGACTAAGTTTACTGGAATGTGTTATTACCTATATGTAGGTGATTTAAAATTAATAAACTGATTTTGCATAGTTTTTAAAATAAATTTTGAAGGTTTGGTTTTAAACTTCCATAAAAATGTTATTAAAATATAACCTGTATTTATGATTTTCTTGAAGTTCTAATACTGGTTAATATTTCACGAGTGAAAATTTTAAAAATTATGTTTTGTTTTTTTAATGTTTTTCAGACTGATGCAATAGCAACATTAGAAAAAGAGCAAGAATACAGAGAAGAGCACTTTGACTTTATACAACAACACATTAGAAAATACTGCCTTAGTCGTATCCTTTAATAAGAGCGTCGGGGGGTGGTGGTGTGGGCTGTGTTGCTCAGTTACTGCCTGTTATGGAGGAATCCGATCAGTCAGTCTCACTCAAGTATATCATAAACAATGGACCTTATCAATTTTAGCCATGCCAAGCCCATCCCTAGTTAAGCTCCACCCACGCTCAATCGATCCCTGAACACTGAATCTCAATTTCCAGAAAACTATACAGGTTAGCTGTTGAATATTTAGAAACTAGTTTAACTGGGTCCAGTCAAATTAGTTTCTAAATATTCGACACTGTTTATTAAATAGTAAAGACATACAATTCGTACATGTTGAACTATTAATCGTTTAAGGCAGACTTAATTGAGTCATTCATGCTGTAATTGATGATGATTTCATCCTCCACGTTACATAGTTGATTGTGGCGTCATGATGGATGGATAAACTGGAAATGTCCATTATGTCACTAGATAGTTGATGTCACAATTCTAATGACGAATCACAATGATAGTGTGTGAATTGTATGCCTGATGAATTCACATTTTAACCCTTTAACCCACAAATTTGTTCAAGAAAATTTGAATTTTCCAATAGAAAATGTCTATTTGCATACCCAGAGATTAGTTTTGAAAATTTATCATTGGAATGAGGGATCTTCTCTTGGTCTGCAAATGGACATTTATCAGGACCACTGAAAACACTATTTTCGGTCAGCTTGAAGCATAAATGGTTAATAAACATTCCAATGAATATTTTGAAACTAATTTCACTGGAAGCTACAGCAGTACCCTCCAGTCAAATTAGTTTGGAAATCTTCGAAAGCTTACCTTTATAGTTACATTGAAATTTCCTATGGCTGCGAGATAACCCGATACCATATTAAAAACTGATATCACGCACTGACTATATTTTCAGTTTTTCGTATCATTGTTAAAAACGAAAGACCAGCGACAATAGTGAAAAGAGCAAAGAGTAATGATTGATGCCTAAGACATGTTTTTCAGGGGAAATATCTATATCGTTTAACCCTTTAACACTCATATCTGCCAAAAATGGCTTCTGCAGTGGTCTTGAGAAATGTCCATTTGCAGATCAAAAGAAGACTATTTTTGAAAATTTACCACTGGAATGACTGGCTCGATAACCGAGCCAGTCATTCCAGTGGTAAATTGTCAAAAATGGTCTTCTCTTGGTCTGCAAATTAGGGCTTTAATGATTCACCCATATATCGGTGAATCGTGATACGCATACTCACTTTGCGCATATCGTATCGTGACCTGTCTTATCGATACACAGATAAGGCAAGAAAATATGCCCATGGCGTCCTTCATGCGTTAACATTGTCAGGTAAGCTATGGCTAAAGTTATGCACACGGGCACCATTTTCACTAAATTTCATCTGAATACGTTAATTATTTGTTTATCTGCACTGAGAGGTGGAGAGTGGCATAAAATGGACAGATTGAGATGAGACTTAGTGAAAAAATAATGTATCGTATCGTGTATCATATCGTGACCAGTGTATCATGATATATATCGTGTCGTGGCAAAACGTATCGTTACAGCCCTACTGGAAATGGATATATTCTTGAACAAATTCAAGGATTAAAGGGTTAGGCTGGCTCTGCTGATCATTCCATTCCCGTTTTCTCATTGGCTAGCACGACAAAAATTATCCAATCACTATATGAAGAAGAATATTTCTTCCTCATAATGAAGATTGTTTTTCTAATCACCTCGGGGCTAATGCTTTATGATCTTTGCCAAAGTGAATGGTTAAACACACATGACGTTAAATATCTAACAGACGCTTGATAGACTGTTGAAAGCAGGAATATCTTTTTCTCCCCATTGTATCTAAAACAAACTCTTCAACTAGCATGTGAATTTAACAGTTAATAATAACAACCGGGTCACACAATATAATTAGAAAAAAATTATATATTGGGTGAACTATTCACGGAAGAGTTTGCTTGAAGACGCACATTCATGTTTTCGCAAGATCTCGTATGCCAGCACGAGAGAGCGAGATAGCCGTGTGATCCCAACTGCCTTCGATCAAACTTGGATCGGATCTAAAGTACAGTACTCGGTCACTATTGCATATATAGTAATTTCCGAGTGCCTAGTCCAAACTGCTAGCCCTGAGTCGCAGACGAGTACTCGCTCTGAATATCAGAAATAAATCTTTCTAATATCACACGATTTGTATTTTTTCACCAAAGCATGAAATATCAAATTGTATAATAATTTGATGTAATAAAGGACGGTTATTACAGTATGACTAATTTATAGGTGGTCCCGGATAATAAGTTCGCTTCATCAATGATATATTACGCATATGAGTAAGACAACAAGAATTTGTACGGGAAATAGTGTTCTGGGGGTGGGGGTGTGGTTAGGGGAATTAAAATGATAATAATGTTAGTTTTTCAATAGACATTAAATTTATCAAGGGGGTAGACTATTTCAAAAGAAATCCTTATTTTGTGACACTGCCACACATGACTAAAGGGCTTGACATGCGGGAAGCAGTCAATCTAGTATTATAATGCATCGGCGCACAGGATCCCACATTTAGAACCACGAATATAATAAGTTATGATTTACCAATGTAGAATGTGTTAAATATGTTGCTTTCAAGTGTACATGGAATAATTTTGCATCAACCTGCAATAGATTCATTTATCTATGCGGATAAAATCCCAATGACAGATGCACTTCATATTTCTACTCCTGCAATGACTTATGTGCTTTTTGGAACTAATGTTAGTTATTGGCAGCAAAAGATTACAGCAACATTGTTCCAAGTCTGAACACCAGGTTGTCATTTCAAAGTGAATGTAATTTCAGCGATCTAGGGTTTAATTTCACAGCATATGATAGTAATAATAAACTTTGGAAGCTATTTTCCTTGACCATGCTGCTCAGTGGGCACTTCGTTATTTTACACATCCGTAAAGGAAGACAAAAACTGTGATCTGTTATTTAGATATTTATTACATAGAATATATGGCTTGCCGTTCTCATCAGCTGCTTATGTCGTGGAACGTGACTGTGTATTTGTGTGAGTATCTTCTAAGTCTATATATTCATCACTCATTCTCAGTCCATTCAACCACTCACTCGCTCCCTCCCTCCCTCATATCTATCTATCTATCTATCTATCTATCTATCTATATATATATATATATATATATATATATATATATATATATATTAGGGGTGTGCATTTGGAGCAATACCAGTACACGTGTACACATTAGTTTTAATGAACGTGTACACGTATTTAACATTCTTCTGCAAAAATGTAATATTAATTTGATATCTATTTAGCCTATTATTAAATGTAGAGGGTGTATTATGGTGGGTTTGGAAATTAAAATAACAATTTATTAACACCTCTTCCCACCCACCACATCCGCATTGTGTCAACAGCGCCTCTAAGCGCCCATTTTTAAAATACAAAATATTACATTTTTATGCTCCGGTAAAGTCTATTTGCAAATCAAGAGAAGACGATTTTGTGAAATCTTCATTGGAATTTACAAAAAGGACATTTTGATGTCATTCAAATGGATATTTCTCAAGACCACTAGATGATGTTTAGGTCGGCTTTAACATTAAAACGAAAATGAAAATCCTAGCTTCTGCTTTATCAGGGTCCATTTGCATGCCAAGAGAAAACTATTTTTAAACATTACCACTGAAATGACTGGCTCAACTAACAAGCCACTCATTGCAGTGGT
This sequence comes from Chaetoderma sp. LZ-2023a, assembly GCA_034401795.1. Classification (NCBI taxonomy): domain Eukaryota; kingdom Metazoa; phylum Mollusca; class Caudofoveata; order Chaetodermatida; family Chaetodermatidae; genus Chaetoderma; species Chaetoderma sp. LZ-2023a. Next base: position 71,737,859 of record CM067367.1, read on the forward strand.
AAATTTACAAAACTAATCTCTTTGTCTGCAAATTGAAATTCATAGAGACAATTGCAGTGGCCACTTTGGCCGGCCTGACCATTATATGGTTAAGTTGACACAAGAGGGCTAAAGCTTGTTTACCGACTTTTGACAAAAAATTGTATTTGGCCCATGTTTGGGACAGATCAACATCAAGCAATAATCATTCACCCTTTGATGGTCAAGATTGGCTAAGAAAAATAGAAATTTGACATTACTAAATGTCTATTTGCGCGCAAAGATAAGACAACCTTTTGAAAATTGTAGCAGGTTTAGCCATTAGTGAGTTGACCAAAGACTGGCGGCGTTCAGTCCGCTGTCAGCTTAAAGATAAGTGCCACACGTCACGCCATTCAAAGTGATAATCTGTGTTGATAAGATCGCGCTTGAAATCTCAATTGTAATTCACACCTATGTGATCTGACAAGGAGTATTTGTTTATTCGACCAGTGTGGGTATGTCGCTGGTATGTGTGGGTAATTGGTTAACCCTGTTGACAGTCAAAGTTATTTCTCATAAAAATCCCCATGAGCAGACCAAGAGATAATTGTTTTTGAAAATTTACAGTAGCAATGACTGGCTCGGTTAGCAATTCCAGTGGTAAAATTAAAAAGACAAAACTTGCCTCCTCTTGGTCTGCAAATTGACATTTCTCAAGAACACGGCCGGAGCCGTGTTTTGAGAGGCGTAAGGCGGTAATTTAATTTGTCAAAAAATAAACATTTTCTTTGAGGGCTATCTTACTTATTTCACATAAATATGTATATTTGATAAATTTTCAAAAATGATATTCATTTCACTTGTAAATGGACATACAATAAGCAAATATTTTAATTTTCGTAACCAAATTTGACCATTAAAGCTTTAAGGCATGCTAGGTGCTAACTTCTGACAGCTGTCAATCTTTAGCTTATTATCACGGCGGGGTATTGTGTTATGCATGTTATGTATCATTTGCGGAGCTCTTGTTCAATGTTTGTGGGATGTGTGTATTGATTTCAGGCCAACAGGTTGGGATAATGAGAAGAAGATTAGTATTCTATATGATAATTTGCATAGTATGAAGCCTGATGAGATGTATGAGGACATTATATCCAAGCCGGTCATAAGAAAGGTAAGGATGTATCTATAGTTTATTAGACAAGCCTCTAATGAAGCTGAGGATGTCTCAACATAGCGATCCCAACGACCTACTTATGAGTTGTCCACATAAAAAATAAATTGATTTTCAAAATCTTAACATATTTTTTCGGCATTTGAACTTTGTTAATTTTATGGCTGATTTGCATCCAGGTTATATGTTATTATCCTGTGGCTAAGGTTTTTCAAATGACAATTTAATCAGCAACGTCTTGCTTTTGAATCTTGAAACCTTGGGGATGATTATACATATGGGCAAGGATGTTCATGACACTTGGAATTTTCTTCTAACCCCCCGGGGCTGGGTTCAGCGGTCAAAAGGTCAAAATTGGCCAGTAATTATCGATTGTAATGCAACTCCTCCTAGACCATTTCAGATAGAAACTTGAACCTTTGGGGATGATTGCACATATGGACAGGGATGTGCATGACGCTTTTGGAATTTTGGCATGACACCAGGGGCAGGGCCCTGGGGTGGAAAATGTGGGATCAAAAATTAAATTTTCTTGAAGGTCATGTCGCATATCATTTTCAAGCCAATGATAAGTAGTCTACAGTATAAGGAATTATTTTTATCTTGGGTCAAACTGAGGGCGGGGGAGTTTGTGGGGAGCAGGGTCAAAAGTGGCCACCACTAGATTGTAACGCAACTCCTAGACCATTTCACATCCAAATATGTGTTATGCTGATTGTTTTTGAAAATGTTTCTTTCTTTTTTTCAGTCTGAGCTTTGCTTATATTTGAACCATTTGCCCTTCAGTTAGCCCCAGGGTGCGAGTTGTCATTACGCTGACTTCAGGTTACTCCTGGGCAGAAAGGCTTTATGGGTCAGTATCCAAGCTATGCTTCTCCAAGCTATGCTTGCTAGATGGGTAGTACCATGGGTATTTTGAATCGACATGTTGATCTATCCGGTGGTCCCTCATATTCTGTGATGTACAATTAATATACAGTACAGGTAAGCTATTTGCTATCTTCTGATAGCTCTTGTGGAATTTTGATATGACCCCAGGGGTACGGCCCTGGGGGTGGGAAATGTGGGGGTAAAAAATAAACATTTTCCAATGGTGAACATGTCACATATCATTTTGAAGCCAATGATGAGTAGACTACAGTACATGGAATTACTTTGATCTTGGATCAAACTGAGGGTAGGGGGGGGGGGGCAGGGTCAAAAGTGGTCACCAATCGATTGTAAAGCAACTCCTCCTTGACCATTTCACATAGAAACTTGAAAACACATATGGCCAGGGATGTGCCATTGTGGCACTGGCATTTTGATATCACCCCAGGTTCAGGGGTGCGGGAAATGGTGGGCAGAAAATAAATTTTATCAAATGTGGTCATGTCACATATCATTTTGAAGCTTGTAGTTAGTAGACTACAGTACAACAAATTATTTTGTTCTTGAGTCAATCTGAGGACAGTGGCCAGGGGTCAAATGGGCAATTTAATTCTATATATATGTACATGTTTAGTGCTGGGCAGACCGGGTCCTGCAGCAGCCAGATCCTGCGGTAACTTAAAAATGTGAGATATTGGTATCTTCTGATATCTTGTTTCATGTTTGTTTTGTTGTAGTTTTTTATGGACCACTCATTTTCAACAATGGCTCACCAGATATCAACAAAATTTTACAGCAGAGTTATATACTATGCAAGAGTACTATCTGCATCATTACTAGTTTCATTTGGGAAAAAAATTCAAGATCAGACTCCAGTTTTGAAAAAAAAAATTCTGTGTTTGATTGGTTACATTTGTTGGTTGGTGCATTACTGAATATGTGTATTACACCATATTTTGCCACCATCTTCGCTTTCAGAAAATGGTGTCACATGGCACACAGTGTCTGTGTACCATCAGGCAATGTGTATGTAACATTTCATAACTATTGCTATGAAAATCAATCGAAATTCTTAATTACCTAACTTACCCCTTTATTTCTGACATTCCCTGATGTCCAAAATTCAATCAGACCCAAAAGAAATGTTCCCCAAAGCCGGTTGATGGGTTTTTTTACTGAGTGTGTATTGCATACTTAAATGCAGTAAGAAAAAACAAAAACCATTTTTGTCTGAATTTTTTCAGACTAAATCCTCACCACGACTAGTCTATTCATCAGATTCAATGATTTCTACAACTTTACAGATTTGTCCTATACCATCATTACATCTAGGCTGGACTATAATGACAGATTTGTTTTATATCATCATTACATCTAAGCTGGACTATAATGACAGATTTGTTTTATTCCATCATTACATCTAGGCTTGACTATAATGACAGATTTGTTTATAACATCATTACATCTAGGCTTGACTATAATGACAGATTTGTTTATAGCATCATTACATCTAGGCTGGACTATAATGACAGATTTGTTTTATTCCATCATTACATCTAGGCTTGACTATAATGACAGATTTGTTTTATATCATCATTACATCTAGGCTGGACTATAATGACAGATTTGTTTTATATCATCATTACATCTAGGCTGGATTATAATGACAGCTTTGTTTTATTCCATCATTACATCTAGGCTGGACTATAATGACAGATTTGTTTATAACATCATTACATCTAGGCTTGACTATAATGACAGATTTGTTTTATAACATCATTACATCTAGGCTTGACTATAATGACAGATTTGTTTTATTCCATCATTACATCTAAGCTTGACTATAATGACAGATTTGTTTTATAACATCATTACATCTAGGCTGAACTATAATGACAGATTTGTTTCATACCATCATTACATCTAGGCTTGACTATAATGACAGATTTGTTTTATAACATCATTACATCTAGGCTGGCCTATAATGACAGATTTGTTTATAACATCATTACATCTAGGCTTGACTATAATGACAGATTTGTTTTATATCATCATTACATCTAGGCTTGACTATAATGACAGATTTGTTTTATAACATCATTACATCTAGGCTTGACTATAATGACAGATTTGTTTTATACCATCATTACATCTAAGCTTGACTATAATGACAGATTTGTTTTATAACATCATTACATCTAGGCTGAACTATAATGACAGATTTGTTTCATACCATCATTACATCTAGGCTTGACTATAATGACAGATTTGTTTTATAACATCATTACATCTAGGCTGGCCTATAATGACAGATTTGTTTATAACATCATTACATCTAGGCTTGACTATAATGACAGATTTGTTTTATAACATCATTACATCTAGGCTTGACTATAATGACAGATTTGTTTTATAACATCATTACATCTAGGCTTGACTATAATGACAGATTTGTTTATAACATCATTACATCTAGGCTTGACTATAATGACAGATTTGTTTTATAACATCATTACATCTAGGCTTGACTATAATGACAGATTTGTTTATAACATCATTACATCTAGGCTTGACTATAATGACAGATTTGTTTTATAACATCATTACATCTAGGCTTGACTATAATGACAGATTTGTTTATAACATCATTACATCTAGGCTGGACTATAATGACAGATTTGTTTTATAACATCATTACATCTAGGCTGGACTATAATGACAGATTTGTTTCATACCATCATTACATCTAGGCTTGACTATAATGACAGATTTGTTTATAACATCATTACATCTAGACTTGACTATAATGACAGATTTGTTTATAACATCATTACATCTAGGCTGGACTATAATGACAGATTTGTTTTATAACATCATTACATCTAGGCTTGACTATAATGACAGATTTGTTTATAACATCATTACATCTAGGCTTGACTATAATGACAGATTTGTTTTATAACATCATTACATCTAGGCTGGATTATAATGACAGTTTTGTTTTATTCCATCATTACATCTGGGCTGGACTATAATGACAGATTTGTTTTATAACATCATTACATCTAGGCTGGACTATAATGACAGATTTGTTTTATACCATCATTACATCTAAGCTGGACTATAATGACAGATTTGTTTTATAACATCATTACATCTAGGCTGGACTATAATGACAGATTTGTTTTATAACATCATTACATCTAGGCTGGACTATAATGACAGATTTGTTTTATAACATCATTACATCTAGGCTGGACTATAATGACAGATTTGTTTTATAACATCATTACATCTAGGCTGGACGATAATGACAGATTTGTTTATAACATCATTACATCTAGGCTTGACTATAATGACAGATTTGTTTTATAACATCATTACATCTAGGCTTGACTATAATGACAGATTTGTTTTATAACATCATTACATCTAGGCTTGACTATAATGACAGATTTGTTTATAACATCATTACATCTAGGCTTGACTATAATGACAGATTTGTTTATAACATCATTACATCTAGGCTGGACTATAATGACAGATTTGTTTTATAACATCATTACATCTAGGCTGGACTATAATGACAGATTTGTTTTATAACATCATTACATCTAGGCTTGACTATAATGACAGATTTGTTTTATACATGTACCATCATTACATCTAAGCTGGACTATAATGACAGATTTGTTTTATTCCATCATTACATCTAAGCTGGACTATAATGACAGATTTGTTTTATTCCATCATTACATCTAAGCTGGACTATAATGAAAATGATTTTCTAGATTTTCCATACATTTACATGGTTTGGACTTTGTTTAGTTTATAAGAATATTAAAGTTTCTCAAAGCAGTCCCAACGGCTCAGCATGCAGGCCTAACGCTCTGGTTGCTGTCATAACCTATTGTACAGCTCGGTAATAACTGAAAGCATACTGTTGAAGATTTTGAACATAGTTGCAGATGTAATATTGCAATCTAATTATGTTTATAAAATTCAACAGAAACATTTCTTACATCACCTTTCAAATTGTACTAACATGTTTTCAGTTTTTGTTTTGGAACCGTGTTAGTGTATTTCTGAACTGTACTGTAGGAAGGATGAGATTGAATGTAGTATTTATACCTGGAAATTATAAAGGAATAATCTTATTTGTATGCTCTTCTTAACCATTTAGTGGTCAAGCCATCCAAAACTGCCCTCTAAAATGGTCTTGAGAAATGTCCATTTGCAGACAAGTGAAGACTATTTTTGAAAATTTACCTCTAGAATGACTGTCTCTATAACCGAGCCAGTCATTCCAGAGGTAAATTTTCAAAAGTACTCTTCTCTTGGCCTGCAAATGATCATTGAATAAGCAAGTAATTTTGGTTTTCTTGACCATAATTTATCCTTTAAAGGGCTAATGTAGGAATTCAATCTGTCAATCAAGTATCTGACATCATAATAAATTATGTCACTAGTTAACTGACATCGCAGTCAAAATAATGTATAGATTTGTCACGAAAATTAAAAAATCAAACTAGTGAACGAATCATGTCTTTGCTGAATTTACAATTTAATAAACATTCTGTTGAAAACTTTGGCACTAATTTGAAAATAATTTGATTGGGAGTTGTTGCAATAGAAAGTAACACCCACCAGACAAATTAATTTCAGAACCTAGCTAGGAATTGGTTGGAATGGTTAGAAAGTGATCTCTCTATTCCCTCTCAAATACCTAACCCTTTCACCAATGAATTTCTCATATCTCATTTTCAATTCTCCAAATGGGAAAAGGGTTGAATATTTTGAAATTAATTTGACTGGAAGCTGGTGCTGCCTTAGGCAGGACCAGCTTTCATTCAAATTAACTTCAAACTATTCAACAGAATAAGTTTAATATCGTAAAGAATATTTTTTTTTTAAGGATTTGTCGGTGAAATCATTAACAAATTATCAAAAATATAAATTTTTATGGGTGCTCCATTGAACATGTTTTGGTAGCTTGTAAATTATGATTGCTTCCCATGTATTGCCTATTATTGGTGGGGGAATCTTTTTGGGTGTTGAATATTGCTGTGTAAAATTTTACTCAAATCTTGATTACATGAAGAGTTTTAGTTATTGTTTAATTATATTATTATCTGTTACAGACTGTGCATAAGGACGCTGCTGAGACACTCGTGGAGGATGAACAAGTTTTCTTGCAAAAACAGCAAAGAGCACTAATTCAAACACCGACAGCAGGACCTATGGGGGTACGGTTAACACGTTTTATCCCACACACAAGATACAATAGCTCTTTGATGGTGTCAGAAATTTTTGACAGAATTTTGTGAAACTAATTTGACTGGAGATTGTTGTTGCCTACTGTCGGCAACAACCTCCAGAGAAATTAGTTTCAAAATATTAAGGGGGTTATTTTGTACACTTACTCGACTCATCATGAAGTGTTTCAAGACAATTGTAATGGCACTGTGTGTGGCGTGCGTGCATGTGTGTGTGTGTGTGTGTGTGTTCTGAATTCTCTGCATATACATGGAGTTGTGTCTGAGTGAAATCTATGCATATTCACAGAGATTTCTCCCCTGTAATCATATACGATGCAATAATTAAAACATCTGTCTCTAGTAGCAGCTCATATACCAAGCAGAATGAACTTTCTGGCAGACCAATGGCAGAATCCAGCTTATCCATCCGCCATACGTGACATGTGGCATGACGTTATAATCAATGATGTCATGAATGACATAGATAGGTTCATCAGAAACGCATAGTTGGTGATGGACTAAGCATTGTTGTATGAATTGTATGTCTTTAATACCGTAAACATGCTGTTGAATATTTAGAAACTAACTAGACTGGGCGCTGTTGCTCCCTATAGCAGCAACAGCACCCAGTAAAATTATTTTCAAAATATTCAACAGCTTACCTATATAGTTTTCTGGAATAGCTAAAACTGCAAAGGTCCATTGTCCCGGTCATGCAGGATCTGTATCACAATTGCTTCAAAATGTGACATCCAATATGACCCCCAGTTAATCATTTTGGAAGTCAATTTCTGTGGGATATATATAGCTCTGTTGCTTAGCTCGAACATTAGCTGTAGTGAGCGATTCCTTTCACAATTGGTCTGGACTCCAAAATCCAGATCCAAACTTGCTACCAAATGTTTTTAACCCTGGTTTATGTATTTTATATTAGGACACACCAGTGCGCTCACCAGCGCAGAAGCCCTCAAGCACGACACCTCGTGCAACCACTCAACCCGGTACCATGACAGGAGGATCACCCAAAAAGGTGTGTTGTTTAACCCTTTGCTACCCGTAACATCCCAGATCGCCTGACTCACTCAAGACACTAATGGCCCAGGCCACCCCATACTTTAACAATGGCAATGATACCAAAGGATTTTTTGAGGAGTACTCTCCCTTTAGGCGTCTTGTGTTATGCGGGTGTATTTGTTCGGTGGAATACAGTTACCAGTATATGGGTTGATGTTATTGTAAGGTGATTGACAGTTTGCCCACCAGCCAGATGCAGTATTATCGTCAAAATCCTGTCACAGGGCATGTGGAGATTTAATGTATAATCACATAGCATTGTTAGATACTTCAAATTGGTAAAGCATAGAGAGGCCTGAGCTGTTACAGTCAGGAGTGAGCATAGGCATCATTTCAGTTATTTCAACATTTTTATGGTGATTTTAAGAAAAATGTCAAATTTCTGGAAAATGTTGGAATTTAATTTGGTCCACGCAGAACATTGCGTAAAAATATTCGGACAAGAGAGCGTTAATTGATATTTAGCAGCCAGTATTCTGGTTTAGTGTACAGTCGAACTTGTCGTAATCGAGCACCATGTGGAGAGAAGATAACCACTAAACCCATGTGAGTTCTCATGATTAAATGATTAACTCACATGGCCAGAAGGGTTATATTTGTTAAAACTCTGATTTTCAGACTGAGAGAATATCTTATGAAGTCTTTATAGCCTCTCATCAAATTTGGTCTATGACTTCCCTGACATAGCAAGTTCTCCATTGAGATTATTATTCTATATTTCAGCAAAATCTCCATATTGACCAAGGTTTTATAGGCACTATTTGATGTCTTACATTGTGTACATTGTATGTTGTTGTTATTGTTGACAGCTTGACAATGCTAAAGCTGGCACGACAAGTGAAGGTGTTCTCGCAAATTTCTTCAATAGTTTACTCAGTAAGGGTAAGGCCGGGAGTCCACCCGCAGGTGGCGGTGGAGTAAGCGGCCCCAGTCCAGGAAGCAGTCCAGCACAGCGGACTGGTGAGTATTATTACATAATAATCCAGACTAGCTAGACCAATTCCTTTCACATCGGAAAAAGAAATGGTGTTTCTTGTTTTGCTCATTTTCAGCAAAAATACACCTTTTTAGTTAAAATTGAAATTGACATTCATTTTTAACCCTTTAAGAAATGGTCTTGAGAAACGTCCATTTGCAGACCAAAAGTAGAGTGTTTTCTAGAGAATTTGACATTTTCTTGAACAAATTCGAGGGATAAAGGGTTAATCTAAAATGTCATTCAATTTGTTCAAGGGGAATTGATACATCAAACACCATGACCGCCATAGACCAATCAACATGTAGCGTGTTTGGCAGCCATATTGGACTTTTCCTTGAAGTCGAAATTGGTTGTCAATTAAACCGTTTTATGGCCATCGTTGATTTTTTGCCGCCAAAAACTCCCATACTAAAGCAAGAGAAAATTTAAAATGTCATCAAGAACCAGTGGACTGATTGTAACCAAATTTGGTTAGATAAATCCTTGGGCTATAAGGATCCAAGTTTGTTTAAATAAAGCTGATCGGCCCATTTGGGGGATTGAATTGAAATTCATGAAACATCATCTAAGGTAACTGCTAAACAAATTTTGTTCAAGAGAACTTGATTAGCATAGATTGAAATTTGTTCAGATGATAATCGGCCAATTTGGCCAGCAGCCATCTTGGATTATGGCCAGTTTTCAGCCCGATCCGTTCAGCGGTCTCCCAAGCGGTTTTGGAAAGATTTTTAAATACGTTTAGTATTTTAAAATCTTTCCAAAACCGCTTGGGAGACCGCTGAGTGGATTGGGCTGAAATTTAGAAGCTATGATTACGAACTAAGGGCCATTAAAGTTTGTTCAAAGGAAATTGATACATCAAAGAACATGGCTGTCGTGGACCAACACAATGTAGCGTGTTTGGTAGCCATATTGGATTTTTTATTTGATTTATTTTGAAGAGGAAATTGGTTTTATATAGTTTTTTTGAGTACGCTGATTTCAAATTTGTCACTTTCGAAATTATTGGATAACTGTTTTGGCGGCCATCTTATACCTTTCTCCTGCCAATAGATGGTCCGAGAGGAAATCGTGGAGCGCCCGGTTCGGCCGGTGGGGGTGCTCCACGTCCCCAGCTGGAGGTGGCGGAGATGGCACCGCCGGCGTGGTTTGGTCCGGCTATGCAGGGTTTTCTGCATAGCGTTCTGCCCACGCTGGTGTCGTCCCTGCTACCAAAGGTTGGGGGGCAGTTTCTCCCCATGCCTGGTACGGATCCTGTCCTCGGACAGGATTCTGGACTGGTTACCGAGGGGGCCGTCTCGTACGGCCCCCTGGCGGGCCCGTCTGGCTTCGGCCAGATGGGTTCTGTCTCTCTGCGGCCACCTCCGGGTGGTCCAGTAGCGGTGGCCGGTCCGTCAGGTGTGGGAGCTGTCCGCCAGGAGTGTTTCATGGGGTGGCGGCGGAACCGTGTGGTAGCGGAGTGCCTGGCGTGTCAGCCGTGGCTCCTTGCCGGGAGGCCGTGGCTGGCAGACCCGTGAGCACGTCAACGGGTGACGTGTTTGCGGGGGTATCTTCTTCGGAGGTAGATTGGTCTGATGCTCTGGCGTGGCTAGCCAGAGTGGACCCGTCTGTGGTTTCGGCCACGGCCGATGAAGATGCGCCCCGTCCGTCGGTTGCGTCGATTAGGACGGGGATTTTGCCCGCGGCCCGGATCCAGTCAGTGGGACTGGATCCACGGTTCATTGATTTGTTGGATGCTATTTATAGTAAACAACTAATGACCAAGGGTCAGCTCCCTGCGGCCTCCAGGGAGGTGCGGGCAAGATGTCGTATTCCGCGGGGTGAATACGACAGGTATGGTGTAGTCCCGTCGGTCACGGAGGATGACCGATGGGTACTGGGCGTCCAGAGTGCGGGGTCGGGTGGTCCCGGTCCGGCACTAGTGGATAAGTCCCAGGTACACCAGGAAGAAGTCCTGGCCCTATGCGATGAGGGTGTGAGGGCAGCGATGAGCGCTGTCAATCACTCTTATCGTCTACTTCAGTCGGTGTGGGCTGAAGCGGGGCAGGCCACCCTGTGCCACCTGTGGCGCTATCGTGTGTTAATGACGGCTTGGTGCTGTCAATGGATGCATTGGCAAGGGTGCAAGTGCGAGTGACGAAGTCCAGGAGGCAAATGGTCATTGACCATATGCGTCCGGCTACGGCAGTCAGGGAACGTCTTCTTGGGACGCCCCTGACAGGGCCTAGCATCTTTGGTGGCCAAGCGCGGGCCATCTTAGAGGACACCGCCAGTATTGCGCAGAATCGGTTAGCGGTAAATCTACAGCTAGAGCTAGTGCGGCAAGCGCACGCACTAGGGGCTGTGGGCAAACCGCTAACGGGACAGCCTTCAAAGAAACAGAAAAAGCATAAGAGCAAGGCGAAAGCCAGGCCTATTGCGACGTCTGTTTCGGCTGGGTTCTCGGATCCGCCGCCGGCGAAGAAACCCAGGAAGGTTGTAGAGGCGCCTACCCTCCCCAATGTTGCTCCTGACCGCCCTAGAGGTGGGAAGGGCAAGGGTAAGGGTAAGGCCTCAAAGGGCGGACAGAAGGGGCCGAAGCGTACCTGAGGGTACGCAAGCTCCCTTCATATCCACCTGGACCGCACCTGTGCGACAGGAACAGCGGTGCCAGTTATACCCGTCGTGCCTAGAACGAAATTGTTCTCACTCTCTCTCGTTAAGAAAGGGGGGGGGGGGGGGGCGGACTGCGAGCCGGACAACCCCGTTAGACGTCGAGGCGTCTATGGTGGGTGGAAGGCTCATGCGTTTCGTCGAGGCTTGGCGAGGTGTGACGTCAGACAGTCTGGTCCTGGGATGGTTATCCCAGGGTTACATGCCGGAGTGGTGGGACTTTCCGCCACAAAATCTGTCTTTGGCACCTGTCTGGACACCCGTACCAAGGGAGCCAGACAAGTTAGAAGCCGTTCAAAAGGAAGTGTCGGGTTTGCTTCTGAAGGGAGCAATAAAACCAGCAAACCGGAACACTCCAGGCTTCTATTCAAACATGTTCCTTGTCCCCAAGAGCACAGGGGGATGGAGACCCATACTCAATCTCAGGCCATTAAATTGGTTTATCCATACGCCTCGGTTCCAGATGGAAACGCCGAGGTCGGTAATGGCGGGATTGAGGAAAGGAATGTGGTGTGTATCGATCGATCTGAAAGATGCATATTTCCACATTCCAATGAATCGGAGTTGGCACAGGTTTCTGAGATTTGCGTTTCAGAATCAAGTATGGGAGTTTACAGTTCTCCCGTTTGGCCTGTCGACAGCTCCGAGGGTTTTCACAAGAGTGGTCCTTGCGGTGACAGCGTTTCTCAGAAAAGAGAACGTGGTGCTACACACCTACATAGACGACTCGCTGCTCAAGGCAGACTCGGCAGCCAGGTTGAACATGGATACTGCTCTGACTCTGAAGTTACTTTCAGATCTAGGCTGGATAGTCAACGAGGAGAAATCCGAGTTGACGCCCACTCAACATTTCGTTTATTTGGGGATGCGATTCGACCTCGAGGAGGGCAGGGTTTACCCATCAGAGCCCAGAGTGGTGTCTCTGTTAGCCATCCTCAGGAGTTTTCGAGTGGGAAACCACATTCAGGCGAGGCGGTTCCTTCAGATGCTGGGCATGATGGTCTCCATGGAGCAGGTTATCCCGTACGCTGCTCTAATGCAAAGACCTATCCAGTTGTATCTGATGTCTCTGTGGAAACAGAGAACAGAACACCTGTCAAAACTGGTGCCAGTTTTGGAGCCGATAATATCGCATCTTCTATGGTGGAAACAGCGTCAGAATCTCCTAATAGGGGTTTCGCTGCACCTACCCCACCCCCAGCTGTCCGTTTACACGGATGCATCGCTGGAAGGGTGGGGTGCCTGCCTGGGAGAACACCAGGTCTCGGGCACATGGACTCTCCCGGAGAGTCAGCTGCATATCAATCTGTTGGAAATGATGGCAGTGGAACTGGCGTTGGAAGAGTTCCTTCCGATGATCAGGGGCAAGGTGATATTGATACGGTCGGACAATTCGACAGTAGTATCATATATAAATCGCCAAGGAGGGACCAGGTCGCCCACCCTGTGCATCAGGGTGTGGCACTTGATTCAATGGTGCAGGAATTACTCGGTTGTTTTGAAAGCAGCTCATATTCCTGGCCGATTGAACATTCTGGCGGATGCTCTGTCTCGCAGACAGAGAATCTTGCCAACAGAATGGTCGCTCAACCCTCCAGTTCTACGACGGATCTTCGAGCATTGGGGCAAACCCAACGTGGACTTGTTCGCCACAAAGGAAAATGCTCAAATCATGACATATGTCTCGCCGATTCCAGATCCAAATGCCGTCCATACAGACGCTCTGGCGATAAGCTGGAGAGGGATGCACGCGTACGCGTACCCACCCACCATTCTTCTTCCGAAGGTATTGGTGAAGGTCAGGGAGGAGCCGTGTCTGGTCCTGCTAATAGCGCCGTATTGGCCGAGCAGGGCGTGGTTCACGGATCTTCTGGATCTGCTGGTGGAAAATCCTGTGCAGTTGCCCGAGATTCCGAACATAATCTCCCAGGCCAAGGGACGCTTCCTACACGAGCGTCCCGAAATGTTCAAATTGACTGCGTGGATGTTGTCAAACAACGTTCCACGTCGGAAGGCTTTTCTCGACAGGCTGCTGATTTCATCGCGGCTGCGAGAAGGAGGTCAACCTTCAAGTCATATAACAACAAGGTTAACAGATTTGCAGACTGGTGTGAAGAAAAGGGTATTGATACCTTTCAATCCACTATTCAGCAAATAGCAGACTTTCTCTGTGAGCTGTTCTTTACAGGACTAGCTCCCGTCACAATTGCTGGATACAAGTCAGCTTTGGCATCAGTTATCCCTTGTCTAGCCAACCGGGATAGTCCAGAGGTGGCCCAGTTAAACGTGATGTTGAAGGGAATGAGCAATCTCCGCCCGAGACAACCGGTAGTCATTCCAGCCTGGAGTCTATCTTTAGTGCTTAATGTACTGGCCAAGCACCCATTCGAACCGTTGCGTTCGGCTAGTCTAAAGCATTTGACTCTAAAGGCGGTCTTTCTATTGGCAGCTTCCTCAGCTAGAAGGCGCAGTGAGATCCATGCGCTTTCGGCAGAGAGGAACCGATTTATTGTTTCTGGAGAAGGTCTGCGTCTTCTGCCAAGAGCAGAATTTATGTCAAAGAACCAATCTTTGAGATATCCCGGCAAACCGATCATTATACCGAAGTTAACCAGGTTTGATCGTGATGCCAGTGTCTGGTGCCCGGTCCGTGCTTTGACTAAGTACAAGAAACGGACTGACTCGTTACGGTCGAACGATAGACATCTGTGGATCTGCCATAAAAAGCCTTATGGCGCCGCATCCATGGATACTATCTCTCGTTGGGTGGTCGAATGCATTCAGACTACTCATGAGATGGCGACTGGGCACCAGGTGCAGGGCGTAAGGGCACACGATGTTAGAGGAATAGCCGCCTCGACCGCCCTTTACAATGGTGTTCCGTTAGAGGACATCATGGCCGTTGCACAATGGCACTGTGAGTCCTCATTTACGGATTACTATATGAGGGATGTGTCAGACTCGGCCAATCCACTCGCTTTAGCTGTTTTGAAACGATAGTTAGTGACCACACTGCTTTTCCCCTTTTTTCACTTTGGTAAGAAAAGAACCTAAAGCAGGCATGGTCAAGCGAGAGGATGTCAACCAGATTGTGTCACTGATGGCCGAACCGGTGAATGGTTGTAGGCGGTACGTCTGAAGTCCTGTTATCATAAGGTAATTCAACAAGTGAGAGTTTTTTGTATTATGTATATGTATCATGTTCATTCATCTTATATATTCATGCTCATTCCCAGGCTAATACAAGCGATATGCAGGGAGTTAACCCTCTTTGCATATTGGTGTTTTCAGGCGAGATACATGTTCGTTAGTTCTCTCCCTTTTCTTAGGAGGAAAAAGGGGGGGGGACTGTGACGCGAATGTGATTCGGTTCCGTGAACTTGACGGTCCTTTTAGGTCTCCGTTAGTCAAGTTTGAAGTCTAAAATCTTTCTCCAAGGGGCAAAATTAGCATGTATGGCTTGCCCCTTCCCACCAGGTTACTGATCAAATCTGGTGTATATCAGAAGTAACAGAATGGTGAGTATTGATCGAAGGAGAATGCAGGAAATGTCAATTTCCCTTTCTCCGAGATCTAACAATACTCACCATTCTGTTACGGACCCAGCCTCCCAGCCCCACGGAGGCAAGCCATAGTTTTCTCTTGTTTGGTGGCTATGCAAACAATATGAGCTCTATGGTAAACGGGTACTCGGCAGTTGGGAGCCGGGTACCCGGTTCCCAGGAGTCGGTAAAGCTTTCTAAGTCTATAATCCTAGAGCCGCTGTCAGGGCCAGCTGTATATCAGAAGTAACAGAATGGTGAGTATTGTTAGATCTCGGAGAAAGGGAAATTGACATTTCCTGCAATCCCATGTAGTAAAGCAATAGGAAATTTAAAATGTCTTCTCGAGAACCACTGGACTGCTTTTAACCAAATTTGGTAGGAAAATCCTTCAGCCATAGGGATCCAATTGTGGCCATCTGGGATTCTCCAGGAATTGGCCAGAAATTCCTTAAAATACTGATCCCCATTAACCATTTTAGACTATTTCAACCAAATTTGGCTAGATGGACCTTAGTATGGGAGGCTTCCATAAAGAGCTTTAAGATTGGTCAATTTTTCGACCGACCATCTTGTTCAAACAAATGATATTGTTCAGTTTTGCCAGCGCCCAACAATTACAGGTGAGCAATACAGGCCCCCTGGGCCTCTGGTCTTACTATCAACAGATTAGGTGAAAATCAGAAACATTATACAAAATCTTTCTTCAAAGCTATGCGTATGATATGATGGTCAATATTTTGAAATCAATTTCAACTAAAACAGTTTCTACCTGATATTTTTGTAGATAGTAGCGTTTAAAGTAATACTTTCCATGTATTTTATATAATATACAAGTTTGGAGAGACACGTATGAGATATTGAGTTGAATATTTGGAATATGATTTGACTGGAAGTCATTGATGACAAATGAGTTTCATTCAAATTTTATTCTACATGTACAATAGTGTGTATGTTTGATTTCAAACGTAGATACTAAGCTTCCCATATTGAAATATACATCATTCAATACCATGAACGTTTGGGGAGGTTACTACATATATATATATATATATACTTTTCACAGATCGTGGATCCGTCTCGCGAGATGCTGCAGCTGAGCTTGAACGCATGGGACGAGTGAAAAAAGCAACAGCGGAAACGACACACACCAACGATACTGGTGGTTCATGATTACACTACCTCTGTCGTTCCCTCTAGTGTTCATTTCCACCCTGTTGATCGCAGAATCTAGCTATCTGCTCATATTACTAACTCAGCCGTAGCTGTATTGAACTGTACTAATACAGTCATACTTCCTCTGCGTTAGATGACAAAATGCTATTTACCTCGTGTCAAGTGCTGCTTATGTCAGAGTTAAATGTGCAGACACTGCTCCTGTGTCAGACGAGGAGGGGTTTTGTATTGCATAGGCTTGGGTGATACTTTCGCTACTGCTGCTGCCATAATTATTGTACTAGGTTTATTTGTAAGTATGCATCCTAAATTATTATATTAACATGAACAGACAAATATGAAACGATATAAGAAATATTCTGTTGAATATTTTGGAATTAATTTAAAAGGATGCATTAACTTCCATATCTGCCTATGACAGCAATGGTTCCCAGTAAAATGTTTAAAAAAAATATTCATCCACCTTTCTGTATAGGTTCCTTGAATTGAAATTGAGTTACTTGGTTCTCAGTGTTGAAAGCAGGATTAAGATATACTTAACTTACTACGTCTATCTCAGTATGCCTGGCCTTATGAAATAGAAAGTTTAAGAAGTAATATTAAAAAGCCCATTTATAAATAATAAATACAATATCTCTGATATGAATAATTCATTCATGACGCACCGCTTACAGAACCACACAAAGCAGTAAGTAAGAAAATAATTCTAAAGCGTTATCTCCCTTGGTTTGCCTTAACGCAATAAGTCTACGGTTGAAATGATTGGTATGCGCTGTAAGTATGGTATAGTGAATACTCTAAAACAAACAAATCTGCATGTGCCCGCTGGCATTTTATGACTAATAACTTCGTCACCGTGTTGGAATAAAATGCCAGAATGTTACTCGGCGAGTTTATGTTTAGCAAATTTAATAACTATGTACCTAGTAAAATGTGGAAGGCCACAATCACTAGTAATTAATTATGTATTAGTTAATGCTACAGCATAAAACACAACTATGAACCTTTGAGGATTAATCTCTTGCCTTTCAATCAAAGTACTCTTGAGACTCGTTTTCACCAATCCACATTAACCCTTTAATGGTCATACCAGCCTCTGAAGTAATTTTGCGAAATATCCATCTGCAGGCCAAAAGCAGACTGTGCTAACCCCTTTAATGGTCAGGCCAGCCAAAACTGGCCTCTGCAGTGGTCTTGAGGAATGTTAATTTGCAGGCCAAGAGAACACTATTTGTGAAAATGTATCCCTGGAATGACTGGCTCGATAACCGAGCCAGTCATTCCAGTCATGCATTCACAAAAATAGTCTTCTCTTGGCCTGCAAATGGCCATTCAATAAACAAATGTTTCGATTTTCTTGACCAAATTTGACCATTAAAGGGTTAAAACAAATTGTCCACTGGAATGCCTGGCTCCATCCATTCCAGTTGTAAGTTTGCTGAATTATTTTTTCTCTTGGCCAACAAATGAACATTCAGTTAGGAACAATTTTAATGATCTTGGCCATTACAGTGTAAGTAATGTTTTTGATTTTAAGTACATATATGTGGACTCATAGAAGGCCGCATTAGGGAACATCAAAAAGTGGTCACTAATAAGAAGTTGTCTCCCGACACAGGCTAGTTGCTGTATTAAATAGTCTTTAGAAGCCTAAAAATAGTGTTTCATTAAGACCAGTGATTAGCTGTTAAACCACATACGGTTATCAAGCCAGTCATTCCAGTGTTAAATTTTCAAAAATCCTCTTCTCTTTGTAAGTCAATGGGCATTTCTGAAGTTCACTGCAGAAGCAGTTTTTGCCTGATTTGAGCGCTTAAAGGGGTTAAGAAAATAAGCGAGATGCACTATAGTTGCAACTTAGGCAGGTTTGTTTGAAATGTAAATTGAATCGACGGACGGACTGATAGGCAAACTTACACTAAACATGTAATATTAAATTTAACATCTTGGCAGTAAGCCGGCTACATCCTAAGTATGACGCAGATGCTATTCAGAATATAAGATCTACATCCACAACGCCCAGTCCAATGTTTATCCTCAGCTTTATGTAAATGCTTATGAAATGGTAGTATCTACATACTACCAAATAGCCATTGGTGTGTGCTATTACGCAATAGAAGGTATCTCAGAATTAGTATATATTGTACATTATTCTTCCATATTGAAATTTATATTTATTATATATTATAACTTGTAAATTATTTTATGTATAGATGTAATAATTTAACACACTGACTCACGCTTCACTTAGCCCTGTAACTCGCAAATCTATTACATATTGTAATAACTATCTTGTTGTATATATTTTTTAATAATTTGACTTGAAGATGTTGCTGCCTAAGATAGCGACATCTTCCAATCAATTAATTTCCAAATATTCAACAGCTTGCCTTTTGTGGTTGCTTGGAAGAAGCGATAATGGAATTTCTTTGGTTGAAATGTTTAGTCAAATTACTTTCTCACTTCGCCTCTGGGACTATAATAATTATTAATCATATTATCATTAATTTATAATAATTAATTTCTTACTTTTTATACGTTTTCCACATTTAAGTGCTTGATAGATATCAAAATTTCTGGTTATTGGGTAAGAATGGATTGATTTGTTCTTATAAATGACTCAGATTTTAACCCATTAGCTACATGTTGATCCCAGTGTCCTAGGATGATCACTCCAGGCAAGGGAATGTAGATCCCAGTGTTCTAGGACGATCACTCCAGGCAAGGCAATGTAGATCCTAGTGTCCTAGGATGATCACTCCAGGCAAGGCAATGTTGATCCCAGTGTCCTAGGACGATCACTCCAGGCAAGGCAATGTAGATCCCAGTGTCCTAGGACGATCACTCCAGGCAAGGCAATGTAGATCCCAGTGTCCTAGGACGATCACTCCAGGCAAGGCAATGTAGATCCCAGTGTCCTAGGACGATCACTCCAGGCAAGGCAATGTAGATCCCAGTGTCCTAGGACGATCACTCCAGGCAAGGCAATGTAGATCCCAGTGTCCTAGGACGATCACTCCAGGCAATGGCTTAAGAAATGAGGACATAAATGTATATGGGTTCTTCTTTAGCCCTTTAATGGTGATGCCAGCTTCTGTTATGGTCTTGTTGAATGTCCATTTACATCTTATGAGAATACAATTTTTGAAGATTTACCACTAAAATGACTGGCTTGTTAACCAAGCCAGTCATTCCAGTGGTCAATTTTCAAAAATGGTATTCTCTTTCCTGTAAATGGACATTCAATAGGCAGATAGTTAAATTTCCAAATTTGACCATTAAAGGGTTAATAAAATGGTGGGGTTACAGGAATTAGTATTTTTATGAAGATTTGGTCAAATCAGGAGAGAGATCTCTGAGAACCACTCTCCAGAGGCTGTCTTCATGAATGTGTGGCTTATGCCCGTGGCTACCTTTACAACCCGATGTAGATGGCCAGGCTTTGGTGTATTTATGAAGGGGCGTATAAATGTCATCTAACTTGGCTGAATATGTGCATAGAAATTTTTTACATGCACCTTATTATTTGTTCATTGCCCCTGGGCAGACAGAAAAACAAACAGACGGACAGACCCAACAGACGGAACCATTTGTAGCTATACCCACACCTTTCTGTCTAAGCTCCTCCCACATTTTATGTGTGTTGCAATCAATTTGATAGGCTGAAAACTGAAATCCCAGTATCTAAGTTTCAGTGTAATTAATTATGTTAGATGTTGCATATTTTGAAACAAATTTGACTGGGCCCAGACAAAAATAATTTCAAAATATTCAACAGAATGTTTATTAAGTTGTAAATTCACCAAAAACATCCAATTCGTTTACTTTATTGAGTGATTTTCGTGACGAGGCTACATCATTTTGATGGTGATGTCGGCTAACATAGCATTGCTTCTTCTTCTTTTCGATCGCTGGTATCACACTTGGAGAGCCGTTCTCAAGATGAAATCGGTTGATTCGATCTCCAAGCGTCATTTCATTAGCGCTGTGCATAATGCTCTGGTTAGCCCCTCCAAATGTCTGGATTGACACCCAGTGGGTTACACCCCTGCACCACGTTGAGGCCGAGCATATAGTCTTAAACAGGGGACATGGCATTGCATTATACCTTGCTTACATCTTTGTAGCTGGTTAACCCCTATGTAAGCTGTTATTTTACTCTATAAAACCTTAAGTGAGTAAAGTTCTGTGCATTGTTAAATCTTGAGGCTAATGAATATGCACTGCACTTATTGAAAAGGTGCTGTGAGTAGCCAGTAGGTGCTGTGAGTAGCCAGTAGGTGCTGTGAGTAGCCAGTAGGTGCTGTGAGTAGCCAGTAGGTGCTGTGCGTAGTCAATAGGTGTTGTGAGTAGTCAATCAATAGAGCTCTTGTTGTTTGGATGCTGATTAATCGATCGCATTCATCATACAACTCTTGTTTAATCCCACACTCCAATAAATAGCTCATACAACTACCTTTTATAAACAGTAAAATTTAGGAAGATGAAATTGTATTTTTAGCAATATTTTGGTGCTTCAGTATTGCTCATCTGTAGATGTCTATTCGCTATGGCCAAGATTTTCTGTTCAATCCTGTTCCTGACTGCAATGGACCATGAAAAGGTGGTCACTAAAGGTATCATGTCAGACCTTTGAGGCACATAAGGCATCAAACATCTGCCAAGGATTTTGTGTTATTCTGATTAATGTATGCCAATATATACACCCTCAAGTGCTATATATTGTACAAATGTATCTATTTCTGTATTATATCACAGCCACCCCTACCCTGCCACACCCTTCTTTTGTATTAGGCATTATGTTTGTTGTTGTTGTTTTTTATTGCTGTATTATAGACATGTGGCATATGTATGGAATATTGTAAAATTATTATTCTCCACTAAGAAGTGTAATTATTGTTTACCTTTTAACCCTCAAATTTGTTCAAGAGAATTGCAGTTTTCTAATTAAAAATGTCCATTCGCACACCAAAAGAGAAGGAATTACTTTTGAAAATTTACCACAGAAATGACTGACTCGACTATCAAGCCAGTCATTCCAGTAGTCAATTTTCAAACAATGTCTTCCCTTGGTTTGCTATTTGAGATTTCTCAAGACCAGTGCAGATGTTGTTTTTGGCAGGCTTGAGTGTTAAAGGGTTAATGATGATAATATTATCACAGATGTTAGATAATAGGGTAGAATGTCGTGAATATTTACTTCAGGAAATGTATTCTTTGAGATTTGACTTTTGTAAGCAACAAACATTTGTGCTTATTAGTTTAATGTTATCTAAATAAGTCTGATAGAAGAAGGATTGGTGTGTATTTCAAGAAATATGCTGCTGAAGGCTGTTGCTTTAATATCCATAATTTATATATCTACTTACATTAACCTTTTAGCACTCAAGTCGGCCAAAAATGGTTTTGATCTATGGTCTTAAGAAATTTAGGTTTGCAGATCACGGGAAGATCATTTTTGGAAAATTTTCCTCAGGAACAACTGGCGATGAGAAAGCTGAAATTTGCTTTAACAAATTTGAGTATAATGGTTAACCAATATAACCAACCCTGAGATACAAGTCACCAACCTTTAATGAAACCATACCAAGGTATTGAATTTTTTTGAAAACAATTTGACTGGATGCAGTTGTTGCCTACGGATGCAAGAGCTTCCTGTCAATTTAATCTGAAAATATCCAACATCTTAGCTGTGTAGTTGTTTTAGCCCTGTTATGGTCAAGCCGTCCAAAACCAACCTCTGCAGTGGTCATGAGGAATATCAATATGCAGACCAAGAGAAGACTATTTTTTAACATTTACGACTGGAATGACTTGGTTGATTACCGAGCCAGTCATTCCAGTGGTAAAATTTTGAAAAATAGTCTTCTCATGTCTTGAAAATGGACATTCAGTAAACAAATATTTTGAATTTTTACCATTAAAAGGCTAAAATAGAGATTTGACTGTTACAAAGGTTAAGATTACTTATTATGCACCACACAAAATACATTTTATAATCGAAAAAATCAAATATCAAACTTGATATTACCTCGAGTAATATTTCACTGTCAGTCTGCCTTACACTGTTTTTGCATATTGTCTGTGACTGGAGTTTAGTAGCTTGGTAGTGTCTCGCTTCACCCACGTCGATATAGAAATTATGTAAACTCGTTTCATCTAACCCAGTCCAGTAGATTTATTTAAACATCAGTTTCATTAGCCATATTAGATATGATAAATCCCAGTACATCTCCATTTACGTAACCATGCGTAAAAGCTGGTGAATAGAATCCACTTCTTCCAGTCAAGTTATTCTCAAAATATTCATCCAAATATTTCGTGTAGGTGATAACATACTTCCGGGTCCACCTGTCTGTGATGCATATTCCCTTTGAAATTTCAGTGACTCAATTTGAAGACACCTCAATAGGAAAGCTGTTGAATATTTTGAGACCTGTTTGACTGGAACCTGTTACTATTCAACAGAAAATTCATTACATTATAAAGAATTTGCCATTTATGTAAGTATTAAATTTTTTTAAAGATTTAGATATTAAAAAAATGGTATTCAACAACAAATGATGATGCCATAAACACAAAATTGAAATCAAAACCTGGGCCCATAAAACATGTGTATAACCATGTCAGAATGGAGGAATCCAGTTTTAGCTATGCCCTGCCCATCTCTGGCTAAGCTCCATCCGTGCGTTGCCCATGGTGGGATCGATCAATCCCTGCACTCTCAGAATCTCAATTTCCGGAAAACCATACAGGTAAGCTGTGGCAGCAACAGCGCCCAGTCAAATTAGTTTCAAAATATTCAACAGAATGTTTATTAAATAGTTAAGATGGACTAAATCGAGTCATTCATGACGTAATTAATTATGACGTCATCCTACATGTGATGTAGTCGATTATGACATGATATAATTGACTGAGAAACTGGATTCGTCAACTAAGTGTATATCATAAACAGTTTGTCATAGCTGGTCTTAATATTCTGAAATTTTGAGCATTTTAGAATCATGATTTTATGAAATCTGATTCCTAAGTATATACACTGGATATTTTGAAGGCAACATTTTCATTCAAAGTGTTTTCAAAATAATCTATCATTGAATATTGCAATCATAATCTCAGTTTTCAATAAATTCATCGAAGACTAGAGTTATCCGTCATCACATCGTTTATTACAGATATTTATTAGGCAACTTGTACTTTCGTTTGTAGAGCTTCTTTCGTTTTATAATTAGCAGATTGTGGAGGGCTTTTCAAGTTGACTAATTAATGTGTAATACGATGGCACTATACCTTTTACACAATTGATATTCATTGGCTTTACACCTGGCATATATTGTAAGTCTTTTGTAAGCAGCTTATGGAATACAGACCTGTGTTTGTGTTACCGATATTAGTGGTTTCATAATGAATCGCGCCAAGCCAGTCGTTGCATTGATAGATTTTCAAAAATATGCTTTTTGGCCTGCAGATATATAGATGCAAAAATTTGGATTTACATGACCAATTTTCACCATTTGAAGGATTTGAATTCTGACTGCAGTCTGGTACGGGTTAACCCTTTAACACTCATATCAGTCAAAAACAGCTTCTTCAGTGCTCTTGAGAAATGTCAATTTGCAGTCCAATAGAAGACTATTTTTGAAAATTTAACACTGAAATGATTGGCTCGATAACCGAGCCAGTCATTCCAATGGTAAATATTTTAAAATAGTGTTTTCTTGGTCTGAAAATGGACATTTTCTATGAGAAAATTGAAATTTTCTTGAACAAATTTATGAACAGAAATTGTTATGAAAATAGCATTCTTCTCATAGAATATGTCCAGGAGAAGATATTTTTAACCGTTACACATGAGAGACAACAAATTCCTTTTGAGGTGGGGAAAATTATGAAACTAATTTGACTGGGACTTTTGCTGCATATGGTTTTAGTATGCAACAACAGCTTATAGTCAAATTAGCCTCAAAATATGAAACAGCTTCCCAGTATAGTTGTCTTGAATTTGACACACTGTAATTTCAAGGGTTAATGAAGTTAAATATAAAATGGAGGAATCCAGTTTTAGCTATGCCCCACCCATCTCTAGGCAAGCTCCACCCACACTTCACCCCGTGTTGGGATCAATCGATTCCTGCACTCCCTGACTATCTAATTAGTTTCAGAATATTCAACATCATGTTTATTAAATATTAAAGACATACGTTTTGTACAATTTGTACAACAACACTTAGTCCATCATCACTGATGCGCTCGTGACGAAGTTATCTACATCATTCATGATGTCATTGATTATGACATCATCCTACACATCACGTAATTGATTATGTCATATGATGGATGGACAAACTAGAAATGTCAATTGACGTTGTTATTTCACTGAAATAGTTGTAATATAATTCCTGTGTAGGAAATATATTAAGAGGGATTAAGCACAGTTAAACTACACCATCATCATCTATGTGCAAACGTTCTTCCTCCCATCAATTGCTAAAAAAAACTTGAAAGAAAATATAACGGGGAAATGCAGCGTTTGATTTGTAACATTGTTACCCATAGAAACCAGATATAGCAAAGTTTGCAAATTAGTTTTAAATTCTCTACAGCACTCAGAAGGCCCTTATGATTGCTTTGACCACTTGAAACTCAGGCCTGTCCAAATCGGCATATCCCATTTTTCGTTCGCGTAAAGGTTATGCCACTATTTCTTTATAAAAACCTTTTCCATTCCCACAATTGCTTTCCTGTTGTACATAAATATACATGAAGAATTGTTACGCAAAACAGAATAGGTTACTTAAAACAAATTTGTTTAGCTTAAAAATGGGATATGCACCTTTACAATTTGGACAGGCCTGAAAATTGGATTTAAAAAAAAAATATATTAAACTCCTACTCTGTTCAATAGTGTGTGTAATTAAAAGAATTTGTATTTTATTCACAAGCTGGACTGTAGCGGAAGGTTACAATCAAATATTAAAATAGTGTATCATCAATTATTCTAGAAAAAGCCTATTAGTAGAATGAGAGATAATTTGGATTTGCTCTTCCTCTTTTTCTGCTTAACGTAATCATATTAGTCTAAAATATTAATGATTTTGTTTCGGCCTATAAAGCACTCCGTTGCTTTCAATTGTAAATAATAACTGTATATGTGCTAAGAAGACGGTCCAATGTTATTTCTAATTAGTATTGGTTAGTGTTTCTACCCTGTATAACATGACAGATATGTCTATATTTTCTTCTGCTAATTATTATACTGATGGTTAATGTACCAGTCAAAATTGGTCAAAAATATATTATTTTTCTCATAATTGACAGACCAAGAGAATATTTTAGAAAACTTACAACTGGAATGACTGGCTCAGTTACTGAGCCAGTCATTCCAGTTGTAAGATTTCTAAAAAAAAATATTTTCTCTAGAAACTCATTTTTGAAGACCGTTTTTCAGCCATTTTGACCATAGAAGTACAAATCTACTGTACATACAGGTAAATATTTCTAATAATATTACATAAATTATGTGCTTGTGATATAATATTTTCTTAGCTAAATTTCCTTCGATTAAATAATAATTATTATTATTATAATCGTTTTTATTTCTAATTAGTTTCTAGAAAAAAAAGTATATTCGCCTCCCATTGACTGCTTCCTGTAAATATACATAAATAAATAACACGTACAGCCATGTACATAATGCTGATAAATTAAGTCACTTCATAAATTTAAATTTAAAATTATGATTTCAAGATTTGTTCGATTTAGTTTTGATTGATATGTATTCCAGAAATTTAATTTCTTAATTTTACTAAATAGAATATTAAATTTTAACCCATTTTATTCTGTATATCATATATAATTTTTGGACATGCCATAGTTAATTCCTGCTGACTATTTTCAAAGCAATTTGTCAAAGTTTTCAGTTAAATTATTTTCAAAATACTTAGTATCTAGTCCTCTTGACTTCTGTTGCTCAATGAAATGGGTTAGAATACTAGATAGATAAATTTTGAAATTTATGGAGTATGTGATCTTAAATCAAGAGATTTTTAAAATAATCCCTTCAAATAGATCTGATAATTTAATACTGTAACTGTGAATACATTATTGTACACAGTAGACATATTGCATTTATTAGCCAATTGTCTTTTAAGCGGTTTTGATTAGACTGTCTGAGTGTGGGGCCGTCCTCCAACACGTGCTGTGACTTATTTTCTAGTTAGCTGTCTCGCTGATGCAAACCAGCAGACAATAATTTCAATGAACAGAAACTCTTGTTTTGCTAAATATTTTGAAAACAATTTACTGTATAGAAAGTCAAATTGTTTAGCAGGTCCATAAATAAAAAACCCTTGGAATATGTCGTCTGCAGGAACTCAGTAGTCAAACGGTTAATATGGTACATATCAGTAGCTAACTAGTACAGGAAGAAATGGCAAGAACCTATCAGTTTCAGAGGTATAATGGAGCAATCCGATTTGTCACTCAAGTTTATGATGTCATAATCAATTACATGTAGGCTGATGTCATAATCAAAATGTGTAATGAATGCTGTATCTAGCTCTGGCATGAACATTGAATAGGCTATCAAGTGTACGAATGAATGTAGGTCTTAACTATTTAATTGAATAATCTATCAAGTGTACAAATGTATGTCTTAACTATTTAATAAAGTCTGTTGAATATTTTGAAACTAATTTGACTGGACGCTGTTGCTGCCATAGGCAGCAACAGCGCCCAGCTGTCAGATTAATTTCGAAATATTCAACAGTTTACCTGTATAGTTACCTTGATATTAGGATTCTAGGAATTTAGGGTTCAATCGATCCCAACACTGCCAAAGTATGGGCGGACCTTAGCTAGAAATGGGCAGAGCTTAGCTAGAAATGGATCCCTGTCGTGAGTGCAGGAAAAGTTTTGTTTGGGATATAGATCAGGTTTCTACTAAACAGATCCTACTCACGAACCCGCAAGAGTTAAGAAACAATTGGACTCATAAGTTGAGTATCAAAACCAGCTGGTAGACAATCTGATACGTCCATAGGTCGGATGACATGTCAACATACTTTGCACTGCAGTCAATCAGATTCATAGCTTGGATGTTAAAGTATTTGGGAACCAATCAAATTCATAGATTGGGTCCCAATAGCCAGTTAGATTCATCTGTTGAAAATCAACCCATTCATAGACATTTGTTTTCAAGATTACTGAGAACCATTGTGATTAACCCTTTTATATGGTCAAGATTTATCAAGAACGTTAATATTTTTCCCTAGTGAATGTCCATTTACAGGCTAAGAGGCTATTTTTGAAAATTTACAACTGCAATTTATTGACTTTAAAATTTAAAGATTAATCTCTTGTCTTGGATGCACACCCAACACCTGTGCAATGGTCAGTGTGGGCTCGCATGACTTAAAGAGTTAATATCGTGACTCTGAATTATTTTTTGTCAATAATATCCACAGCTTGGCTGTCAATATGTTAAATTTGATTTAGCAAGAGCCTAAGCAATCTCAATCTAAGTCGTATATAACTTCATGTTATGCTATTCTAATTTCAAATATGAATTTACTTCTAAATTTTGCCCTTGTGGATGCTCTTGAGGGCGAGAAAAATATTTAAAATTGAGATTAACTTTAAAATATAACAAAATTCCCCGGTATTTTGTAATTTGAAAGGAAATTAGGCCACAATTTATTTCTAATATATAGCATTTTTAGATTATTCATTTATTTGCACATTATTTTGGCATAATAACTCACTTTAGGTAATGGCAAAGCTTCTTATATTAAATAATCGTAATTAATAGTTGATAAGTTTAAATAATGTCATCATTATTACTATTATAAGCATTTCCATATTATTATGGTTATTAAACAATATTAGGTGTACCTGTATGGTGATGAGGATAATAATATCGTTATGGTAGCTGTTGAAATATAACCGGTAAACATAGTAGTAAAAATATGTTTAAACAATAGTAATGTATCTATAGTAATATCTAGTCCAGTGTTGCCAGATTGTTAGTGTAGTCATAATTATTATTGTCATCACTATAATCACCATCAATATTATCATCATCATTTATATGCTTCACTTATCATAATGGCTGCCATCCTACTATCATATTTCTGTAGTTAATGTATTCCGTGCTTATAAGCAGAGCAGGCCATATGTATTAGAAATAGCAGACAACCCTGTCCTAAGTAATCCCCTTATGGCATATATGGAGAGAAGAAACACTAGGACACTATACATCTCTTAAACCTTTAACGCTAAAATTTGGTTCAAGATTTAAATTTTCTCGAAGAAACTGTCCATTTGCAGACCAAGAGAAGACTATTTTTGAAAATTTTAAATTTTCAAAAATAGCATTCTCTTGGTCGGCAAATTGACATTTTTGAAGACAACGGCAGAAACCGTTTTTTGCTAGTTTGAGTGTGAAAGTGTTGACCCTTGAATGGTCAGGATTCATCAAAATAACTTTTACATATTGAATGTACATTTCATGTCCAAGTTAAACTATTTTTTTGAAAATTTAGCACTTAAATAACTGGCTCAGTTATCGAGCCAGGCATTCCTTGGCCTGTAAATAGAAATTCTTCAAGGCCAGTTTTGGCTGACTTGACCATTTAAGGGTGGATATAAGAAACTTGCTAGAAGATATGTGTTTTGTATCCAAAAGATGCTTGTCCTAAAGGAAGGTGGTCACTGGAACAGGTGTGCCTGTATTTAGCAAAGATGCTGGTCCTAAGGGAAGTTGGTCACTGGAATAGTGTTGCCTGTATTTAGCAAAGATGCTGGTCCTAAAGGAAGGTGGCCACTGGAACAGGTTTTCCTGCATTTAGCAAACAAGAGATCATTTCTAGCTGTGCCCCATAGAGATAGATCGGTAGAGTGCTCATTCACATAGCTTTACTATGTCACGACCGCTGGTGACATTATTTCTGTAAATCGCAAATGCGCATGCTCTCGGATATCACAGATGCAGACGATCAGCTGCATATATAGCCTCCAAAGAGACCTACCCGGTAAATTGTCTTTTGGTAAAAGAAGAGAAATTGAACAGAAGCAAATTTATATATTCTTATCAGAAATCAAATTGTATGGGCTATATTAATCTTACGCTTTCTACTACGTAATAGAATTAGTTAACAAAAACATCATTTGGGAGACTAGATGGGTCGAGAAAATACTGAACTCTGAAATACAGCTATGTTAAGTATGCTATGCCGTGACATTTCTAGTTGAGTTCCACCCACTTTAATGCTCTGCCCACTTGGTCACATGTTGGAATCAATTTATATACTTTGAACCAGAATTCCAATTTCAAGGTAATAGTACAGGTAAGCTGGTGAATATTTTGATACTAATTTGACTGGGAGCTGTTGCTGCCTATGGCAATTATTTGGGCATCAAACCACAAGATAATACCTATTAGCTGCATGATGGGTGTAAAAAATATCTTGACCACTCAGATATTCACGCTGTTATACTTATTTGATGTGATAGTTTGGTAATAATTCCAAAGTCAATCTGGTGTGTATGAGCCAACATGGAGTAGGATTCTACGTTTTCGCTCTATGATTACTGGTAAGTACAGAATTTCCCACTCTGCTCAAGGCTGTTGGGAGTATTGCTGTCGGTGAAATCTGTCTGTTTCTCCACAACATATCTTCTGAATGCAAGAAAGTAGAATCACACAATTTGTCACATCCATTCATGTTGTGGCGGACAAGAAACGATTTGAATTTCAGTTCATAGTCAAATATCTAGGTACGGGTCACTAAGTGCATACCTGAATACACATTTTTTGCCATAGCCCCAGACTGCAAGAAGGTACAGTCGCCAGATTTGCCACACTCATTTTCTGACTATTTACGATTGCTCTGAGATTGGAATCGAATATCTCGGTCACTAAATGCATGAATGGCACCCACCTCAGAGTCTGGTCTAGATATGCATAATATCAGCATTACAAGGGCTTGTTAATTTAGCCATTCCAAAAACAGCCATTGGTGTCTTCAAGTTGAACAGTCATTGGCTACTTACTGACCTATATTCAAGCTTACAATTACGACGTGATGGCTAAAATTTTGATTGTCTGTTTCAGAATTGCGGATTTATAGCCAGCAATAGCTTACTGCAACACTATTTCCAGACTTCCCCAGTAGTTATGATAAATGGGGTGGGTGGACTATTTCCACACTTCTGGTAGTTATGATAAATGGGGTGGGTGGATAAGTTAGGCCGAGGTCAACATTGACATGGATTATCAGTTCTCTTTTTATCATGTTTATAGAATTAACACTTGAATTTGTTCAAGAAAATTTCAATGTGAACATAGAAAATGTAAATTTGCAGACCAAGAGAAGACTATTTTTGAGAATTTACCACTGGAATGACTGGCTCAGTTATCGAGCCAGTCATTCCAGTGGTAAAATTTTCAAAAATAGTCTTCTCTTGGTCTGCAAATGGACATTTCCCAAGACCACTGCAGAAGCCGCTTTTGGCTGATATGAGTGTTAAAGTGTTAACCCTCAAATTTGTTCAAGAAAATTTTAATTTTCTCATAGAAAATTTCAGCAGTTAATTTTCAGAAATAGTTATCTCTTGATCTGCAAATGGACCTTTCCTATGACGACTACAGAAGCCGTTTTTAAGTGACTTGAGTTTTACGGGTTAACCCATTCAGTAATTCAAACAACATAAAACTAATTTATTATTACTTTGCAGTGGTCTTCAGGAATGCGTATATTTAGGCCAAGAGAAAAATATTTTTGAAAATTTACTACTGGAATGCCTGGCTCGAGAAATGAATACTATTGTAATTCATTTGACCATTAAAGCGTTTATTCCATTGAATATTCTTAGCTTATTTGACTGGAAGTCGGTGCTGCCTTAGACAGCAATGCCTTTCAGTCAAATTAATTTCCAAATATTCACAGTTGTCTTGTATTGTTGCAGTGAAGTCAAGTGACTTGGATATCTGGGTTGAAAGGGGTAGTATATTCTCTCTATATAGAGATATATGTATTTTTAAAAACATTCAACGCTTTCAGTGCTTGTGATTGCATATATATAAATAGACATATACATAATAATAGATAAGAATAAAGTTATAACAATAAATAAATAATATTAGCGGAGATACATCTATATCGATTTTCTTGATGTGAACGGATAAAATAAGCATATATTATGCATGCAAATAATCGCTGTCTTCATAGAAAATGGATTGGTTGTGTATTATATTAACCCTTTAACACTCAAACCGGCCAAAAATGGCTTCTGTAGTAGTCTTGAGAAATGTCCATTTACAGACCAAACGAAGACTATTTTCGAAAATTTACCACTGGAATGACTGGGCCTGTGGAAGAACTGCAGAAAACCACAGATTTCATCTTGAGAACGGCTCTCCAAGTGTGATACCAGCGATCGAAAAGAAGAAGAAGAACTGGCTCGATAACCGAGCCAGGCATTCCAGTGGTCAATTTCGTCTTCTTTTGGTCTGCAAATCGACATTTTCTATGAGAAAATTGAAATCTTCTTGAACAAATTTAAGGCTTAAAGGGTTAAAGCTCTCATGAGCTGATAAGACACAAGCATGGTATTTTTCCTTGTGTACTGGAGTCATTAAACTTCATGGTGTATAAGTATTTATCAGTGTGTAATGAAACAAGATTGTATTTTTAAAAACTTTGTCACGCTAATGTTAAAAACTTAATGGAGTTATCCCATCTGTCAGTATCTGACATCAGATACGCCATATGTTAGCTAATGTCATTGTCATATAGCATCATAATCATAAGCTCCGTTATGAAAATCCGAAATTCCATCACAAAATTGTATGAATTGCATGTCTTTGAGGAATGTACAATTTAATAACAATTCTGTTGAATATTTTGAAACTAGCTTGACTAGAAGCTGTTGCTGTCATAGAAAAATTTTAAAACAATGTTCTGTTTTAGACAGCAACAGGTTACTACAGGTAGGACTCGCAAAAGTTGGAAATTAGTTATGTGAGATGGGATGGAATTTAGGAATCTGGCATTTCAATGCTCTAGGCACTAAATTAAATTTTATCTAGAATTGTCAGAAATGTGGTTTCATTTTCAAATAGTAATGATAACGTGTAAAAATGATCATTTCAGATATTGTTTTATTTCCATGTATTTTCGCATTGGAAGATGCAACTAGTAGCTGCTTATAAGCCTAACTTTGTTAGCAAAATATCTGTGTGAAATGTAATGCGCATGCACACAGACACGTACTGCATGTATATTCTCACGCGCACGTGTAAATCCTCCCACAAGTTGTGAGATTTTATGTCTCCTCAGTACACAATATTTTATTGTTATGCTAATTAGATTAAAATTTCTTCATACAAATTTGGTGACTATGAAGTTACATTATCTGCTTGACTTAATAATCATATTTCAGTGTGGTGGGACATGACTCTACCAAGTACCATGTTTGTTGCAAACAAAATAAAAATGGCAAAAACATTATAAACTGGTTTTCTTATATTCTTTATTCCCAATGTCATTTGAAAATATAATGATTATGTTTAGTCTTGTACCAATTCATGTAGAGCTGGGTGGTAGCTTTTGTGTCTCCTGCGAAGCAGAAAGCAAGACAGGAATCGCTTTTCCGGCGACGTCATCAACGTTAAGTTTCTATATTTAGCAAATTATCTTTGCCTATATTTTAGAATTGCTTAATCCTATTGGAACCAAACTTGGACACATGATGATAGTCAGGTCTCTTATGTCAAATATCAAGGTTATGCTGACCTTGCTATTTGACCTCCGTCTTTCCAACATTAAGTTTTTACGTTTAGCATATAATTTGACATTTAATTATACAGAGTTCTTGTCATGTGATGTAACACCTATGGTTGCTGGAACAATGTGTTGTTATTCTAGGTATGAGGTAGAGCGAGATGATGTCTAAGACACAAACAACAGGTTTAGTGAGACCCAATATATGGTCATAAAACATGTTTGAGGAAGGATAAATGTGAATAGTTAGTCTTCGTGATATTAAGGTTTTGAGGAGAGAACTCATGTCATGAGTGGCATAGAAGGTTCGTCAGGTTTGCTTAATTGATGACGGACTAAGCATTGTACGAATTGTATGACTACTCTTTAATAAACATGCTGTTGAATATATTGAAACTAATTTGACTGGCCACTGTTACCGCCATAGGCAGCAACTGCACCCAGTCAAATTAGTTTCAAAATATTCAACAGCTTACCTGTATAGATTTCTGGAAATTGATAGTCAGGGAGTTCAGGGATCGATCGATCTCAACACAGGCGAAGTGTTGGTGGAGCTTAGCTAAAGATGGGCGGGGCATAGCTAAAACTGAAACGGTCCTTTAGAACTGAGATCACCTGTTTATCCATGTGCAGTATAGCACAGAAATAATAATAACATCTTTCCAAGGCAAAATAAAGCGTACTGACATGTACATAACTCTTAGGGGATTTCAACATATTTGGTCTAACAAGATGGAAATAATTCAGAATATACTGGTTAATAAGGAAACTATAATCTTAGTGATGCATTGCATCCCAGAGGATACCCAGGGACAGACCTGGCTTTCACAAATTACTAGTCAATAGATTAGCCAACTACCTTTTTTCTTAGCCAAATCTGAACTATATTAGCCAATGTTTTCCAACGTCTATGATCATCACCACTGGGTAACCCTTTCAATGCTACATACCCAAATACAAAATTAGTTTGGATATTCTGAAACTAATTTGCCTGGAAGCTGTTGCTGCCTAAGGCAGCAACAGCTTCTAGTCAAATGAGTTTCAAAATATTCAAAAGGTGGCCGGCCTATATGGGTGTTTTTGATCCGAGATATTAGAATTTCAGGGTTTACTTTGTCACAATAAAACATAATATAAGTGATAGTTACATAAGCAGGCCTATACTTATCATAAAAAAGTTAATTTTAATGATTTTCTAATTAGAAATTATAGAAAATATTATTTAATCATTAGCTAAATATTTAGCCAATCCTGCTTTCTATTAGCCAGATCTCAATTTTAATAGCATTTGGCTAATTGGCGAATGGGTAGGTCGGTCCCTGATACCGCAGCACCACCATGAACTAAATTCCCCTGTAAGTGCAGCAATTTCGATACACCTCAGTTTAGCCTAAGATACACACATGCCAAAAATTTGGTGACCAATAGGTGGAAGAGTTATGTGAAGACAGATTGGATAGCGATTTGTTTAATGTTCATTTAACTGTGATATGTAGGTCACAGTGACCTATTTTTGTTACACGACACCTTTAGAGAGCAAGTCTGGTTACTGCATACGAAAATCTCTTACGCTACAGCTCAGACAAAAATTTTCTGTGATATTCAGTAAATCTTGAAAAATAGCTCACTATAATGGTAAAATACATCCATTCCCCAATGGTGTGTGTGTGCGTGCGTGTGATCGCTATAACGCAGCTCAGCAAAATGGATGAGGAATTTTCTATGATCTTATACTCTGACAAATAAGGACAGACTTTGCTGAAACACACTCATGACACTGCATTTTTTCCTAACATATCTGCCAAAAAGGAATAGCAAGATCTAGCAAAAAATAACATCTGCTAAAAAGGAATAGCGAGATCTAGCAAAAAATAACATATCTGCTAAAAAGGAATAGCGGGATCTGGCAAAAAATAACATATCTGCTAAAAAGGAACAGCAAGATTTGGCACAAAATAACATATCTGCTAAAAAGGAACAGCAAGATTTGGCACAAAATAACATATCTGCTAAAAAGGAACAGCAAGATTTGGCACAAAATAACATATCTGCTAAAAAGGAACAGCAAGATTTGGCACAAAATAACATATCTGCTAAAAAGGAACAGCGAGATTTGGCACAAAATAACATATCTGCTAAAAAGGAACAGCAAGATTTGGCACAAAAAGAAATGGACAGACTGTGAAAGTCTGTAATAATATGGGCCCGCTTAGGGTGATTGCATAAAGACTCTTTCATTTCTAAAATGGGACTTGTCTACTCTGAATATTGAGGAAAAATTTATGTTTAGAGACATGAAATATATAGTTTAGGAACTTATAACAGTATTAAGCTTTTTACAGCATTATACGAGACGATTCGAGAATGGTTCAAGGAACAGTTCACTGACTGATGAGCCCTTGCACCGGTTCTCAGGAGACCCCAGGCCATTACTAACACCAATTAAAACAGCAGAAGTTGAGAAGGCACTTAAAGCCCTGAAAAATGGACTTGCATCTGGACCTGATGGCATGAGCAATGAATTATTCAAATATGCAAGTGACAATATCTCAAAACCAATCATGCACCTAATCAATTCAGCTTTTATGCAACACCTTCCAATCAACGGTGTAGGCCAAGGGACTCGTATCGTACTACCCAAGCCCAAGAAGCCACCTGGCCCCCCCCCCTGCCAATCTGCGGCCCATTGTGCTCCTTAACAGCATACGGAAAATCTATGCCGCATCCAAGACAAGATCGATGACTTCACCGGATCATGTCAGTGGCTTCAAACATGGACACACCTGCGCAGCCATTGTATGGGCTCAACGCATGCTTGTGTCAGTAGTCATGTCCAAAAACTGGGATTTCCACAAAATGGGCATTGACATGTCACAAGCCTTTGACACAATTAAACGCTCAAAGATCCTAGATGTACTACGCCAGGCCAGTTGCAATGAAGATGAGCTATGACTAGTGAGACTACTGCGCTATACAAGATGTGTAATACATGGCCGCTGTCTGTAAAAGTCGCTCAGCTATGTGCTAAGGATGCCAGAAAAGACACCAGCACAGAGACCCTTGTGATTCGCCATGCTCGGAGCCAGCAAATATAAAGTCAGGAGAGGATGTCATTGCATAAATCTGCTAAGCATGCTACGAGGTGACCTCAAGAAAGCAGGACTCGGTACACTCAAGTCAAGAATGGACCTGAGGAAGCTAAGGATTCCGGCTGAGGACAAGACACAATTGGCAAAAGTGAAGACGGACTGATGGCAGCTGTTGGATGTTTCTACTACTACAGCCACGGAGTACAGTAATCATACATACAGGATTATAAAAGTTATCTCCCTTGAATTTAATACTCGGATTTGAGGAAGGTTCCAAATCTATATAGTACAGAAATAACTTTAAATGTTTCCAAAACAAAATAAAACAGACTTGAATATTTTGAACATAACTGAATTGGAAGAAGGCAGCAATGTATCCAATTATTTTCAAAATATTGAACAGAATATTGCTCACATCATTACACTATTTCCTTCTGAGCTGTACTGTAGTTCTATTAGAAACATCTAGTAGTGAGTTTAGGCGAAAACTTGTAGCTACTCTAGGGTAGATGAGCATATGATCAGTTAACCTCGCGTAAATGAGCACGTGTTTAAATTACATTGATTTCAATGCAAACACGTGACTACTTGATTTACCCTTGCTGATAGGTGGGTAGCCCCGAGTAGGTACTAGAGTAATGTACTCCAGCCATTTAGGCGCTACTCTAGTAACTCGAGTAGCTACCCTACTAGGGATGTAAACTCAGCCTAGTTGTCTCCCTTTATCAGCTATTATTTGTTTCGCCGTGAAGTCTCATAAGGCTATTGTAATAGGCCTGTCTGTGTGTCCGGCACAATAACTCGTTCTACTGGAATGACCTTCACAAAACTTGGGTGGGAGGTTGTCCTTCCTGAAGAGATTCTTGATGCTCATAATCTATCTGTCCTTGATCTAAACTGCCAATATGAGTATAATAGTGTTGAAGGTATTAGTCAATCAGTCTAATGGCAACAAGTATTTCAGACAATTTGGAGTCTTGCCCACCACAATTTTCAATGATCTTGACCTATGACTTTTTGATTAAACTATGTCAAAGTGACTGACCGTGTTTAACCCTTTCATAACTAAGTCGGCTAAAACAGCCCTTGCTTAATGGGTGTCCATTCTCAGGCTTAGTACGGGGTTTTTTTTGAAAATTTACCACTGGAATGACTGGCTCGATATTTGAACAAGTCATTCCAGTGGTAAATTTTCAAAAATAGTCTTCTAATCGCCTGCAAATGGACATTTGAAAAGCAAATATTTTGATGTTCATGACCAAATTTATCCATTAAAGGAATACTCCAACATACACTGAGACACATCTAACGTAGGACACTGCCCTTAACCCTCTAACCCTCGAATTTGCTCAAGAAAATTTCAATTTTCTCATAGAAAATGTCTATTTGCAGACCAAGAAGACTATTTTTCGGAAATTTACCACTGGAATGACTGGTTCAGTTATCAAGTCAGTCATTCAA
Source organism: Chaetoderma sp. LZ-2023a (assembly GCA_034401795.1). Classification (NCBI taxonomy): domain Eukaryota; kingdom Metazoa; phylum Mollusca; class Caudofoveata; order Chaetodermatida; family Chaetodermatidae; genus Chaetoderma; species Chaetoderma sp. LZ-2023a. Next base: position 71,775,882 of record CM067367.1, read on the forward strand.
GTGGTAAATTTTCAAAAATAGTCTGCAAATGGACATTTTATGAAAAATTTTAAATTTTCTTGATAAATTTGATGGTTACTGTTAAGCCAGGCTATGTGTACTGTACAATTAGAAATACATTTGTAAGAAACAATTTCCACTTCATTTTTCGCAAATTTACCACTGGAATGACTGGTTCAGTTATTGAGCCAGTCATTCCAGTAGTAAATTTTCAAAAATAGTCTTCTCTTGGTCTGCAAATGGGCATTTCTCGGGACCAATGCAGAGGCCGTTTTAGCCGTCTTGAGTGTTAAATGGTTAATATACCATTTAAACCATCTAAAATATAGCGCTGTTGTCTTACTCCCTAACACACCCTCAGTAGGTCACTGCGACCTGGCTATGACGGTCAGTGGGCCTCGTGTCACAATATACTATAAGTAACATTCTCAGAATTCTCATTCTCTCAGGTCAAGAGGCTACTTTTTTTAATTTTGCCATTCGAATGACTGGATTGATAACTGAGCGAATCATGCTAGTACCAAATTTTCTAGATCCATCTCTTGGCCTGCAAATGCACATACACTAGAAATTGGTATTTTTAAATATTTTGAACATTCATGGGTTAAGAGTATTAGGCCCACTTCCACTAAAACAAACACACATGCAGGCACACACACACATGCAGGCACACACACACATGCAGGCACACACACACATGCAGGCACACACACACACACATGCAGGCACACACACACATGCAGGCACACACACACATGCAGGCACACACACGCATGCAGGCACACACACGCATGCAGGCACACACACACGCATGCAGGCACACACACACATGCAGGCACACACGCACACACACACACATGCAGGCACACACATGCATGCAGGCGCAGGCACACACGCATGCAGGCACACACACACACACACACACACACACACACACACACACACACACACACACACACACACACACACACATGCAGGCACACACACACACACATGCAGGCACACACACACATGCAGGCACACACACACATGCAGGCACACACACACATGCAGGCACACACACACATGCAGGCACACACACACATGCAGGCACACACACACATGCAGGCACACACACGCATGCATGTGCAGGCACACACACACATGCAGGCACACTCACACATGCAGGCACACACACACACACATGCAGGCACACGTGCATGCAGGCACACACACACATGCAGGCACACACACACATGCAGGCACACACACACGCATGCAGGCACACACACACACACATGCAGGTACACACACACGCATGCAGGCACACACATGCATGCAGGCACACACACGCATGCAGGCACACACACACGCATGCAGGCACACACACACATGCAGGCACACACACACATGCAGGCACACGCCCACATGCAGGCACACACACGCATGCAGGCACACACGCATGCAGGCACACACACGCATGCAGGCACACACACATGCAGGCACACACACGCATGCAGGCACACACACGCATGCAGGCACACACACACATGCAGGCACACATGTACACACAATTTACAAAATAATTCATACAGGTAGTTCATATTAATTTATTTTATTTATTTATTCTTCTTTGCTATATTTTATTTAATTCACATATATTGCTATTTCCATTATAATTATATCTTCAAAATAATAATAATAATAATACTGAATATTTAAAAATAATAATTTATCCAGCAATATGTGAAGCAATAGCTAGCTGATTAGATAACATACAGGATTTCCTTCAAGCTGCTCATAATGTAACAGATAGGTTACACAGCTCTTGTAATGAATATGCATTCATTACAGCATCTAGTCGTCTATATTAATCACACTCTGTCCATTTAGTATTAACATACATGATTTATTGTGGCGTGCATGCGCTGTGAGTGTGTGTGCACGCATGCGTGCATGTGTCGTGTGCATGTGAATGAACAGAAACAATCACAATGCTGAAACAAGATAGTGTCACTATTACTTTATACCTTTGCCAAATGTGTGTGTGGGGGGGGGGGGGGGTGTTGCATAAAGAAGTGGAAATTATGTTTCTTACAAATGTATTTCTAATTGTACAGTACACATAGGCCTGTCTTAATACTAACCATCGATTTTTTCATAAAATGTCCATTTGCAAACAGACTATTTTTGAAAATTTACCACTAGAATGACTGGCTTGGTTATCGATCCCGTCAATCCGGTGGTAAATTTTCAAAAATAGTCTCTTGGTCTGCAAATGGCCATTTCTCAATACTACTGATATGAGTGTTTTATGAATGATTTAGTCGCATGTTAAGCATGTATTTGAAGAAGTCTCTAGCAAGTGGAAACAAATAAATAAACCGAACGAAATCAAGTAACAAGAGGACCAAGGAGCCTGTGTCGCTCACCTGGAGCACTATACGGTTTTGTCAAAATTGTTGGTGGGTGGTTTAGTAGTCTTTTAAATGAGTTTGTGGACATTTTTGCAAGTCCAATATGGCCACCAAACATGATACATTTTGATTGGTCCACTGCAGCCATATTTCTGACATAGCTCCTACCCTTGAAAAAACTTTGATGGCACTCAGTGCCTTATCATATCTCCCAAATTTTGGCCCAATCCGCTCAGTGGTTCTGGAGTTGTCTTGGCAAAAAATAGGTTATCCTAAACTTGGTGCAGCTCTTCTTGTCCTTCTTGTCCTAGATGCGTTTTGTGTGTTTTGAATTGATCCCCCAAGCGGTTTTGGAGATTTTTAAAGACTTCTAAAAATCGACCAAAATCCAAGATGGTGCGAGAATACATTTTAAATTTCCCATTGCTTTAGTATGGGAAATTTTGGCGGGTAAATAATCCAAGATGGCCGCTAAACCGTTTATCCGACAGTCTCCTAAACGGCAAATTTGAAATCACAATACGCAAAAACATATATAAAACCAATTTCAGCCTCAAAATCCATCAAATAAAAAAATCCAATGTGGCCACCAAACACGCTAAATATTGATAGGCCCACAGCGCCCAGTTTTTTCGACGGATCAACTTCTCTTGAAAAAACTTCCTAAAGGCCCTTGGTCCCTAATCATATATCACAAATTTCGGCCTGATCGCTTCAGCGGTTCTGGGGAAGTTGTTTTTGCAAAAATGAGGTCATCCAAGATGGCCACTAAACCATTTGGTCAATCAAATTCCCTTGAACAAACTTGGGTCAGCTCTTACCCTAGATCATATTTCATGAGGTCTGAATTGATCCCTCAAACGGTTTTGGAGATCTTTAGACATTTCTAAAAATCGTCCAAAATCCAAGATGGCCACTGACCAAATTGGCCGATTGGCTTCATTTGAACAAAATGGAATCTATGCCTTAAGGATGCTTCCTGCCAAATATAATTGAAATCAGCACAGAAGTTCTCGAAAAGACAGTTTAAATTTCCCATTGCTTTAGTTTGGGAGATTTTGGCAGGAAAATAATCCAAGATGGCCACCAAACCGTTTATCCGACAGTTTCGAAAATTGCAAATTTGAGATCAGAATACCCAAAAACCTATATAAAACCAATTTTGGCCTCAAAATCTATAAAATGAACAAAATCCAATATGGCCGCCATACACGCTATATTTTGATTGGCCCACCACGGCCATGTTTTTTGACGGATCAACTTCTCTTGAACAAACATTAATGGCCCTTAGCCCTAATCATATATCACAAATTTTGGCCTGATCGCTTCAGCAGTTCTGGGGGAGAAGTCATTTTTGCGAAACCTAGATCATCCAAGATGGCTGGTGAACCATTTGGTCAATCAAGTTCCCTTGAACAAACTTGGTTCAGCTCTTGCCCTAGATCATATTTTGTGAGTTCTGAATCGATCCCTCAAACATTTTTTTGAGAAGAGGAAGACATTTCTAAAAATCAGCCAAAATCCAAGATGGCCGACAAACCGTTTATCCGACAGTTGCGAAAATTGTCCATTTTGCAAACCAAGAGAAGAGTATTTTTGAAAATTTACCACTGGAATGACTGGCTCGGTTACCGAGCCAGTCACTCCAGTGGTAAATTTTCAAAAGTAATCTTCTCTTGGTCTGCAAAGGGACATTTCTCATGACCACTGCAGAAGCCATTTTTGGCTGATATGAGTGTTAAAGGGTTAAGCCAATTCAAGGAGAGCTAGGAACCCTGTTATGGGAGTACTTCAATGGAGAGATCCGATCTGTCACTCAAGTATCTTATGTCATAATAAATTACGTCACCAGTTAGCTGACTTCAGAATCATAATGACGCATGGCTCTGACGAAAATTGAAAAAAGTCTGGACATCATTAGTGTACGAATTGTATGTGTTATAAATTTACAATTTAATAAAAAATTCATTTGAATAGTCTGAAACTAATTTGAGTTGAAGTAGTTGCAGCCATATCCCAAATGGCATTTTGACCAGCACAAGTAACAAAGGGTAAAGAGAGATTTGACAGTGGGCTATAATACTCAGGGCTACAGATTAGATTACACATTATTTACTATTTCATGTGAACTTACAAGCACTTCCCCAACATCTTCACTTTGAAATATCATTGTCTAGATTAGAAAGATTAGTGATTTGGTCAATCACGATGCCCATGTGACCTAATTTGTCGAAAATAATGAGAAGTCATACATTGATGAATTAGAGTGTAAGGTTTCGTAAATGGTTGCATATAAAATAGCATTATATACAGCTGCTTTCATAAAGTTATTAAGGGCTCATTTTCGCAAGTGATGGCGTCGGTGGTTCACTGACTTGGTTCATGGTTCATACGTTTTGGCATTCCAAAGTGGAATATTTACTGATGCGGTTTGTCGAACCAGGAACCATGTTTTTTGTAAATTTCAAGATGGTGATGGCTAGCAAAATCTTACAACTTATTGCCATCAATTTTTTTAGTGAATGTGGTTGTCTACGATTTACATGGACTGAAATTAAAGTCTAAATCGAAATACGATCAAATTAATTAATAAAGTTAGCGCAATTAGAATGCTTGTGGATTCAGAACAATGCCACAAGATTACGATTGGCAAACGTCGCCAACTTGCATAAGCGGCGTGTCTGGTTCCTGGTTTGAACCAAGTCATAAAATTCAGTAACACAGTCAGTCGCCAAAACTGGGGCCTAGGAAACGTCAAACAATGTTTGGTCAATATGACAAAACATTGAAGCCTATCTTAACCCTTTGATGCTTGAAATCTCAGTGTCTCAATTTTAACACATTTTTACAGGAAAGGTGTTGAATATTTTGAAACTAATTTGACTTGGACCTGTTGCTGCCTTAGCCAGCAACAGCTCCAAATAAAATTAGTTTCAAAATATTCAACAGAATAATTACTTACATCATAAGAAATTGTTTTTTTCTGGTCTATGAGTGACAAAGGGTTGAAAGCCGGCTTTCAAAAGCACCAAAAAGGTGGACACTAAGGACAGTGCGCTCTCTTAAAACAGCTACATTGCCATAGGAAATGCCTTTTGGGGACCTGTATTAATCAATCGCCATCTCTTCATGTCTATAGGCAGGTTGTATCTCAGACAGTTTTGAATATGTAAAAGAAAACATCTGGAAAATGACAGTCCTGATCAAAGAAGCCAAGCAAAAGCCTACAAATAATATTTAAAAAAAAATTTTAAATGATTAAAACAGATAATATTAGTTAGACTAAGTATACATTTTTAAAATACTGTAAAAGTCATGTATAGATTAAAATTTCCAAAATATATATTTAAGTATATATGTATCTTGACGATAATATAATACAAGTAAATACCTGTATATAAAACAAACATAAAATCTGACATGGTCTGATACAGATGGCTTAAGGATCCACCAGCCTGTGACTTGAAAGGTCATTTAAAATTATTCCCTGTGATTTGAAGGTTATTTAAAGTCATTCCCAATGCACCTTCATTAGCATGGTAGTACTGTATGCAGTATTTCTCATGGCATCTATATTTTGGAGGTCAGAGGGACCCCACATCCTGAAATCTTTGGGTCCCAAATTTGGTGTTCCCAATCAGTATTTCTCACCCATGCTAAAATTAGAGGGTGCTCACAACCATGAACTATGGTGGTCCCATGCTGGATTTTGTAGGTATTTTTATGTAAAAATCAATAAATTATTTAGTATCACACAATCAGTCAAAATTTTCAGTGGTCCCATGGGACCCTTAGCCACTACTGCTGGGGGTCCCAAGCTGCATTTTGGGGTATATACCCTCAAAAGGACCCTCATCAGAATCCCTGATTGTATGCATTCAAGTTGTGAAGTAAAAATAAAGAATTTATCAGAGGCTTATGTACAGTGGTACGTCATAAGAAAACATGCACATTTAACAGAGATACAGAGGAAAAGACATTGACTGACCAATCTTTATCTCATCTCTTAATTATTAGCACTCTGATGTCAAAATTTTAAATTTTCAAATTAAATTAAGAGATGAACTGGTATTCATTTTCAAACAAATTTGGTGGAAGATGGTGCTGTCACAGACAGCAACATCGTCCACCAAAACTGTTTGAAAACGTACACAAGTTTCTGTGCTACTGGAACCGCAAAAAGATAGAATGTTGACACCAAAGTGGTAATGGTTAATTATTAGGCCCTGATAGTCCATGCATAACAATGTCACACAATGCATCCGTACATGAAGACATAACTACCAGAATATATCAATGGACCTTTGCAGTTTATCCATCAATCATGATGTAATAATCACTTACGTGACGTGTAGGATGACATCATAATAAATGGCGTAGATAGGTTCGTCACGAGCGCTTAATTAATGACGGACTAAGCACTGTTGTATGAATTGTATGTCTTTTCTATTTTATAAACATTCTGTTGAATATTTTGAAACTAATTTGACTGGGCACTGTTGCTGCCATACGCATGGGTGCAGCTTAGCTAGAGATGAGCGGGGGCATAGCTAAAACTGGATTCCTCCATTACTAGGTCCCTAATAGTTCATGCCTGTCCCACAATGCATCAGTACATGAAGCCATAACTATCAGTAATTATCAATCCAAATGGTTTCATGTGAGGTTTGCATGAGACACACTAAATAGTTTGAAAATAATTAGAAATATTTTGATAATAATTTAACTGAATATTATTACAGTACTGCATTTTGCACAATGACATTCAGTATTGATTATTCTATCAGTTCTATGGCTATCAGCCAAAACCAATTATTCAATATAATATCACAAATATTAATATTATTATTTATAATAGACTAGGTGATATTCTATCCATTTTGGAAACGCAATACACTGTATAAATAGGCAATAATCAATAACAACAAACAATATATTATAAATTAACCCTTGAATGGTCCAGCGCAGCAAAAGTAGCTTCTGCAATGGTATGAAGGAATGGCTATTTGTAGACTAAGTGATTAGTTTAGACAATTTACCACTGGAATGACTGGCATGATAACCAAGCCAGTTATTACCAGGGTTTATATTGCATCCAGCGTGGTGAGCCCTTTTCTTCTTCCAGATATCACACAATGTGCGGCAGTGTCGAGAAATAAGTATTTCTTCATCCTTTCATCATTATACCGGTTAAAACCAGCCTCTGCTATGCTCTTGTGGAATGGCCATTTATAGGCCAGGAGAATACAATTTAAAAAAATTTACCACTGCAATGACTGGCTCGATAACCGAGCCAGTCATTACAGTGAAATTTTTTTTTAAATTGTATTCTCTCGTCCTGTAAATGGACATTTGATAAGAAAATAGTTAAGACCAAATTTGACCATTAAAGGGTTAAAATAGTATCAACCATTGATGAATCAAATGGCTATTGAAAAACTTTAACATTCTTCTCATTCTCTAAAAGGATGGAAATCAACGAGAAATAAAGCATGTAAAATATGGACAAATTTGACAATCATCTTCGTGACATATATAACTGAGATGGGATGCACTGATGGTATAGAACAAATTATTAAAGTTTTAATGAGATCGGATAAGCCCATGGTTAGTTAAATGGCCATTGAATGACCTTAACATTGACCTAATTCTTGGTGCAAAATACACTAAATCCAAACCATGTAATTTAAGTATATTAGAAATTTGAAAACAATTTTCATTATGATGGGAACTGAATGCAATGATGATATAGAAATCTGTAAAGTTTATTGAGATTAGATAACTCCTTGAATTAAATGCCCATTGAAAAGCTTTAACATTGATCTAATTCTTGCCGCAAGCCACATGCCACCACACACCATCTGGATCCCTATGTCGAGCCATCCTTCATTTGTTGCAGGGCTCAGCAAAAATAGTCTTCTTGACCAGCAGATGGACATTCAATAAGCAATGACATTGCTTTTCTTGGCCAATCGTGAACATTAACCCTTTACAGGTCAAATTTGGTCGAGAAAATGAAAATATTTCCTTATTGAATGTCCATCTGCAGATAAAGAGAAGAGTATTTTTGAAAATTTACCACTGGAATGACTGGCTTGAATATCGAGCCAGCCATTCCAGTGGTACATTTTCAAAAATAATCTCTATCTGCAGATGGACATTCCTCAAGACTACTGCAGAGGCTGGTTTTGTCCAGCTTGACCATTAAAGGGTTAAAGGATTAGGGTCCCATTTCTAAGCTCCTAACACAGTAGCTCAATTCTAGGCCAGACGTATGGCAAACTGCTGAAATTAACTAAATTCACAGGTAGTGCCTGCTGGAGTCTAAAGGTGGATTATCCTAAGAGAATTTCAGAAACCTTGTGAAAACTGAAGTCTAAGAAATTTTGTTCAAGAAAGTCTGTAATGATTTCTGAAATATTTTCAAAACTTTTGATCAACCATGATGTTGGACAATACAGCTCAAAATAAATTTAACATGCCCTATGACATGTTTGGAGAGTAACAAAACAGAAAAGGAACAGAAACGATGACACAATAAGACAATGGATAACCAAAACAAAAGAGAGACAAAAACAAAACAAAGATGAAACAAATGTTCCATTTTTGTTTTACTTTTCTTTCGTTTTTGTTCTGTCTTTGTTTTGTTTCCATTTCTTTTTTGTTTCGTTATTCTCCGTTTTATATCAAAAGATATGTTATATTTGCTTTGAGCTGTACTGTATCACTCATTACCTGATTGACTAGAGTGAGCAGCAACTGAAAGTATTGGAAACAAATTTTAAGCTTCCAAAGAACTTTTCTCTACAACCAGAAAGTCCTTTGTTTCTGCAACTTTGTTTTCAAACACCATTAGCATACTCGACAAATAAGTTTCAAAAACAAAGTTTAGCAACAGTTTTAGAAATAATCATTGTAAAGCAGCAACAGCTCCCACCTAAATTAAGTTCAAAATATTCAATGAGATTTCTCATGTCTGGATTGTGGAGTTGAACATGTTGGAAGGGATAATACATAAAGCAGTTAATCGTCATGGTTATTTCATGATTTACAGCATGAGCCCTGCTTCTTGTAATTAACCGATTCATATCCTTCAATGTCTGATGCACGTAACACCACGCCTTGTTTCATAGTCCTTCGGTCGCGAAACGCATCGTATAACGTCTGAGCGATATCACTAAACATTTCTATTATTCCATTGTTGTCTTTACATGAAATCTGATACACTCCCGATAAAACATCACCACAATCCCGAACAAAATTATCCACTTCGGCATCAGTCACAGAATTATCTCCCCTTTGGTCAGCCATATTCCCACAAAGGAATATTTTTGCGCCTTCAGCGTTCATGACAATATCGAGTACATACTGAGAAAGGAAGCTAAATGTTTCACGGTTTGCCATGTTGTAGCAAAGCAAAGCCGCCTGAGCACCGCGGTAATAACTGGATCCCACAAAGCTCATGCGCTCCATACCTCCAGTGTCCCATAATGTTAACTGAAAAGATAAAAGCACAAACAATATTAGGATGGTCAAGCAATATTAGGATGGTCAAGCAATATTAGGATGGTCAAGCAATATTAGGGCCTAGAATAATATGGAGTCTTAAACGTCTGACTGCTCAGTTCTTGCAGACAACATATTATTCGAAGCGTTATGTCGCTGGACCTGCTGAATATTTTGAAAACAATTTGACTGAAAGTTGTCGGTGGCTAAGCCACCAACAACTTTCAGTCAAATTGTTTTCAAAATATTCAGCAAGCCAGGAGTGTATGCTCATTGAAATTATGGTCTGGCGCCTTGCAACAGTGAGACAGCTAAACATCTAAACATTCCTATTTGTCTTTCCCTTATAAATGCATGAAGTAAAGTATGTACCCCTGAAGTCATACATCACAACCAAGTTTTTATATTTCTTCAAAATTTTGTCATGCTAATTATAATTTTAAAATACACCACATTACCCGATTGATTTACTAAATCTAGGAACAATTGTGTATTTTATATCGCATTCAAATTACTTAAAATTTTACAAAAACAAAAAAATAATACATGCTTAGAAAACCGGATGAGTTTTAGAGCTTTCCAATGATGTATGACTTCCATAATATTGTGACTACGTGTTTAAAATGTAGTGTCTTTTAGTTTATCATAACTCATAGCGCTCCGCTATTCGCTTAGTGATTTAACAACCAGCAAATACTCCGAGCACTGATTTAGGGGAATCCCTGCTTAATGACGTCAATGTGGGAACAGTGTATTCCGCTTTTTTAATTAACCAAATTAACCGAATTGCGGGACTGAATTGGAATTGACCTACCAATTCCAACCAATTGTAATTGTCTCGAAACACAGGTGTGCACGCCTGTACCTGATTGCATCCATGCATACACGCAGTAATGTTATTACCATTGTGTATTTTTTGGTTTTCTACACTCCTCAATGGCTGGCATGAGTATTATGTTCAGTGCTGTCTGTCTGTTTATCCACATCCTATCTCCAGAATGCAAGAAGGTAGGATAAAAACATGTGGTGCATACAATCATATTGGGGCAGGTTATAGACTAGAGAGATCAAATATCTAGGTCACAGAGTCACTCGGTCCTTCATATGGTAATACACATTTTTTATCATAACTTGGGGATGCAAAAATGTAAAATCCACAAATTTAGCACATCCATGCATATTCTGGCTGGCTAACAAGAGCTTGGGTTTCAAATCAAATGGTTAAGTATCTAGGTCACAGGGTCACTAAGTACATACTGGAATGCACTTCTTTGGCTATAGTTTGGGAATCCAAGAAGCTAGAAACACATATATAATCATATTGTGGCAGCTTACATAAACTAAGTTTCATGCCAAGGGTCAAATATCTAGGTCATGAGGTCACTAAGTGCATAGCAGAAGAAACATTATTGCCATAACTCAGGAATGCAAAATGGTAGAATCACCAAATTTGGCACAGACAATCATATTGTGGCAGGCTAGAGAGAGAGAGAGAGTTTAACTCTATAATGTTTACATTTGGTCAAGAAAATCGAAATATTTCCTTATTGAATGTCCATTGGCAGGCCATGAGAAGACTGTTTTTGAGGATTTACCATTGGAGTCACTCTAGTGGAAAATTTTCAAAAATAGTCTTCACTTTGCCAGCGAATGGGCATGCAAAATGAGCACTGTTTGAGGCTGGCTATGGCCGGATTCGGGATGAAAGGGTTAAATCTTCTAGGTGTAAAATAAATGCACATTTTTGGCCATAAGTTGGGAATGCAAGATGATAGAAACACAAACCTTTACACATCCATTCATGTCGTAGACAGCAACATCATCCACCAAAACTGTTGAAAAATGTACACAAGTTTCTTTGCTATTGATGCAGTAAAAATAGAACATTGACATCAGAGTGGTGAGTGTTAAGCATTACCTTAATATCTGTATTGTCAAATTTGAATATCCGCACACTGTGATCGAGTCCGATCGTTGATTGTCGATCATGGACGGGTGTATAACTGTTGTCGAGGAAGCGACGGAAGATGGCACTTTTGCCGACACCATACTCTCCGCATAGAATGATTTTGTAGTTTGGCACACCAGTTGCCATGGCAGGCTGTGGACAGAGAATGAGAAAATGTGCTATATTTTAATTCATAAAGCTACAGATCAATTTAATATAGACATTGATTTTTATCAGTTTGACCAGCTGATACAATCTGCGGGAGATTAGACAGCCTTTGCAGTGTCAATGCAAGAGTCGCTTGATGTGTAAATCTTTAACCCTTTCACCAATGAATTTCCAGCATCTCATTTTCAAGGCAACCATACAGGGAAACTGTTTAATATTTTGAAATTAAATTGACTGGAAGACATCGCTGCCTTACGCAGCAATGGTTTCCAGTCAAATTAATTTCAAACTAGCGTAAGGCAACAATGGCTTCCAGTCAAATTAATTTCAAACTATTCAACACTAAGTTTTAAATCGTAAAGAATATACTTTTTCCTGGTATTTGTTGGTCAAAGGGTTAACCCTTTAATGGTCAAGCCACTACCAGCCAAAACTGCCCTCTATAATGGTCATGTGGTATGTCTATTCGAAGGCCAAGAGAAGATTACCGAGCCAGTCATTCCAGTAGTAAAGTTTCAGAGACTTTATTAGTCTGCAAATGGGCATTTGCTAAGCTTTCATTTTTTTAGTAGCTTAGAGCTAAGAATCGCTTAATGAACTTATCGGCCACTGGCACAACCGAACAAAATGAATGTCTGAAATAAATGCTAAATTTTGATTGATTCATGGTGGACACATCTTTTTTATGTAGCAACTTTCAATGTAATAACTTTAATGGCACTTAGGCCCTAATCATATCTTCCAAATTTTGGCCCGATCCGTTCAGAGGTTCTGGGGACATTTAAAATTTGCCATTGCTTTAGTATGGGAGTTTTTAGCGGGAAAAAGATCCAAGATGGCTGCTAAACCGTTTATCTGACGGTTTTGAAAATAACAAATTTGAGATCAGAATACCCAAAAACCTATATTAAACTAATTTCCTGTTCAAAATCCATCAAATGAAAATATCCAATATGGCTGCCAAACACACTACATTTTGATTGGTTCATGACCATATTTTTTTACTTATCAACTTCCCTTGAACAAACTTTAATGTCCCCTTTGTCCCTAATCACATCTACCAAATATCGGCCTGATTAGTTCAGCGGTTCTGGAGAAGTCATTTTCGTGATAACTAGGTCATCCAAGATGGCCACCAAACTATTTGGCCAATCAAGTTCCCCTGAACAAACTTGTTTCAGCTCTTCCCCTAGATCATAGTTCATGAGTTTTGAATCGATGCCCCAAGCGGTTTTAGAGATTTTTAAAGATATCTCTAAAAATCAGCCAAAATCCAAGATGTTCGCCATCCAAATTGGCCGATCTGCTCTGTTTGAATAAACTTGAATATCTAGGTCTTTTCCCGAAAATTAGATCATCCAAGATGACTGCCGAACCATTTGATCAATAAAGTTCTCTTGAACAAATTTGGCTTAGCTCTTGCCCTAGACAATGTTTCATGAGTTTTGAATCGATTCCCCAAAGCGGTTTCAGAGATTTTTAAAGCGATTTCTAAAAATCGGCCAAAAGAAAAAGTTGATGGGCAGATACACAGACAGACAGATAAAGACAGACAGGCAGGTAGGCAGGCAGGCATAGTCATACATAGCAGGCAGGCAGGCATACAGGCAGAGACATACAGACAAAGACAGACAGACAGACAGACACATAGGCAGGCAGGCAGGCAGAATGATAGAGACAGACAGACAGACGGTTGCCACAGCATAAGCTCACTTTGCCATTCTGGCCGGGTGAGCTAATAATTATAAACAAATATGTTTGGAAATTGTTGATGCCTCATGATAGGATATTCCATCTGCGTGTTTGCATTCCTGTCTGGCATGAACCTGTCAGGAGGTGTTTTAGTAGCGAGGTGTACTGATTCCATTAGTGTTTGATTCCATTAGTGTGTGTCTTTATACAACGCAATTCCCGCTAACCATATAGTCATCGAAAAACATGCAAGCAATTTCTGTCTGACACGATTTGCATTCAATTACCGTAAGATTTAATACCCATTTAACCTGGCCAAAATAGTTTCTGATGTGTTCTTGAGCAATTCCATTTGCAGTGTACGAAGACAAAAAAAATTTTAATTTACCAGTGGCTCGATAAATGAGCCAGTCATTTCAGTAGCAAATTTTCAAAAATTGTCTTAATACTCTGCAAATGGATATTGTTTATAAGAAAATTGATATACCTATAATAGAGGGCTCCATTTCTAACTATGCTTCACCCAATTCTATCTGCACTCCACCCACATTTTGCACGAGAAAAAGTTGACAATGCTGTTGCTGCCTGAGAAATTAGTGTCAATAAAGTTGCTCAAAATATCTTCAGCAAGTCTTGCAACATTGACTGCCCTGCTGGAAAAGAGCAATTGGATTGAAAATTGTTGCATCAACAATTTTCAGTTAAATTGTTATCAAATCTTTACCTAAGTGACAATTGTTTAATCAGCTGATTATTTTGACAACAATTTGATGGAAGGCTGTCGCTGCCATAGGCAGCACAAGTTTTCAGTAAACTTGCAATAAATATATTTGTTGTCACTTGCACCATAGGAAATAAACTATTATTGAAATACGCTAAGCACCATAATGCCCTCACTATGTTAGCCAACAGAAGAATGACTAGAATTAGCATTGCGAAAACCATTTTATACCAACAATTGCCCACCGGCTAAGACAGTACAATCTGAAATAATGGCGCCAGCAAATATCTATTTAAAATGGTGGCCACACTCAGGGCTAGTTAAAGTGTCCATAAAGTAACAAATAACTTAGCTAGGATACGTATCATTTATCAATATACAAGAACTTTAAGGCAGCAACAGCTTTGAGTTAAATTATTTTTTGCAACAGCTTACCTGTATGGATGGTTTTAATTAAGAAATAGGCATGCTCCGATTTCAAAACTGCATGGATTACAAAATTCTGAAGTGATTAAACGGGTAAAATACTGGTATATAAAACTATATAAAAGTAGGCCAAATACATCAGGGTGAAGCCCTAGTGAGGAGGACATAGTCAGGTTTGGTAACCCGCTTGGGGGGGGGGGTCTATATTGCAAGGGAAAAAACTCATCATAACAGGTAATAACACACAACAGTCAAGTATAGATTTTTGTTAAATAGATTTTTGATAAATGTTCCACTTATATGACTGAGATTTTGTTAGTAGATATCAATTTGTAGACCAAGTAGACTATTTTTGAAAATTTATCACTGAAATTCCTGTGATGGATTTTCAAAAATAATCTTTTCTTGGCCTCCAAAGGAACATATATGAACACTATTGTAACAGCCATTTTTGAATGGTTTGTTCATCAAAGCGTTAAAGAGACAGTTATATCAATGAAATAGATTCAAAAATAAATTTTACCTTTCACACTCCCTAGGTATCTATAAATTCTAGGAGATACTTCCGTTATCACATTTAATGAGTAATGGGTTATGCATTCATCAACAATGAGGTCACTATGGGTGCCACATAAGATTTTACAACTTAACCTTTTAACACTTATATTAGCCAAAACTGGCTTCTGCAGTGGTCTTGAGAAATGTCCATTTGCAGACTATTTTTTTTAATTTACCACTGGAATGACTGGCTCGATAACCGAGCCAGTCATTCCAGTTGGAAATTAAAAAAAATAGTCTTCTCTTGGTCTGAAAATTGACATTTTTAAAGAAAAAACTAAAATTTTTTGAACAAATTCGAGGGTTTAAAGGGTTAGAATAAGAAAATAGATCAATTGGGAGCCACTTTTAAAAATATTAAATCAAGTACAGTAACGTGAGAATAACTAAGCGGTAAAATGTAAATTTGATCTAGATTTACAACAAATCGATAGGATTCGAAGGCAGCTATTATAGAACCAATTTTCAGAACATGTTGACTTAATTGGAAAATCTTGGATTTTTCTTTAGCATAATCTTCAGTCCTGACTTTTTTTAACTGCTTACTAACATTTTTATTCTTTTATACAAAATCCTCTTCATTTATCATAGACTCATAGGAGGTCTAAAGCACTCAGCTAGCTGTCAAAAACAATTTATAGACTACCTGTAACAACACTGAACAGATAACTCTTAACTCAGTACAGAGCAAATTGTGAGAAACAGACATCACATCCCCAGGTGTTAAACTGGCTGATGAAGTTTTGTCACAGGTGATATATTGGAGTGCAAACTCTACTCAAACTGTTTGAAAAGACCACCTCCATTTGGGAGCCAAACATCTGTCTTGAACCCATTAACCCTTTAATACTTTGATTTTTTCGGGAACATTTAAATTTCTTGATAAAAAAATGTCCATTTACAGAAGAGCATATTTGAATATTTACCAGTGGAATGACTGGCTCAATAAGCGAACCAGTCATTTCAATGGTAAATTTACAAAAAATACTCTTTGCTTGACTTGCAAGTGAACATTAAGTCAGCCAAAATTTTGATTTTTTTTCTGACCAATTTTGACCAGCAAAGGGTTAAAGTACTAGACCCTTATTGTTCTCCAACAGGACCATTCATACAGAAAGAAACATGTATCAATAAAACCACCTGTATTTAGTGACCACCTGTCTTTAGTGACCACCTGTCTTTAGTGATCAATCACCAGTATTCAGTGAGTTATTTGTACTCTTTAATCGTTTAGCGCTCGATCATATCAGCCAAAAAACTGCTTTTATAGTGGTCTTGAAAACTGTCTATTTGCAGACCAAGAGAAGACTATTTTTGAAAATTTTACCACTGGAATGACTAGCTCGATAATCGAGCCAGTCATCCCAGTAGTAAACTTTCAAAAAAATTTCTCTTGGTCTGCAAATGGACATTTTCTATGAGAAAATTGATAATTTCATCAATAAATTCGAGGGTTGAAGGGTTAAACTTAGGCTTGTCATGCAGTTTTCATTTTGAACGGGTTAAACAAAGAGTAGCAGGGCAGTAAATTCTCAATTATACAAACCTACATAAATGCATTAGGAAAGCAGTTTTTCAAGTCACACCCTCATCAATTACCGGTACCACTTATTTGGAACCAGGGTACATAGATTATTAGCTTGAACAAACTACAGGTATGTATTAAGTGATAAATCATCAACAGATGTGCTGTATCCAGTCAAATCTTCGGAATCCGGTCAGATTGTCAAGATTTAGCACATTTACTGCTGGTTTTCTAGTTCACATTACTTACAGTTCCTAGTATTTAAGTTTTAGTAATGGTACATGTAATGGATGAATCCAAGCTGTCAGCCAAGTTCATGACATTACAATCAATTACGTCACATGTAGGCTGACATCACAATCATAATTGACAGAAATACTCCGTCATCAACCTGCAATAGTCTGTCAGTTGTACGAATTGTATATCTTTACGATTTATTAAACATTCTGTTGAATATTTTGGAACTAAATTAACTGGGAGCTGTTGACTGCAGCCCCCAGTCAAATTAGTTCCAAAATACTCAACAGGGTAGCTGTACAGTTACCATGAAATTGGGATTTTGGTAATTAAGCAAGGCATGGCCCGAATTTAGATAAAGATGGATGAGCCATAGCTAAAGTTTCCAGTAAATGACAATTTTGAGTAATTTTATTTTATTCTATACACCGCCATTATTGCTTCCATACGAGGTTAACACTTTAACCCTTACAGACCAAAAACAACAACTTTTTTATATATAAAGAATAGTCTGTTAACCCTTTAAGCCTTAAATTTGTTCAAGAAAATTTCAATTTTCTCATAGAAAATCTCCATTTGCAGACCAAATGAAGAAAATTTTTGAAAATTTACCACTGGAATGACTGGCTCGGTTATCACGCCAGTCATTCCAGTGGTAAATTTTCAAAAATGGTCTTCTTTTGGTCTGCAAATGGACATTTCTCAAGACTACTACAGAAGCCATTTTTGGCCGGTTTGAGTGTTAAAGGGTTAAATGTTTTGTAACTAATTTGATCTTAACCCTTTCACCAACATATCCCTGAAAATGTATATTCTTTAAGATATGAAACTTATTGTTGAATATTTTGAAAATAATTTGACTGGGAGCTGTTGCTGCATAAGGCAAAATATTTAACAGTTTTCCTGCATGGGTGCCTTCAGAATCAGATATCGGGAATTCAACAGTGATAGGGTTAAGAAGTTGCTGTCTATGTTAGTAACAGGTTCTAGCCAGATTTGTTACAAAATATTCAAAAGCTTTCCTGTCTTAACGTAAGACACTGGTATTCCAAGATAGAAAGGGTTAATTATAGACACTGGCCTTTTGGGTGGAGTAGCTAGTCCTAAACACACCAGGAAAAGAAAATCAAAATATTTCCTTACTGAATGACCATTTGCTGACCGAGAGAAGACTTAATTTACCACTGGAATGGCTGGCTCGGTTACCAACCAGTCATTCCAGTGGTAAATTTTCAAAAATACTTTTCTTGACCTGCAAATAGACATTCATCATAACCACTGCAGAGGCTGGTTGGCAGAATTCTTCATTGAAATGGTGAAGCATTTAAAACATAAGCCAGCCAAAAACACCTTCAGCAATGGTCTTGAAAAATGTCCATTTGTAAAACAAGAAAAGAATATTTTGGAGAATTTATCACTGGAATTCCAGCGGTAAATTTTCAAAAGATAGTTTTTTCATGGCTTCTAAATGGACATTGACTAAGCAAAAATTTAGATTTTCTTGACCAGTCTTGGACACTCAAGGGTTAAAGAACATGCTTTTTGGCTCCAAAAGATAGAGTACAGCTCAGGAATAACGTAACACATTTTAACAACTTATAAAAAATATGCTGTTGAGTGTTGAATATTTTGAACATAATTGGATTGGAAGAGATTGATAATCCAATTATGTTCAAAATATTCAAAAGAACATTTCTTACTAACTAACATGCTTCTGTTAACTTATTTATGAGCTGCACAATAGCTGCTTAGCTGTTCGCTTAATCAGATTTGACTGAATGCATAGTCACTGCACATCTGGTTGGAATCAGTGCATTACTGAATCCCCAGGGTGAGTCAGTAATTGCTATAGGGCCACTGCATACTCAGCATCCTTTCAGATATATTGACAAAGGCCTGTGAACAGAAAAGCTTTGAACTCTACTTGAGTCTCATCAGGAACCATTTGAGGATTTCAACACCCTTCCCAGATCACAGAAGATAGAAAATATTGCATCCCTGTCTGAGTGAGGATGTATGCTCAAGTGGGCATAAGATAAGCATGAGGAATCCTAGCTCTTCTAAAGTATAACAACAGAAACAGTACTGTTATAAACTACTGATCTATGGCCATCTGGGAAATGAAGGAATCTAACCATTACCACTGATGTCAAAATTATAAATTTTCAAATTAAATTAAAAGATGACCCAGTGTTCATTTTTCAACACATTTGGTGGAAGATGGTGCTGTCGTAGACAGCAACATCGTCCAGCAAAATTGTTGAAAAAAGTACACCAGTATCTTTGCGATTGACACAGTAACAGACAGAATATTGCCATCATAGTGTTAAGGGTTAAATAGTCATTGCTGCATTACTGCATAACACAATTGAGGGTCAATTCAGTCTTTAACCCTTTAATGGCTAAGATTTATCAAGGAAATTAATATTTTTGCTTTGTAAGATGTCCATTTGCAGGCGCTGAGAAGAGTACAAACATTTAATGTTGGAATGACTGTCTCTGTTATCTAGCTCAAGTCATTCCAGTGGTAAAATTTAAAAAAATACTCTTCTCTTAAGCCTTTAACCCTCAAATTTGTTCAAGAAAATTTAAATTCTTTCATAGAAAATGTCCATTTGCACACCAAGAGGTCTATTTTTGAAAATGTGGCTGATATGAGTGTTAAAGGGTTAATTGGTCTGCAAATGGACATTTCTCAAGACCAGCCATTTTTAGACAGCTTGATCTATGAGAGATTAGCAAAACTTAATGGTTCACTCACAAGTAAAATTTACTTCAGATCATATCCCTTTGCATCAAACAAGACCATGGCATCTTGTTGCAAACCATGTGTACACATGCATGAGCTGTGCCACACCATACATAAATATATACCTGCATTTGTATACAATTCTACATCATACACAAAGCAATCACCAGTCAATATGATGTCAGAAGTGATGCACAGGTAGAAGGCAAATCTAGAGGAGAATGTAAATAAACAATGCTATCAGACGAAGCCTCCCACCCACTCACCCCCACCCCCACCCCCACCCCACCCACCCTCCTCAAGCGCATGCCGCCTAGTTTGTATCAACAAGCACAGACATATCGCAGCTGCACACGCTTACTAGGCAAGAACAGAGCGTGTATTTATCAAAAGAAAATTTGTTTATGATAATACAGAATCTAGAAATTGGCAGATTTTTGTGCGATAATTATTATACCTGTACCAACTTTCATCTACAGTTTCATTACAAAAATAGACAATAGTGCAGTTGTTGGTGATATACAGAAATTATCCTGCTCAAACTAGATTCTCTGATTTATTGCCGAGCTATTACGAACAGAAACAAGATAAATTGGTATTAATACACACGCCCCAGGCTAAGAATATTTAAAACGTAAATACTATCATTAACCATTTCATTCCCGAGATCCCAATATCTCCGTTTCAATGCATGTTTAATCATGAAATTTGTTGACTATATCGATTTAAACCTGCGTGATGCTCTATAGTTGTGATGTGGGTGGGGTGGGGGTGGGGTGTGGTTGAACAATCACATTTATACCCAATCAAATATGCCTTGAATTCATGTTAGGAAGAGAGGCTTAGAGTCTTAACCCTAACCAGCCTTTGTAGTGGTCTTGTGGAATGCCAATTTACAAGCCAAGACAATACAATTTTTGAAAATTTACCACTGAAATGACTTGGTCGATAACCGAGCCAGTCATTCCAGTGGTAAATTTTCAAAAATTGTATTCTCTTGGCCTGTAAATGGACATTCAATAGGCAGATATTTCAATTTTCTTGACCAAATTTATCCATCATAGGGTTAATAATAAATACCAAAACAATAATTCTAAATTCTAACTGAGAAACAGGTTTACAGGTAAATTTAAGCTCTGTGTGCACACGCATGCACGTACACATTGATTAGAACATTAAAATAAACAAAATCTATTTGGACAAATCAATTAAAGACTCATCTGACCATGCATTAATTACCTCTTAGTATTTGCTTTAGTAATAATAATAATAATAATCTTTATTTAATGAGGGTAAACAACGTCAGTAAAATCTGATCTTCCCGAGACCCTCAGAAAGAATGCACACACATGCATACACACGCACGCACACAGACAAACTGACAGAGAAAAACACTGCAAGTACACTTACACACAAATCATATTATGTACAAATATATACAACATATTACAAGTAGAAATAGTCAGTTATTAGTCAAAAGTTTACATACATGCCTCTTCACAATATCCAAGTTATATAATATACAGTGAATAACACAAATGATGAAATGACTTTGTCCTGAGCGATCACGCTATGATTATAGGGCTGGTCTAACTTTTACACATATCTTTAGTATATTCTGGACTGAATAATTATGATCAATTTATCTCTTCAATGAGAGAACACTCTATATACCTTAACCCTTTAACACTCATATCAGCCAAAAACGGCTTCTGCAGTGGTCTTGGGAAATGTCCAATTTCATACCAAGAGAAGACCATTTTTGAAAATTTACCACTGGAATGACTGGCTCGATAATCGAGCCAGTCATTCCAGTGGTAAATTTTCTAAAATAGTCTTCTCTTAGTCAGCAAATGGACATTTTCTATGAAAGATAGTCTTCTCTTGGTCCGCAAATGGACATTTCTCAAGACCATTGCAGCAGCTATTTCTTGGTTGGCTTGATAACTAAAGAATTAACCCTTTACTGGTCACGCTTGGTGAAAAAAGAAAGAGTTTTGCTTACTCAATGTCCATCTGCAGGTCAAGAAGATTAACTTTGGAAAACTTACCACAGGAATGACTGGCTCAGCTACAGAGTCAATCATCTGATTCCAGTGGTAAATATTAAAAAATTGTCTTTTCTTGACTGTTAAATGAACATGACCACTGCACAGAGGACACTTTTTGCTGACTTGAGGATTGAAGGGTTGATGGTCTAGAACATAGGGTCTAATCTATCAAGCTATCAGAGATATGAATGATTTTCTTTCAGTAAGATTTGTTCCTTTTTTTCTAGATAAGATAACAGATAGATCATATCAACTTGAGTATGTAGGTCCCTACTTAAGATTACATATGCTTAAGGCGATCAGTCTGTCTGTTATTAATCAGCCTTAAATTCATTCAGGGAAATTAAAATTTTCTAATAGAAGTTATCAATTTGCAGATCAAAATGATTTTTGAAAATTTAAATAACTATTACTGGTACACCTGTTATGATTTTTGAAAATTCAAATAACTATTACCATCTCATCTTGTCAGACCCAATATACATGTAAATGCTTTACAATTTAATAAATATTCAGTTCTTCTTCTTCTTTTCGTTCGCTGATCATACCGCCAGTCCTGTAAGTGACTATCGACATGATCATATGCGTTAAGTGCGTGGATCCATGGTTTATTAGAGTGCGCCGTGCGGCCTGGAACCTCTGTCTTCAGCACTCGAGGTTTCTGTCAGGGTTACCTCACCCGTACCTCCTTTAGTCGCCTCTTACGACACGCAGAGGATACAGAAGGTCTATTCTAAGCCCCACCTACAGGGCATGTAAATATTCAGTTGAATAGTTTGAAATTAGATATGATTTGAAGCTGGTGCTCATGTCAACATCGGCGATGGGGAAAGAGTAGCATAGGTTTCAATACACACTAATAAATATGTGTTCCAATGGATAAATCCATTTTTAGCTATGACCAGCCCATCTCTAGATAAGCTCCACAAATGCTTTGCGCATGTTGGAATCGATTTATATACTTTGAATCATGAATTCCCCGAATCCCAATTTGATGGTAATTTAATACAGATAACAGGTATTGGCAGCAACAGCGTGCAGTCAAATTAGTTTCAAAATATTCAACAGAATGTTTATTAAATGGTAGCGATACGCTTTGTACAACTGAAGACTATTCAAAGTTCAAGACACACTTAGTTACATCATTCACTATGTATTTTGATTGTGACGTCAGTCTACATATGATATGACATAATTGATTAATTGTGTATGACATATACTTGACTGACAGATCAGATTCATCCATTATTTGAGCATAATTATGTAGCATAGTTTGTTCAGATTTGCTCCCATTTCTTCTGTGACTTTAATCATTGAATTTGTTCAAGAAGTTTTCAATTTTCTCATAGAAAATGTCAATTTGCAGACCAAGAAGACTATTTTTGAAAATTTACCAATGGAATGACTGGCTCGGTTATCGAGCCAGTCATTCTAGTGATAAATTTTCAAAAATTGTCTTTCTCTTGGTCTGCAAATGCACATTTCACAAGACCACTGCAGAAGCTGTTTTTGGCTGATATGAGTTAGCGCTAACGCTCAGAGACCAGCAACAACAAATTCATTATGATGTAAGGAACATTGTGTTGAATATATTGAAACCAATTTGACTGGGAGCTATTGCTTCTTATGGCAGCCACACATCCCAGTCAAATTAGTTCCTTGTCACTAACCCTTTAATGGTAAGGCCGGCCAAAACCGGCCTCTGCAGTGGTCTTAAGGAATGTCCATTTGCCGGCCAAGAGAAGACTATTTTTGAAGATTTACCACTGGAATGCCTGGCTCGATAACCAAGCCAGTCATTCCAGTGGTAAATTTTCAAAAATAGTCTTCTGGCCTGCAAATGGACATTCAATAAAATATTTAAATTTTCTTGACCAAATTTGACCATTAAAGGGTTAAGAGCATGTATTTTTTCTAATAAAACTGAATTACCGGTACCACTTACCATTATAATTTTAAATCCTGCTATGTCATATATCATATATGAAGAGCAATACCGATAATTTATGACAGTGAATCACAGGCAGTTAATTACGTATATACTTATTTCAAGTTATTAGTCTTTCTATTAATATTTGCAAAGAATCAATTCTATTATGTGATCAAATATGTAATTCCTCTTAAAAATTTCAAATCAAATATATGTACAAATATACATGCACATGTCAATAATTTCTAATTTCCCATATTACTGGTATACATAATTTTTCTTGAGTCCAATATGAATATTCAATTTAATTTCACAGACAATGTATTTTCAATCTTAACATTCCATTAATTCTTTACTGATCAGATTTGTTTAACGAACATTAAATTTTCTCATAGAAAATGTTCATTTGCAGACAAAGAAGTTTTTTTTGAAAATTTACACCTGGAATGACTGACTCGGTTATCGAGCCAGTCATTCTAATAGTAAATTTTCTAAAATAATCTCCTGTTCTGCAAATATACATCTTGCAAGACCATTTTTGGCAAGTTCTGACAAACTCTCATTTGCAGTTTTATTTAACTGAGTACATTTTGTACATCTCGGCACATGTATAGCGCATAACCTGAATGCACTAGACCCTTCAGATGAAGTCTACAACATAGCATCTAGCATATCACTTCACACATCGCCTCCAGTCTACACAGGTGTGCATCATATGAACTATCATTTGCGCAAAACTTAGTAATACACCACAGAAAACATTTAAACATAAAGAATATTTTTTGAAAAATTTCCAGCAGATAATGAACACGATCACCTATATGGATTACGATTGTCTATACTGACTCATAGACAAATACTTACAGTAAGTAAGTTTTCAAAAATATACTGCACACCAGTATATAAAGGATGACCGTATCGGCCCTTAAAAAGTGGACATTGAAGACGGGCGATCATTTAACGCAATACAGCATTTGGAGACAAATGCCTGTGGCCCTTTAACCCTCGGATTTATTCAAGAAAATTTCAATTTTCTCATAGAAAATGTCGATTTGCAGACCAAGAGAAAATTATTTTTGAAAATTTACCACTGGCATGACTGGGTCGGTTATCGAGCCAGTCATTCTAGTGGTAAATTTTTAAAAATAGTCTTCTCTTGGTCTGCAAATCCACATTTCTCAAGACCACTCCAGATGCCGCCGTTGGCTGACATGAGTGTTAAAGGGTTAACATTGATCACCATCTTATACACCCATCCATCTTAAAGCACCACCATTATTGGTCCACAAAAGCAGGTGTTTGTTATAGACAGGTTTAAATACACTGATCACCTATTTATTACCATAAATTAAGATTTTTATACACACAGGCTATTTAATATTTATGTAAGCTCTATATATTGAGTGAAAGAAAAACATTATAATTCCAGAACACCAAATTCATGATGAGTCTCCATCTTAACCCTCTAAGACTCGAGCTGGCAGAAAACGGCTTCTGCAGAGTTCTTGAAAAGTATCCAATTGCAGAACAAGAGAAAACTATTTTTGAAAATTTACCACTGGCTGGCTCGATTATCAATATGTAGAGCTCACAGCCAGTCATTCCAGTTGTAAATTCTTTAAACTACTCTTCTCTTAGACTATAAATTGACATTCACTAAGCGAAAATACCAATTATCTTGACCAATGATGACCATTTAAAGGCTTAAATTACCATGCTCCTCATTGGTTAATTAAGTTTTCTATAATATTCTTATCTCAAGGAGTCATTTTTCAAGAACAGTTCAGCCACTTTTGCCTTGGCTTGACCATTAAGTAGTTGAACAATCCCACTCGACACACACTCCACCAGGTCAAACGAAATGAATCAAACCTAAGGTACCTCCCATATACCCTAATGCATCATCTGACAAAAAAACCTGTTTAAGACTATATGCTCGGCCTCAACGTGGCGCAGGGGTGTAACCCACTGGGTGTCAATCCAGACATTTGGAGGGGCTAACCAGAGCATTATGCACAACGCTAATGAATGACACTTGGAGATCGAATCAACCGAAATGGTGCTCGCCCTGTGAGGATCCGCCAGGCAGGTGCAGCGCCAGGCTCCACGCCTCGAAGGAGCCCACCCTCAGCTACTGGAGGTCCCATCAACTCGTCTTGTGGAGCCAGGGGACGAGGATGGAGAGCTAGTGGCCAACCGAAAGAGAAGACCAAACCCAAAGAGAACCCCAGTATCAACATCATACACTGGAATGCAGAAGGCGTTACCAACAAGAAATCAGAGCTCGAACAGTTCCTGTACGAAAACAACATTGATATCTGCTGCATCCAAGAGACACACCTGCAAGAAGGAAAACCATTTAAGATCAGAGGTTACCAGATTTTCCGGTGTGATCGAAGAGGAAGAAAGAAAGGCGGGGTGATCACCTTGGTCCGAAACAGCGTGAATGCCAGCCAGATCAAAACCTTTATGAAAGAGGCAGAATATATCAAGATCAAGGTAACAACCAGCAACTCTGTGATTGACATTGTCAATTATTACTGCCCTAATGACAAGAATCTCTCACTTGACACAATCCAGGTCCCAGACTGCCACTTCCTCATTGCGGGAGACTTTAATAGCCAGTCTCAGAGCTGGGGATACAGAACACTTGATAAACGAGAAGACATTGAAGCATGGCAAGATGAAAAGCACCTTTTACTTGTCAACGTTCCCACAGATCAACCTACCTTCTACTCGCGCCGGTGGCACTCGACAACAACGCTGGACTTGGCATTTTGTACAGAAGACATTCACAGAAACCTCAGTAGAATGGTCGGATCGCAGTTAGGATGAAGCGACCACTGCCCAGTCCTCCTATCTCTTTCTGGAAGTATTTCGACAAGTTCACCTCAACATCCAAGGTGGAACCACAAAAAGGCAAATTGGAGTCTGTTCGGCATTCGTTCCAATGAGCTTACCCAAAATATAGCAGTGGAAGGGAGAAACATCAACAATGCGGTCAAGGAATTTAATTCACG
Organism: Chaetoderma sp. LZ-2023a; assembly: GCA_034401795.1. NCBI lineage: Eukaryota > Metazoa > Mollusca > Caudofoveata > Chaetodermatida > Chaetodermatidae > Chaetoderma > Chaetoderma sp. LZ-2023a. Next base: position 71,802,809 of record CM067367.1, read on the forward strand.
TATCCTCAAGGCTGCCAACGAAGCGATTCCTCGAGGGTTCAGGAAAAACTACCGCCCCTACTTGACAACAGAACTGCAAGCAGCACATGATAAACTAGACAAGGCCAGAGAAGATGCAGAGGGTAATCCCTGTTATGAAAACCACTTCACACTACAACAAACTAAAGCCAGGTATCTAAAGACCAAGCTGGAGGCCAAAAGAAGAAGCTGGAGGGAAAAGATGGCAGGGTTTAATTTAGAGAGAGACACCACAAAGCTATGGAGACTGACTAAAGCACTGAATGATGAGGGTGTCGGGGGAGAGAAGATTACTCTTGAAGATGGACAAACACTGTCAGGAAAGATGGCTGCAGATGCCTTTGCGAAGGCATAAGCAAAAGAAAGCAACATTTCTATACCATGAATGCGTCAAAGAGGTTAGAAAAGAGCAAAAGGAAAGAACAGACACCAACACTCACGATGCAATGAAAGTTGACATTAGTTTAGCAGAACTGAAGAAGGCCATCCGCCAATTGAAGAAGAAGAAATCTCCCGGGCCAGATGGCATTACGAATGAAATGATCCAACACCTTGGTAATGCATCTCTCAGCAAGTTGCTAGACATCTTTAATCTCAGTTGGACCAATGGAGAGGTCCCTCAGTGCTGGAAGGAAGCTAGAATGACTCCTACTCTGAAAAAAGGAAGAACAAGACGAAAGTGCTGAGCTACCATCCTATCAGTCTTACAAGCTGCATATGCAAGACCATGGAGCGCATCGTCAACCAGCGGTTGCAGTGGTACCTGGAGTCGGAGAACATTATAGTTTCAGAGCAGGCTGGCTTCAGAAGATACAGGAGCACAGAAGATCAAACAACACATCTTGCACAGGTCATAGAGGACACTTTTCAAGCCAAGAAGGTGATGCTAGCTGCCTTTATCGATCTGCAGAAGGCATTTGACAAGGTGTGGAAGGATGGCCTCATCGTGAAGCTCCGGCGCACAGGCATCGGTGGCAACATGTTCCAATGGACCACGTCATACCTACACAATCACAGAGCTAGGGTGCTGGTGGATGGACAATCTGGACAGAATGTATTGCTGAGACAAGGGGTACCCCAAGGCGGAGTATTATCACCAACTCTGTTCATACTCTTCATTAATGACATTGTAGCAGAGCTCTATGCAGATGACCTCATACTCTGGTGCACTGAGGAGTACACAACGACTGCCACATACAGAATGCAGCTCGCCTTGGACAGAATTACAGCTTGGGCCAATCGCTGGTGTATTACCATCAACAAAGAAAAATCATCAGCCATGCTATTCTCACTGTCCACCAAAACCAAGGTTGGGAATCTGACACTGGGCGGTACTCCACTCGAGTACGAGGACCAGCCGACATACCTGGGAGTCACCTATGACAGAAGATTACCATGGAAGGAGCACATCCAGAATGCAGAGGCAAAGGCCAGAAGAAAGCTAAACATCATGAGGAAGCTGGCAGGAACAAAGTGGGGTGCCAATGAAAGGATCCTCAATACCATCTACCTAGGTGTCGTACGACCACACCTTGAGTATGGATCCAGCTCATGGATGACAGCAGCTAAATCTCATCAACAGAACCTCGACAGAGTACAAAACCAGGCACTGCGCATCATCACTGGCGGAATGAGATCAACACCAATAGAAAAAATGGAGCAGACAGCAGGCATCCCCCACTTAGTAAAGGAAGGGAATGCAAAGCACTGATCCAAGCTGCAAAGTTCAAATCGTTCAACAACCACCCGATGAAGATCAGGCAAGCACAGCTGTCATCAGGAAGACTTAAAAGATCAAGTTTTGTGAAAGAGACAAAAGCACTTCAAAGGAAACACCAAGAAATGTTGCCAGCACAAATAGAAGACCCAAACCACACCCTTGACCCTCCACCCTGGGGAAAACAAACTAGAGAGCATAGCTATTCGCACCACAGTACCTCATCTCACAACCAAAGATGAACACAGTGATGTGATCAAGAAGGCCATGACCCTAGCCATGCTGGAAGAAATGTACCCTCAGGAGACATGGATAAGGATCTACACAGATGGATCAGCCAAAGATGCAATTAGGAGCTGAGGTGCCGGACTGCACATACAGTATCCAAACGGACAACATGAGTCAGCTGCAATACCGACAGGAAAACACTGCACAAACTACAGAGCTGAAGTCGAAGCACTGGTCCATGCAGCTAATGACATCAGCAGAACAGCAGACCCTATTGCACAGATTGTCTTTTTATCTGATGCCCGCTCCGTCCTTGAGGCTATCACCAAAGGTAAGCTGCCACAACTTGAAGAAGCACTACAAACCATCAAATGCTTTCGGATAGCATTGCAGTGGATCCCCTCACACTGTGGAGTCCAACGAAATGAGGAAGCAGACAAGATGGCAAAGGTGGGCGCAGAAGAGAATCAGACAGAAAACATGGTTACGCATACAGAGATGAAGACTATCATCAAGTCACTCTATAGAACACCTCAATCAGAAGATGCCTACCATCATCTCTCGAGGCCAGAGCAAGTGACCATTTTTCGTCTCAGAACTGTACATAACAGACTAAACCAACACATGTACAGGCGGTTCCACCTTACGACATCGCCCACTTGTCCTTGTGGAGAAGCAGAACAGACCACAGAGCATATACTTCAATTTTGCAGTACGTATCAGCTGCTGAGAGAAGAGATCTGGCCTTTGTCAACCTCTTTTCTTGAAAAGCTGTATGGGCCTGTGGAAGAACTGCGGAAAACCACAGATATCATCTTGAGAACGGCTCTCCAAGTGTGATACTAGCGATCGAAAAGAAGATCTGACAAAAACAGACATTCCGCATGAAATCTGCTCCAGTTTCATGATAAAACATGCACTAACACTTCAATGGTTAAGATTGATCTAGAAAGTTTAGATTTTTGCTTCGCGAGTGCCAATCTGCCAAGAGAATGAGTATTTTTGAAAATCTACCACCAAAATGACTGGGTCGATAATCGAAATAGTCATTCCAGTGGTACATCTTTAAAAATATTCATTCACTTGTCCTGTAAATGGGCATTCCATGAAGCGACTGCAGAGGCCAGTTTTGGTAGGTTTGACCAGGAAAGGGTTAACCATTCTGTAGACGGTAACACTTGCCAAAGAATGATTATAGACAGCATAACCTCTGCCAGAACATATATATTTACATACACCATGATCTCATAGGTTTATCAGTGAATTACCAACCCAAACAGATCAACCCTTCAGTACTATGCCTTCAGATGCAAGGGAGATAACTCCGAACGCATGACTATAATCAAACCTGTCTATAATGGACATCTGCTTTTAGGGTCAAATTAACGCTTTATGGTAAAATTTGTTCAAGGAAATCAAAGTATTTGCTCAATGAATGTCCATTTGCAGGCCAAGAGAGGACTATTTTTTAAACTTTACCACTGGAATGACTGGCTCAGTAATCGAGCCAGGCATTCCAGAGGTAAATTTTCGAAAATAGTCTTTTCTTGGCCAGCAAATGGACATTCCTCAAGACCACTGTAGAGGCTGGTTTTAGCCCGCTTGACCATTAAAGGTTAAGATAGCAGTTTCATAACATCACCATCTTAACATTTTAAAACTATTTTTTATAACAATTAAATGAGGTGTATTCAGCAACTGCCCGCGAGTTCCTATCAATCGCCTATACAGTGTCCATTATTTATAGGCAGGTTTGACTGCATGTGTGTGTAAGAATGATATAGGCCTATTTTACAACAATAATAAAAAACTCTTAATTGTTACCACTTAGGCAAATTTGTCAGAAATATTAACAATTTTATAGACAGACTGGGCGATATTGGCTTTTAGAAGATGATAACGATATCTAGGAAAATAAGATGTCACGATATAAGGTGACATAGAAATTGGGTCTTACATAGAAATAGCAGACAGCAACATTATGTTTCGAAAATGAACAGCTAAGAAACAAGTGTGCATGGGGTATAGTTCCGACATTATATGCAGCTTTGCCAAAAGAGCGACTTATATTAGTTGGGATTCAAGTCTGAAAACCAGAATTTTGAAAAATATTCTGTTCTCAGACAACACTAGTGGTTAAATAATCAACCAGAATTCCTACTCGCTTCATGAAGCTTGCGCCCTAGGAGGCCATGAATTGTTGCAACAGATAGTGGGTTATTGGAACACGCCTCAGGGGTCGCTTAGTGTGAAGCAAGGTTCACAGAGAAGCTATACCTGCAGAAATAACATCATCTGTACTCAAATTCATTTGAACCCTTTAACGGCCGAGTTGGCTAAATCTGACCTCAACAAATGTCCATTTGCAGGCCAAGTACAAAATCTTTTGAAATTTTACCACTAGAATGACTGATTCGATAAGAGCCAATAATTTGTGGTAAAATTTCCAAAATAATCCTCTCTTGGTTTGCAAATGAACATTTTCTAGGAGAAAACAAAAATTTTCTTGAACAGATTTGAAGATTAAAGGGTTAACGTGTGAATCCTTGTCTAACACATGATGCATGCAAAGTATCAGCCTGAAGGAATCCTGGTCAATCAATCATATGAGTTTAAATACCTATTTCCTATTTATCATTCATCATATTCATGTTATAAAATACCTTATCTTAAACTATCTTAAAAACACTTAACCCTTTAACACTCAAGATGACCAAACACAGCTTCTGCACCATTCTTGAAACATGACCATTCCCAGATCAAAGGAATACTACATTTTCTTAATTTACCACTAGAGTAACTGGTTCTGTCAATTAGTCAAACGGTCCCCCCCCCCCCCCCCCCCCACCCCCGAGAAGATTTTTAACCCTTTAACCCTCAAAATTGTTCAAGATAATTAAAATTTTCTTATCAAAAATGTCCATTTGCAGATCAAGAGATTATTTTGGGAAATTTATCACTGGAATAACTGGCTCAGTTATTGAGCAAGTCATTCAAGTGCTAAATTTTCAAGAATAGTTGTCTCTTCGTCTGCAAATGGAGATTTCTAAAGACACGTGCAGAAGACGTTTTTGGCCAGCTTTAGTGTTAACCCTTTAACACTTGAATTTGTTTTTAAAAATGTAAATTTTCTCATAGAAAATGTCTATTTTCAGACCAAGAGAAGACTATTTTTGAAATTTTGCCACTGGAATGACTGGCTCGGTTATTGAGCCAGTCATTTCATTGGTAAATTTTCAAAAGTAGACCTCTTTTGGTCCGCAAATGGACATTTATCCAGATCACTACAGAAGCCATTTTTGGCTGATACGAGTGCTAAAGGGTTAAACAGTTGAAGTTGTTTGCAAGATGCTGCACAAAATCAAAAATGGCCACCAACCAAGTTTAGATCTCTAATACCAAAAAATGCTTTCAGCCAAATTTTGCTGAAATCAACCAACTTCATACCCTTGAGAAGTTGTTCAAAGAAAACGCTATTATGGGTGACAGACAGATTTCATACATGGGTGACATGGGAACAGTCACCATGGCATAAACCCTATGCGCCAGTTTATCTAAGAAAATACACAGACCTCATTTATAGAAGTTGTAAAGTCCATAAAAGATACTCGCCAAAACAAATTGGATGGTGATGATGAGGAATGAGACAATAAATGATGAGATAATTAATTCTAGGCAGTGCCAGAACTCTTAGTACCTTACCTCTGAATCTTTCTAAGACTGGAATAACAAAAATAAATGCCTAGAGATCTTCCAGGTACAGAACCTTGTAGCATTAATAAATTGAGTCGTCAGGCAATAACCATGTACACATCTAATAACCCAAATACTACTATGAAACAGCACTATATATAAAGATACTGTAATGTTGACAAATGACAAAGAAAAGTTATTTAACCACTGAAAATTCAAATTCTTTAATTCCATTCTCTGATTTAAAACTGGCATCATATTGTAAATTATGTTACTGAAAGCTGATGCTGTCAAGTATAGCAACAGTATTCAGCAACATTTTTTTCCAAAATGTTCACCGGCCTAAATTCTTCTTCTGTCTCAGACAGGCTCTCTCTCTGACAGAATAAGCATTTTGACATCAGATTACGTTAACACTTATATTTGTTCAAGAAAATTTTCAATTTTTTCATTCAAAATGTCTATTTGCAGACTAAAAGAAGGCTATTTTTGACAATTTAACACTGGAATGACTGGCTCGGTTATCGAGCCAGTCATTCCAGTGGTAAATTGTCAAAAATTGTCTTCTTTTGGTCTGCAAATGGACATTTCTCAAGACCACTGCAGAAGCCGCTTTTGGCTTATATGAGTGTTAAAGGGCTAAGGACAAGGCTCGCTATGGACATTCCCACATCAGCAGGGTGAAATAGTAGAGCAGGCAGTCAATATCAAAACTCTTGTATTGTTAATCAATAGTTGATATTAATTCTATAATGGACTAGAAAAACAAAGATATTCATGTTTACCTAGACTCAGACATGTCAATCAAGCATGTATACCTAGACTGCGACATGTCAATCAAGCAGGTATACCTAGACTCAGACATGTCAATCAAGCATGTATACCTAGACTCAGACATGTCAATCAAGCAGGTATACCTAGACTCAGACATGTCAATCAAGCAGGTCTATTTAACCCTTTGAGTAGCATATCCAGTGAGGGTGATATTAATTCATTCAGAGGCAGGCGTACATTAAATACCACTCGTAAGATAGACACCAAACATAAAAACGGTAAAACATAGTTTCACTTTGAGTACATTTTGATTGACCTCCGCCCCCAATTGAAAGAATCTATGAATTTGACCCTCTATATTACGGCCAGAGCTCTGTATATTTCAGCACACAGTGATGAGAAATTGCAGACTCATCCCTTCTAGCATTTGTTTCGCAACCAAAATTTTTTGGATTTTGATTTCGGATCAATTCCTATTTTTGGCTGAATACAAGTTTTTGTGTTATAATTGGCAATATACATAATACCAGCGTGGAAAGAGACAGACAGACGGACAGACAAACAACAAATGAGCAGGCGTGAATGCCTAATCTTCAAGGGTAGTAATAAAATGGGTAAATCTATTTTTTTTAAATCTTTACTGACTTAGGTGGCTCTGTAGAAATATCTGTCCGAATGTTAACTGTCATCGCCTGTATTTGATGACTATTTGCTGATCACAAGAGTAATCCCACATGTGACCGCTGACAATTGAACTTTCCACTCTATCCACCCATCATATGACGTCATAATTAACTATGTGACATGCAGAATGACATAATCAATGATGTCATGAATGGCGTAGATAAGTACGCCACGAAAGCATAATTGAAAACGGACTATGCGTTGTTGTTCGAATTGTATGTCTTTACTATTTAATAAGGATTCTGTTGAATATTTTGAAACTAATTTGACTGGGCGCTGTTGCTGCTACCCGGTCAAATTAGTTTCAAAATATTTAACAGCTTATCTGCATAGTTTTCTGAAAATTGATAGTCAGGGAGTTCAGAGATCGATCGATCCCAACACGAGCCAAGGGTGGGTGGAGCTTCACTAGAGGTGGGTGGGGCTTGGCAAAAACAAAGGACAATCATGTTTCCAGGGAGAAAAAATTAAGTCTGTATGAAGACATATTTAACTGTCAGACTGTTGCAAACCACCAAGCAATAAATTGACTTGAGAATAGCTATGGACATGCTCAATTATTTTTAATGAATTTGACTGAAGGTTTAGCCACCATCAACTTTCAGTCAAATAATTTTCAAAATATTCAACATATCCAGAGTCAACCTACATGGAAAATGTAGTCTGCATAAATTCAAAATGCAGCCAGTTAAGATATGACTTCCACTAAACTTCCAACTTTGGTCTGGATTCTAAAATATCCCTAGGAAAGAGATCTAAAAGTGGAAGGGATCTGTATTTATTATCTGCCTGTTCTTGCTGGCTTCAATGCTTATGCTAATATTCTAGGTCTTTGCACATAGCATATTTAATGAGATCGGAATGAGTTGTGTGAAAAACGTGGTGGTGAAAAATCGAAATGTCTGTCACTTATAGGTCTACTAATTGTATGTTATTGATAAATTTATAATTTAGTAAACAAAACTAAACATAGTTGAAAATTTTGAAACTAATTTGGGTTGTTGCTGTCATAGACAGTAACACTTCAGAGTCCAATTAGTTTCAAAATATTCAACAACTTACCTGTATAGTTATCTTAAAATTTAACTTCTGGGAAATCAGTGTTTAAAGTTTCAAATCGATTCAAATTCTTGTAAAAGTGTGTGGGGCATAGCTAGAAATGTATCACCCTATTTGCGCGGTTCAAAATATGATGAGAAATGTACTATTTGCATACGTGATCTTGCTTATAACCCATGAGGTAAGATCGATTTATAAGCATTATGTCAATTTAATGCGCTTATTATTGATGACTTACATGTACTTGTGTAAATATTCTTCCGCACCTAACCCTTTCACTGCCAAATCACGATCACAAAAATTGTATTGTTTATGATATAACTTATTCTGTTGAATATTTTGAAATTAATTTGACTGTAAACCATTGCTGCAAGCAGCAAGGGCTTCCCGTCAAATTAATTCTAAAATAGTCAACAGTTTTCCTACATGGTTGCCTTGAAAATAAGACATGCGGAAGTCATCAGTGAAATGGTTAAGAATTGAAACATCAGTTTTAAAAATAGACAGACATAAGATTTCTTTATTGTACATATATAATACTGGATCGTGAATTAGATTGATCAGCAAATTTATGTTTTGTAACTTTATACTTGTTTTGTTAGAACGCAACAATAATGCTCTAGAAAACCTGTTTTCCATAAAGTCTATGTCATGCAAGTAGATATTGACCCTTTGCTTGCCATACAATTCAAGAAAGCTTATCCCCAGTATTCACCACTGTATTTTGTACAGTCATGAAATAATAGGATATTCCGGTATAGAGATATATTATGAAGGGAAAATGTATTTTTGACAACTTGTCATTGATATAGTCCCGCTCAGAAGTAACATCTTTCCCAAACAAAATAAAATATACTGTACTGTGGAATATTTTGAACATAATTGGATGGGATACCAGTCTGCCTACAGCAGTAATGCCTTTCAATACAATTATGTTCAAAATATTCAAAAAGCACATTTCCTATCAAAAATCCAAAAAATCTAATTTTTACTTAATGATCATCAATCTATTTATTAGTTCTCATTACCTGCAAATTGATGTTCACAAGCAGATATTTTTGGAAAATTTACCACTCTAAAGACTACCTTGACTATCAAATTTTCACAAATATTCTTATCATTGCTAGCAAATAGATATTTCTCAAGATGACTGCAGGGGTCACCTTTGGCCATCTTCAATTTTAAATGGTTAGAATGTCTATCATACATCTTATGAAATCAGACTTATATCTAGACATTAAAAGCTAAAATTGAATTGAAAGATAAGCGACAATCAAGGATGAGCTCAGCCTTACATTCGGTAAGGCGCAGATAAAAGCTTCAAAAGGCTACCGCTCTCAGACTGCTTTCTATCTATAATATTTTATTTCGCCCAAAAATGTTTGTAAAAAGCGTTTTCCCCGACATTCTTTGCTTGACACGCTTATGACATATGACGTTGCCCCATGTGTAATTAGTTAGTACATCACAGATACAAAGAAAACATTTTCATTTTCGCTAGTTATAGTTATCTCTAAACGTTTTGCAAGACAAAAAAGCTCTCTAACAAAACAGTGTCAAAAAAGTACTGTTGTAATTATCAGATTACCAAAATTGTGTCGCCAGGATGATCGTTGATTTTTTTAAACCAGGGCTCAATTGAGAAATCCACTTTTAGAGCCCATGCTGGAATCAATTGAACCCTGAACGCCCTGAATCTCAATTTCCAGAAAAACTTACAGGTAACCTCTTGAGTATTTTGAAACTAATTTGACTGGGTGCTGTTGCTGCCATAGGCAGAAACAGCGACCAGTCAAATTAGTTTCAAAATATTCAATAATTAAATAGTAAACATACTATTTCCATGCAGACCAAGCAAAACTCGTGACTAATCTGTTGAAGGAGACAATCCAATTAAATTTGGAGATAAACACACATACTTCCATGCATTATTGACTTTCACACTCAAAGCCATAAGGCAAAGGAAATCATCCAAATGACTCAGGAATTGCTAGAAAGCAGTCCCAAGTGTAGAAACGCACTGCTTACACCACCAATGTTTGGCTACAGAAAGAATCACACTTTCTAAGACAGACCTGTCATGACCAAACTTGAGTTTCCCACCACTACGGGGTTCCAAGGAAAACCTTTTCAAAAACCTATCTATCTATTCACCAGGAAACGTGGGTTTTCTGTCACCAAATGGATAGTAAACGTGAATTCACTAACATTCACATGGGCCTAAAATACAGCTGTACGGTCAAGACATATTGTGACACACGCAATGTCATATACATGTACTTACTCACAAGCACATAATGCCACTAACAGTTTGTGGAGGAAACCAAACGTGAATTCCACATATGGGCGGAAGATTATTGAAGGGATATTAAAAACACAAAGATACTCCTGTTGCTCAACATTTTAATTTGCCCAATCATAGTGGACAGAACGTGTCCTTTAAAATTATACATGTTCTTCCTCATACCCTGAGGATCTCAACAAAAACCTATGTTGGAAAAGAACAAATGAAGTACGGGATACACCCACCTCACACGTCAGATCCCATAGGGACCAATGATGTAGATTGGTGATTCCAAAATCTGAGTTGTTTTTATGCTAATTCGAATCACCATACTCCCTGTTATGGTAACCATTCTATGACGTCTTAATAAACGTCATCAAATGATGTCACACTGACTACTACGTCCGCTCCTCTTACGTCAATTGAAATCAGTTAGCCAAAATTGTATGACTTACCTGTACAGGTATCTACAAGTGCCGCCATTGCAACACCCAGTTTGCCCAATGCATAAGGCTAAGCAGACATATTCGAATCATACATATTTGATCCGAATTGCTCTTAATGGACAACTAAATCCAATTTCATTTTCTATGATGAGTATAACTAAACAAAGTACGAAACACCATAAATCCTAATCACTCCACTTAAGGTTATTCTATAACAATAGAAACCTCTGTCCACCAAATGCGAATTATACAACCAGAACTTGAAATATTGGGAATCTTCAAGCCACATGAATGTTGTCTCAGTCAGATTGACAACTAATCAACACTGAGAAAAATTTCCGGTTACATCTGTAGTTTTTTACGGTTACACTAGCCCTCAGAAACAACAATCAAAACTTTAAAGGTTACATGAAAAGATATCTAATGGTTACACTAATCCAACAATCTAAAAATCTGGTTACACAGAAATTATTTCTGGTTATAACAATCAAAAATCTGGTTACACAAAACACAATTCTGGTTACAAAATTAGATTTCCGGTTACAAATTAGATAATCCGGTTACACGTAACCAGATTTTCCTCATTCCGGTTACACCCAAGGAGCAACTGTAACCGGGACCGAGAGTATAAAAGCAAGTGTAGAACAGAGCACCGACATTCAGATTTGGATCCAACTGATCCAGCGTAAGAAAACCATAAGAAGAAGAGTTCCTGACCAGTTGAACTATACAATTCGTACAAGTTGATGGGCTATTAACCTTTACCACTCTCATTTCAATATTCTATATTTTACTGTGTCAATATCAAAGAAACAGGTGTACATTTTTCAACAATTTTGCTGGAAGATGTTGCTGTCTATGACAGCACCATCTCCCACCAAATTTGTTGAAAAATGTACACCAGTTCATCATTTAATTTAATTTTAAAATTTTTAAATTTTGACACCAGCGTGGCTTTGCTTTTATGACAGACTTAATTACATTACATCATTCATGACGTAATTGATTATGACATCAGCCTATATGTGATGTTGTTGATTATGACGTCGTTTGATTGATTGATAGATTGGATTCATTAATTATATAGATAATCACCAATAGTTCCCCAATTAACCTTGAAAGTCCAGTGTACAATTCTCATGACAAATATAGAGGAAAGTTGTTGAATATTTTGCCGCTAATTTGGCTGGAAGCTATAACTGCTTTCAAGTATCAATAGCTCACAGTCAAATTAGTTTCAAAATATTCAACAGAATATTCCTTAAATCATACAGATTTACCATTTATGGTATGCAAGGGTTAACCCTTAGCACTCTGATGTCAATATTCTATCTTTTACCATGTCAATAGCAAAGAAACCGGTTTTCATTTTTCAATAATTTTGGTGGACAATGTTGCTGTCTACGACAGCACCATCTCCCACCAAATTTGTTGAAAAATGAACACCAGTTCATCCTTTAATTTAATTTTGAAAATTTAAAATTTTGGCATCAGAGTGGTAGAGGTTAAAAGCACTCCTGATTATATGCCTTATCCTAATAAACATACAATATACTATATCCCGACTCTGAGACATACATCATGTACAAGTATGGGTGATAAGAAAATTAACAGATACATGTATAACTTACCTTTCAATTGAAATAAAATTTAATGATTTTAACAAGAACTCAGAAATAATGATACGTGTTTCCAAAACAAAATAAAACATACTGTTGAATATTAGACGTAATTTGGTTGGAAGCCATTGCTGCCAATAAAATTAAGTCCAAAATATTCACCAGAACATTTCTTACAGCGTCTTCAAAATTTTACTAACTTGTTCCTGTTTTTGGCATACATTATACCTTATTTATGAGCTGTACTATACAGGTAAATCCGTGTTTACAGGAAATAGTCACGATACAAACAATACTCATACGTCTGTACCACGTGTACAGGAATGATATACGATATTATCATACCTGTATTCTTAGCTAAGTACCATGGCCTATATATCGCAGTAGTTCTCTCATGCGAAATAAGTGTTTCTGGTGGGTTTATGAAGTTGCTGATTTTAGATTATTTGATCAGTTATCTTTATTATTACCATGTAAGCAACACCCCCATAGCCTCAGCCCACCCACCCAGCCATAACCGATAACATTTTTGTATATTTAACCCGTAGCACACTGATGTCAATATTCTATCTTTTACGACGTCAATAGCAAATAAACTAGTGCACATTTTTTAACAATTTTGGTGGAAGATGTTGCTATCTACCACAGCACCATCTTCCACCAACTTTGTCGAAAACTAAACACCAGTTCATCTTTTACTTTAATTTGAAAATTTTTAATTTTGACATCAGAGTGGTAAGGGTTAATCATTTAATGGCTAAATTTGGCCAACAAAAATCAAAATATTTACTCCACTGAGTGTCTATTTGCAGGCCAAGAGAATAATTTTTGAAAATTTTACCCTGGAATGACTGGCTCGGTTACCGAGCCAGTCATTCCAATGTTAAATTTTCAAGGAAAGTATTCTCTTGACCTGCGAATGAGGATTCTTCAAGACCAGATGTCGGTTTTGGCCGTCTATGCCATGAAAGAGGTAAAGAAACACCATCTTATTGAAGTGATAAAATGCCAGCTACAGAAGACACCCATTCCTCGCCATACGCACGTCAAGGGAGGTAACTCCTACTAGGATTGATACATCTTTAGAAAAAAAGAAAATTGCATCTGAGAGCCAGGTGGTCATGTTCATATGTTATGATTCAAGTGTTTTAACCATTTAACTCTCAAAGTTGTTCCAGAAAATTTCAATTTTCTCAAAAAATGTCCATTTGCAGACCAAGCGACGATTATGTTTCAAAATTCATCACTAGAATGAGTAGCTCGTTTATCGAAACCAGTCATTCATGTGATAAATATTCAAAAAAATCTTCTCTAATGGTCTGCAAATGGACATTTTGTGAGGCCAGTGCAGCTGTTATTGGCGGGATTGAATGTTAAAGCATATTCTTTGATCCATACAAGTACGACATTTCACATATGTATCATAAGGGATACTCTTAAATTCTTGCAACTTTCTGGAATCGATTTATATGCTTTTAATCCTGAATTCTCAGAATCCCAATTTCAAAGTAATTATACAGATAAGCTGTTGAATATTTTGAAACTAATTTGACTGGGTGTTGTTGCTAGCTATGTCAGCCAAATTTGTTTTAAATTATTCAACAGACTGTTCATTAAATAGTAAAGACGTACAATTCATACATGTATGATGGCTGAATGAGACATTAGACCATGGTGTCTCGGCCGCAAAGACACACTTCATTAAATCATTCAAAATCAGGCATCAAGGTACAATGAGCTCAGCACCAATCAAAGAAATTGAAAACATCACTTACACTATTACAGTTTTAACTTAACCCCTTAATAACCAAATTTCTTTTAAAAAATCTAAATATTTGCAAATTTAACATCCATTTTCAGGCTATTAAGACAATTTTTTAGAATTTGCCACTGGAATGACTGGTCAGGTTACCGAGCCAGTTATTCCAGGGGTAAATTATCAAAAATAGTCTTCTTTTGGCCTGCAAATGAACATTCATTAAGACCACTACAGAGGCCGGTTTTGGTATGAAAGGGTTAAAAGACTGATGAGAAGAGAAGCTCTGGCAGCAGGCTGAGAAGATTAAAGGGTTAATAGTTAAGTCGGCAATGAGTTATCGTCCAGAAACCAATTTTCAAGATGGCTGCCGGTGAGTGATGGCCATATTGGATTTGGGATTATTATAACTTTTTAAAAAAATTTTCACCAGACGTAGTCCAACCACTGTATTAAGTGATCCAATAAATGGTAATAGAGATATCACCCAGAAACCAATTTTCAAGATGGCAGGCTGTGGCTGGCGGCCATCTTGGAGTTCGGATCATGGTCAAGTTCGCTACGTTTCTTCCCCAGATCTAGTCCAATCACCCTATAAAGTTTCAAAGCAATCCAATAAACGGGAATGGAATTGCCATCCAGAAACCAATTTTTAAGATGGCTGCTGGCCATCTTGAATTTCGAAACATCATCAATTCCGCTAGGTTACTTCTCCAGACCTAGTTCAACCAACCTATCAAAGCGATCTGATAAATGGTTACGGAGTTATTATCTGGAAACTAATTTTCAAGAAGGCCACCGGTGGCTGGCGACCATCTTGGGCGTTGGATCATTGTTGATTTCGATAGGTTTCTTCCCCAGACATATTCCAACCACCCTATGAAGTTTGGAAGCTATCCGATGAATAGTAACAGAGTTATCTTCCGGAAACCAATTTTCAAGATGGCCGTCGGTGGCTGGCGGCCATCTTGGGTTTTGGATCATCGTCTATCTTGATAGATCTCTTACCAAGAGGTATTCCAACCACCCTATGAAGTTTCAAAGCTATCCGATAAACGTTAACAGCTATCATCCGGAAACCAATTTTCAAGATGGCCACCGGTGGCTGGCAGCCATCTTGGATTTCGGATCATTGTCGATTTCGATAGATTTCTTCCCCAGAACTAGTCCAACCACCCTATGAAGTTTCAAAGTGGTCCAACAGATGGCAACAGTCATCATCCGGAAACACCCCCTCCCCCCTCTCACCCGTCAACCCGCCATCACATAATACTCCGCTAAAAAATTTGGCACGGTATAATAAAAATGTACTGTTGAAAATTTTGAACATAATTAGATTGGAACACATTGCTGCCTATGGTAGTAATGTCTTCCAATCCAATTATATTCAAAATGTTCAACAGAACATTTCTTTCTAAGTAACATTTTTCTGTTTTTGTTTTGGAAATATGTTGATTTATTTAAGATCTGTACTGTACAATGTCGCAGCATGATGGTGTGACCATAAATCTGACCAGGACATGAGAAGAAAACTTTACTCCATCACCCTGAAATCTTTTATTGCTGACCGCTATAGATCCTCTCTAAAATAATATCAAACATGCATATTCTACACTATATATCTAAATATAGTCTACCAAGTTTTACTGTTCATCAATAAACAAACATGAAAGGTAACCATAAAATCATAATGTGAAATACATCACCACCTACCCACCCACAGGACCATTGCAAGACAGATGGAATGATGTCAATTATGGCATAGAATACTGCTCATTGGCATCCAGAAGTCATGTTATTAGTGTGACATAAAATACTGGGGGTATGTGTTGCAGCGGGTTCAGTGCTACAGACCAGATGCTGGGACAATAAATCACATACGAAGTATGAAATAACTTTGTAAATATTTTGAAACTAATTTAATCAGTTTACAGTTAAATTAATTTAAATTCAAAATACACAACAGATTATCTGTATTCAGATTGGCTTCAAGCTGAAGACCTTGTATTTCAGTGATATATTGGTTAATAGCCATCCATGTCTGATGATACTTTATTACTGATGCTGTAATAACCCGACTATTAAATGCCAATAGTAAGCTACTGTAGGCAATCATTCACCAGCTGCTGCTTGCCTCTATACATATTTAATGTATTTACTTGCAGTCTGTTCAGAGTATAGTCAATGCTGAGCGGTAAAAGTGTTGTACAGTGGTGAGAAGGGGTGTGCATCTGAGAGGGCGTTTTGACCTCAAGAAGTGCCGATGGTTTGATTGTTCAACATTTACAGCTACAAATATCCATGTTTTGAAAATTTGGCTGAGGATGCTCAAGCCGGCCAAAACCAGCCTTCACAGTGGTCTTGAGTAAATTTGCAAGCCAAGAGAGAATTATTTTCTTTATTTTATCACTAGAATAATATGACTGCCTAAATCCAGACCTTTCAGTGATAAGTTTTCAAAGATAAGCTCTTGGCCTGCAAATGGGCATTTCTCAAGACCACTGCAGAAGCCGTTTTGGTTGATATGACTGTATAAGTTGGCTTTAACGCTCAAGCCGACCAAAAAAAGGCTTCTGCAGTGGTCTTGAGAAATGTCCATTTGCAGGCCTCGAAGACCATTTTTTTAACACGAATCACTTGAATGACTGGCTCGATAACCGAGGCAGTCATTCCAGCAGTATATTGTCAAACATAATCTTCTCTTGGTCGGCAAATGGACATTCACTATGAGAAAATTGAAATTTTCTTGAATAAATTTGAGCATTAAAGGGTTAAAGATTCAACTGTTTGAGCTGGTACTTAACACTTTAACACGACGGCAAGCCAAATGTGGCTTCTGCAGTGGTCTTGAAAAATGTTGTTTTGCAGACCAAGAAGACTTTTTTGAAAATTTATTACTAGAATGACTAGCTTGATAGCTGAGCCAGCCATTCCAATACTGATTTTCAAAAAATAATCTTCTCTAGGCCTGCAAATGGATGTTTATCATGAACACTGTGCACAAGCCAGTTTTGGCCAGATTGACAAGTAAATGGTTAACCAATCAACAACTATTGAGTATTTTCTCAAATAATCAACAGCAGAAATATAACATCTTTGAAGATTGTCTGTTTGTATATGCATAGGGCAAAGAAATGATTCTGATTTATTTATATAGTACAATGTACAACCCGCTGTGTAAACATAACCCAATATCCCCTATGTCTCACTAAAGTCTGACTGAAGAGTGCGCAAAGATACATATGTGCAGTTAAAACAGTGTACATTAACTTAAGAAAACAGCTGAGATTCTTGTACAGTTAGTCTCTTCATTCATATGTTCATTTGGCTTAATGGCTGATTGCACTAAGAACACACACTGCGAAAATTACCTCGAATAATCTCAAAGGAAAATCGGAAAACAAAATACCATCATTTTGGGTGTTTTTTCATACAAATGTCATCAATTTCTATCAGCTTTCTTGACGCGCATTAACTTGTACCAAAAGCTTAAAGATTATGGAACATGATACGGTTGCATACTGGAGAAGATAGAGATCATTTTGATAATAATATTGCATAAACTTGTTGCTCTCTATAACAGCAACAACTGTAGGCAACATCATTCTTAAAATTAACAACAGTTAGTATGCTTTAGCGGAACTGAATGAAGCTAATATGAGAATTCAGCTGGGTAAGTGTTAGAAACACATGATAAAGCTCTGACTTGCTCTCAGGATTAAAGGTTAATATTGACAGTCACTAAGCACACACTTCCGTAGCCCGTTAACCCTCGCATTTGTTCATGAAAACCTCAATTTTCTTTGTGAAAATGGCCATTTGCAGACCAAGAGAAAATCTTTTGAAAATTGATCACTGGAATGACTTGCTCGGTTATCGAGCCAGTTATTCCAGTGGTAAATTTTCAAAAATAGTATTCTCTTGGTCTGCAAATGGACATTTCTCAACACAACTGCAAAAGCCATTTTTGGCTGATATGAGTATTGACCCTCAAATTTGTTGATGAAAATCTCAATTTCTTTCTCAGAAAATGCCAATTTGTAAACCAAGAAACTATTTTTGAAAATTTACCACTGGCTCGGTTATCGAGCCAGTCATTCCATTGATAAATTTAAAAAAAATAGCCTTCTCTTAGTCTGAAAATGGACATTTCTCGAGACAACTACATGAGTCGTTTTCAGCTGGCTTGAATGTTAAAGAGTTAATACTGACAGTAAGCACACACTTCCTTGATATCTAATATTTACACCATATCAATATTTATCTACAGTCTCCAGTATATACATACATAACAAATGTACATAACGGAAAGGCATGCGAACATATTTAGCCTCTATTTCACTTTCAGCAAATAGTCTTTATATATACACCCGTAAATAAATTAGGCAATAATAAATTTGTTTCCTTTGTAAGAGCCAATTTTATGAGAAATTTGATCTACGCTCGTAAATGATTTTGACCCTAGTGAAGTACTACCACAAAACTAGAAATCTAGCCTAAATCAAACAAGAGCTTCTGACTTGCACAACTACATTAAATACGTTGTGTCTCTCTGACTTCACCCCAAAACTTTTTCCAACCTCTACGCTCATCTGCATCATGTGAGAGGAACGGAACTCGTTTTGTCAAAAACACAAATGACGACGACCAAACTCTGATTGAACAACTGTGTCACACACCATATATACATGTATCTTTCCTGTTTCAAAGCGTTACCTTCACACTCACATAGATGTTTTGAGAATTTTGCCATGCAGAGACATAAAATAAGTGAGGGAACAGTTGGATCGATTCTCCATCTTTTGTGGAGGAGAATGAAGCAAGCAATGATCAGAAATGAACCTTTGAAGGAAAATGTTGAATTTATTGTAAGGACCAGCTATTGAATGAAGAAAACTGGCGAATCAAACATAGGGGAAAACAGTTACTTTGAGAATCAAAAGAAGAAATGTAGCGAGGACAAGTGACATACAAAGTGAAGAAAACTAGATTGTTTTCTGAAATTTGTGATAAAACAAGGACAATAGAATCTTGGTAGCTGCGGGTGAAGCATGAAAAATAGGTCATGCTGACCTACTTTTGTTAGGCTACATCAGTCTACAAAGCATGCATACACCAGGTTTGATTACTGTATAGGAAAACCTCTTGAAATGACAATTTTGTCATATTTTAAAACAGTTTTAAATTTCTCTGGATTTCTTTAGATTTTCTGTATGAATCAAGGCCAGGCCAGTTGCAATGAAGATGAGCTACGGCTAGTGGGACTATTGCTTGCAGACACCAAGCTGAAGGTATGAGTCAAGTCAGTGAAGTCTGTAGAGCTTGAGACATCAATTGGCTCCCCACAGGGAGATGGTCTATCCCCTGTGCTCTTCACCTGTTACCTGGCTGCTGCATTGAAATCCGTGCTGGAAAACTCCACAAGACCAAACCCCCCACCCCCCCCCCCCCGGTGTCAATACTGGGTATGTCGCTAGAGATGGAATATGCCGACAATGTGGACTTTATAGATGAGGAAAAGAAATCCCTTGACGAACTTCTCCCAATAGCTGCAAGCAAACTAAAAATTGA
Source organism: Chaetoderma sp. LZ-2023a (assembly GCA_034401795.1). NCBI lineage: Eukaryota > Metazoa > Mollusca > Caudofoveata > Chaetodermatida > Chaetodermatidae > Chaetoderma > Chaetoderma sp. LZ-2023a. The sequence goes on from CM067367.1 coordinate 71,822,658, forward strand.
GAATCTCTTTATGAATGAATCCAAAACAGACCACATATGCCTATCTACAAAGCATGAAACTAAAGAAAATAACGATCCACTCCGTGGCGGCGAACCATGGAGGAAAAGTAAAATCCTGGGCTCACTGCTTTGCAGTACCACTGACATTGCTGCACGCTGCATTATGGGGAACATAGCTTTCCAGTCCTTCTGGAAGCTATGGATTCGTGGATCAAAGATGCCCTTGGTAAAAAGACTGTGTTTATACAGTGCAACCTGCGTACCCTTGATGAAGTATAACTGTAACAGCTGGGCAGCTCCAAAGGCAGCTCTAGACAAACTTGACGCCTGCCACCGCAAACACCTTCGCACCATCACTGGGCACCGATAGCCAGAGAGCATAATTTCCAACGATGCACTATACAAGATGTGTAATACGTCGCCGCTGCCTGTAAAAGTCGCCCAGCAAAGATAGTCCAAGTTTGGCCATGTGCTAAGGATGCCAGAAAACACACCAGCACAGAGAGCCTTGGTATTCGCCCTACTCGAAGCCAGCAAATACAGAGCCAGGAGAGGACGTCATTGCATAAATCTGCTAAGCGTGCTACGAGGGGACCTCAAAAAAGAAGGATTAGGTACACTCAAGTCAAGAATGGACCAGAGGATGCTAAGGATTTTGGCTGAGGACAAGACACAGTGGACAAAAGCGAAGGACTGATTGCAGCTGTAGGATGTTTACCCTACTACTACAGCCGCAGAATACAGTAATCATACATACAATCAAGACCAATGTGGTGGATTGAAGGAAATGTCAATTTCCCTTTCTCCGAGATCTAACAATACTCACCATTCTGTTACTTCTGATATACAGCTGGCCTTGACAGCGGCTCTAGGATTATAGACTTAGAAAGCTTTACCGACTCCTGGGAACCGGGTACTCGGCTCCCAACTGCCGAGTACCCGTTTACCATAGAGCTCGTATTGTTTGCATAGCCACCAAACAAGAGAAAACTATGGCTTGCCTCCGTGGGGCTGGGAGACTGGGTCCGTAACAGAATGGTGAGTATTGTTAGATCTCGGAGAAAGGGAAATTGACATTTCCTTCATTCTCCTTCGATCAATACTCACCATTCTGTTACTTCTGATATACACCAGATTTGATCAGTAACCTGGTGGGAAGGGGCAAGCCATAAATGCTAATTTTGCCCCTTGGAGAAAGATTTTAGACTTCAAACTTGACTAACGGAGACCTAAAAGGACGTCAAGTTCACGGAACCGAATCACATTCGCATCATCCTAAGAAAAGGGAGAGAACTCACGAACATGTATCTCGCCTGAAACACAAATATGCCAACAGGGTTAACTGCTCCCTGCATATTCCATGTATTAGCCTGGGAATGAGCATGAATATATAAGATGAATGAACATGATACACATCCATAATACAAAAAACTCTCACTATTGAATTACCTTATGATAGTTGGACTCCAGACGTACCGCCTCCAACCATTCACTGGTTCGGCCATCAGTGACACAATCTGGTTGTCATCCTCTCGCTTGACCATGCCTGCTTTAGGTTCTTTTCTTACTGAAGTGAAAAAAAGGGTGAAGAGCAGTGTGGTCACTAACTATCGTTTAAAAACAGCTAAAGCGAGTGGATTGGCTGAGTCTGACACATCCCTCATATAGTAATCCGTAAATGAGGACTCACAGTGCCATTGTGCAACGGCCATGATGTCCTTTAACGGAACACCATTGTAAAGGGCGGTCGAGGCGGCTATTCCTCTGACATCGTGTGCCCTTACGCCTTGCACCTGGTGCCCAGTCGCCATCTCGTGAGTAGTCTGAATGCATTCGACCACCCAACGAGAGATAGTATCCATGGATGCGGCGCCATAAGGCTTTTTATGGCAGATCCACAGATGTCTATCGTTCGACCGTAACGAGTCAGTCCGTTTCTTGTACTTAGTCAAAGCACGGACCGGGCACCAGACACTGGCATTACGATCAAACCTAGTTAACTTCGGTATAATGATCGGTTTGCCGGGATATCTCAAAGATTGGTTCTTTGACATAAACTCTGCTCTTGGCAGAAGACGCAGACCGTCTCCAGAAACAATAAATCAGTCCCTCTCTGCCGAAAGCGCATGGATCTCACTGCGCCTTCTAGCTGAGGAAGCTGCCAATAGAAAGACTGCCTTTAGAGTCAAATGCTTTAGACTAGCCGAACACAACGGTTCGAAAGGGTGCTTGGCCAGTACATTAAGCACTAAAGATAGACTCCAGGCTGGAATGACTACCGGTTGTCTCGGTCGGAGATTGCTCATTCCCTTCAACATCACATTTAACTGGGCCACCTCTGGACTATCCCTGTTGGCTAGACAAGTGATAACTGATGCCAAAGCGGACTTGTATCCAACAACTGTGACGGGAGCTAGTCCTGAAAAGAACAGCTCACAGAGAAAGTCTGCTATTTGCTGAATAGTGGATTGAAAGGTATCAATACCATTTTCTTCACACCAGTCTGCAAATCTGTTAACCTTGTTGTTATATGACTTGAAGGTTGACCTCCTTCTCGCAGCCGCGATGAAATCAGCAGCCTGTCGAGAAAAGCCTTCCGACGTGGAACGTTGTTTGATAACATCCACGCAGTCAATTTGAACATTTCGGGACGCTCGTGTAGGAAGCGTCCCTTGGCCTGGGAGATTATGTTCGGAATCTCGGGCAACTGCACAGGATTTTCCACCAACAGATCCAGAAGATCCGTGAACCACGCCCTGCTCGGCCAATACGGCGCTATTAGCAGGACCAGACACGGTTCCTCCCTGACCTTCACCAATACCTTCGGTAGAAGAATGGTGGGTGGGTACGCGTAAGCGTGCATCCCTCTCCAGCTTATCGCCAGAGCGTCTGTATCGACGGCATTTGGATCTGGAATCGGCGAGACATATGTCATGATTTGAGCATTTTCCTTTGTGGCGAACAAGTCCACGTTGGGTTTGCCCCAATGCTCGAAGATCCATCGCAGAACCGGAGGGTTGAGGGACCATTCTGTTGGCAGAATTCTCTGTCTGCGAGACAAAGCATCCGCCAGAATGTTCAATCGGCCAGGAATATGAGTTGCTTTCAAAACAACCGAGTAATTCCTGCACCATTGAATCAAGTGCCACACTCTGATACACAGAGTGGGCGACCTGGTCCCGCCTTGGCGACTTATATATGATACTACTGTCGAATTGTCCGACCGTATCAATATCACCTTGCCCCTGATCATCGGAAGGAACTCTTCCAACGCCAGTTCCACTGCCATCATTTCCAACAGATTGATATGCAGCTGACTCTCCAGGAGAGTCCATGTGCCCGAGAGCTGGTGTTCTCCCAGGCAGGCACCCCACCCCTCCAGCGATGCATCCGTGTACACGGACAGCTGGGGGTGAGGTAGGTGCAGCGAAACCCCTACTAGGAGATTCTGACGCTCCTTCCACCATACAAGATGTGACATTATCGGCTCCAAAACAGGTACCAGTTTTGACAGGGGTTCCATTCTCTGTTTCCACAGAGACATCAGATACAACTGGATAGGCCTTCGCATTAGAGCAGCGTACGGGATTTCCTGCTCCATGGAGACCATCATGCCCAGCATCTGAAGGAACCGCCTCGCCTGAATGTGGTTTCCCACTCGAAAACTCTTGAGAATGGCTAACAGAGACACCACTCTGGGCTCTGACGGGTACACCCTGCCATCCTCGAGATCGAATCGCATCCCCAAATAAACGAAATGTTGAGTGGGCGTCAACTCGGATTTCTCCTTGTTGACTATCCAGCCTAGATCTGAAAGTAACTTCAGAGTCAGAGCAGTATCCACGTTCAACCTGGCTGCCGAGTCTGCCTTGATCAGCCAGTCGTCTATGTAGGTGTGTAGCGCCACGTTCTCTTTTCTGAGAAACGCTGTCACCGCAAGGACCACTCTTGTGAAAACCCTCGGAGCTGTCGACAGGCCAAATGGGAGAACAATAAACTCCCATACTTGATTCTGAAACGCAAATCTCAGAAACCTGTGACAACTCCTGTTCATCGGAATGTGGAAATATGCATCTTTCAGATCGATCGATACACACCACATTCCTTTCCTCAATCCCGCCATTACCGACCTCGGCATTTCCATCTGGAACCGAGGCGTATGGATAAACCAATTTAATGGCCTGAGATTGAGTATGGGTCTCCATCCCCCTGTGCTCTTGGGGACAAGGAACATGTTTGAATAGAAGCCTGGAGTGTTCCGGTTTGCTGGTTTTATTGCTCCCTTCAGAAGCAAACCCAACACTTCCTTTTGAACGGCTTCTAACTTGTCTGGCTCCCTTGGTACGGGTGTCCAGACAGGTGCCAAAGACAGATTTTGTGGTGGAAAGTCCCACCACTCCGGCATGTAACCCTGGGATAACCATCCCAGGACCAGACTGTCTGACGTCACACCTCGTCAGGCCTCGACGAAACGCATGAGCCTTCCACCCACCATAGACGCCTCAACGTCTAACGGGGTTGTCCGGCTCGCAGTCCGCCCCACCCCCACCCCCTCTTTCTTAACGAGAGAGAGAGAGAGAGAGAACCATTTCGTTCTAGGCACGACGGGTATAACTGGCACCGCTGTTCCTGTCGCACAGGCGCGGTCCAGACGGATATGAAGGGAGCTCTCGTACCCTCAGGTACGATCCGGCCCCTTCTGTCCGCCCTTTGAGGACTTACCCTTCCCCTTCCCGCCTCTAGGGCGGTCAGGAGCAAACTTGGGGAGGGTAGGCGCCTCTACAACCTTCCTGGCTTTCTTCGCCGGCGGCGGCTGAGAAAAGCCAGCTGAAGCAGAAGTCGCAACAGGCTTAGCTTTCGCCTTGCCCTTATGCTTCTTCTGCTTCTTTGAAGGTTGTCCCGCTAGCGGTTTCCCTACAGCCCCTAGTGCGTGCGCTTGCCGCACTAGCTCTAGCTGCAGGTTGACCGCTAACCGATTCTGCGCGATACTGGCTGTATCCTCTAAGATGGCCCGCGCCTGGCCACCGAAGATGCTAGGCCCTGTCAGGGGCGTCCCAAGAAGACGCTCCCTGACTGCCGTAGCCGGACGCATATGGTCAATGACCATTTGCCTCCTGGATTTTGTCACTCGCGCTTGCACCCTTGCCAATGCGTCCATAGACAGCACCAGGCCGTCATTTACGCACGAAAGCGCCACAGGTGGCACAGGGTGGCCTGCCCCCGCTTCAGCCCACACCGACTGAAGGAGACGATAAGAGTGGTTGACAGCGCTCATAGCTGCCCTCACACCCTCATCGCATAGGGACAGGACTTCCTCTTGATGTACCTGAGCCTTGTCCACAAGTGCCGGACCGGGGCCACCCGCCCCGGCACTCTGAACGCCCAGTACCCATCGGTCATCCTCGGTGACCGACGGGACTACACCATATCTGTCATATTCCCCCCGCGGAATACGACATCTTGCCCGCACCTCCCTGGAGGCCGCAGGGAGCTGACCCTTGGTCATAAGTTGTTTGCTATAAATAGCCTCCAACAATTCTATGAACCGTGGATTCAGTCCCACAGACTGGATCCGGGCCGCGGGCAAAATCCCCGTCCTGATCGACGCAACCGACGGACGGGGCGCATCTTCATCGGCCGTGGCCGAAACCACAGACGGGTCAACCCTGGCTAGCCATGCCAGAGCCTCTGACCAATCTATCTCCGATGAAGACACACCCGCAAACACGTCACCCGTTGACGTGTTCACGTGCCTGCCAGCCACGGCCTCCCGCCAAGGAGCCATGGCTGACACGCCAGGCACTCCGGTACCACACGGTTCCGCTGCCACCCCATGAAACACTCCGGTCCATGGGGTAGGTCCGCACGGAAAACCGTACGGACCCGTAGCAGTCGCGGAACCGTAGCCAGACACGGGCGCCAACGGCACCCCACATCCGACTGCCGGACCAGACGAGATAGGTGAGTACCACACCCGGCCAGGCCGACCCGTTACCGTGTCGGCTGGTGCCAAACCAACCGTCACGGAACCGGTGCCCGGTACCAGATTAGCCTCAGCCACAGGCGGAGCCGCTGCCCTGGCTTGCGCCAAGCCAGACAAATGGAGGCCGGTTCCGTCCAGGACGGAATCGACCTCCATATTCTCCACCTGCGGCATCACAGGCCACAGCAACCTCTCCTCCTCGGCCTCCTCGTCTTCGGACTCCGAAGAGTCGTCACTAGACGAGGAAACCGTGGAGCCGTCCTGGCAGACGGCTCCCACACCTGACGGACCGGCCACCGCTAGTGGACCACCCGGAGGTGGCCGCAGAGAAACATAACCCGACAAGACGGCCCCCTCGGAAACCAGTGCAGAACCCTGTCCGAGGACAGGGTCCGTACCAGGCATGGGGAGAAACTGCCCCCCAACCTTTGGTAGCAGGGACGACACCAGCGTGGGCAGAACGCTATGCAGAAAACCCTGCATAGCCGGACCAAACCACGCCGGCGGTGCCATCTCCGCCACCTCCAGCTGGGGACGTGGAGCAACACCACCGGCCGAACCGGGCGCTCCACGATTTACTCTCGGACCGCCTGACCCCACATCAGACCCAGCCAAGTCCTTCTGGGCAAGGAACTTAACCATCATATCCATGGACCACACTGTGCACACATTACACCTATGGTCTAGGTTACAGGGCGAACACCTAAAGTAGACATGGTCCTTAAATACGACTCGTACAAATTTATGGCACTCGTCACATGATGGCGGGGTTGGCTTGGCCTATAAAATAAGCACAAACCTACAATTACAAGCGGAACGAGACCCTGATGGAAGGCAGACAATTAATTTTCAAATAATTTGACTCATAAATTAACCGTATCCCTCCCGCACCCCACCCCGCCACGTTACAACAAAGATCGCATTGATTATGACGACAAGAACGAAGCGGGCATAAAACACACCCATATTAGATCCTCCAGGATGTGTAACGGCTCCAGGAATCATATCGCATAGCATTCGGGGTATATTTACCAATCAATATAAATTATACTCCCTAACGAAAGCCAAACGATATGTGAAGAAAACAACAAAATGTATAACAAACTGCTGTATCACACGGTAAAACCGCAGACCACGCATCTACTCAAGAATTTTGAAACCACCGATCATTGCAAACCGATCGTGATCGCACGTAAACTTGAACATTCTAAAGTTTCCGGTACCATTTTTCGTACGCAGCACCCAGAACGAGATGCGCGAATTAATGAAAAAATTTTCTTCACATAAACATCCGAGCGAACTGGGTGTGACGTCACCCGCTCGGATCCTACGGAGAACGACGTCAGCCGATATTAGAAATACCGTAACAAACACCTATTTTCATATCTGCCGATCGCCTGTTGGGGTTAAAGAAGGCGATCGTCTGGCATATATCGTTGTTAGCACACGTCCCAGATTCTCTGGGGTCAGAAATCAGGACATGCGACACAGCGAAATTTAGAGACCTAAGTCTTTTAACTATGGATAATAAAGAATGATACAACCTGGTTTTCATAGGCGGTATTCTCCATAGTATCCAGTTAAATCCTCAAGAACGCACAAACTATCACTTCACAGACAAAGACTTAGATTTCTTTAACAAAAGACACTAAAAATCTTCTCCTGCAAAAAGCATGTATTGCTCTTGTTGCTATGCAAACAAGAATGAGCTCTATGGTAAACGGGTACTCGGCAGTTGGGAGCCGAGTACCCGGTTCCCAGGAGTCGGTAAAGCTTTCTAAGTCTATAATCCTAGAGCCGCTGTCAAGGCCAGCTGTATATCAGAAGTAACAGAATGGTGAGTATTGATCGAAGGAGAAAGTATATGACCAGACCCTTTATTGTGTTTAAATTTTAGACAAGTCAGACATGTAGTTTCCGAGATAGTCATAGATCCTAAATTTGATCAGATCTAGATCCAGATTTTTTAATCCGATCACTGCCAAAACTTGGAAAAACCTCTTGAGATCAAATTTTCAGCCAAATCGGATCAGAAGTTTTTGAGACTAAATGCACACACATACACACAAAGAAGAGGCCTAATACAGGAATCCATTTCTAGCTATGCTCCACCCACTTTGTGCCTTTGAATCTATTTACACATCTTGAAAGCTCCAAACCTGAATTCGCAGAATCTCAATTTCAAGATAGCGATATGGGTATTGGCTGTTGAATATTTTGAAACAGATCCAAGTCAATTTAGTCCCAAAGTATTCAACAAATTGTTTATTTAATTGTAAATTCATCAAAGACATACAATTCAGACAATTTCGCTAGACAGACTTTTCAGACTGTTACCTGGCTGCTGCATTGTGACAGAGATACATCATTTTGATCGTGACATCAGCTTACTAGTGACATAATGGACCTTACCAGAGTAATGACGTCATATGATGTCATAATCAGCTAAGCCGAGTGTAGGATGACATCATAATTATTACGTCATAAATGATTCTATGGACCGTCTTTAACTCTTAATAGTCTGACACATTATAAGAATTGTCTGTCTCTACTATTAATTAATAAACATGCTGTTGAATATTTTGCCATAGGCAGCAACAGCACCCAGTCAAATTAGTTTCAACATATTCAACAGCTTACCTGTAGTTTTATGGCCATTGCTAGTCAGGAAGCTCAGAGATCAGTCGACCCTAATGCGAGCGAGGTGTGAGTGGAGCTAAGCTAGAGATGTGTGTGGCTTAGCTAAAAATGGAAAGGTCCATTGATTCTGACATTAGATACTTGAGTGACAGATTGTATACTTCACTCATATGTCCATCCAATACTTACTGCTCTAATAACTGGTCTGACTGGCCTAATCGGGCTCTCATTAACCCGATAAAACAGGAAACTGTCACTAATCTCGACTCCTTTCTTCCTCAACAACGCCATACTTAACACACAAATATAGTATTGGCTAGTGACTGCTCTCAACAGCAATAATAATCATAAAGATTCAAATAAAATGTCACAATTACTGTACATAATTACAATAAATCATAATTATAGATAAAATATCGCCAGAATGAAAGATCACTGATAGCTATAAATGATAGCATTGAATATTGATTAATGAAAGAATTGTCTGCTGTTTAATGTCATAAACAGGTGTTACCGAAAACGTACCTGTAGCTCATGTCAAGGCAATAAACTTATTTCCACATTCACAAAGTAAAATATGTACTCAATTATATTAATACATCCCGGTATATTATGGCCTCAGGAACTGACATCTACTTAATAATGGTCTGATGATTTACAGTATATTTATACACACCATTAAAGCCAGAACCTGTTAGGAATAGAAAACACACTCCCTTCAGAGGACAAAGGATTGCCATTAATTAACCCTAAAATGGTCAACGCTGCCTCTGCAGTGGGCTTGAGATATGTTCATTTGCAGGTCAAACGAAGACTATTTTTGAAAATTTACCACTGGAATGACTGGCTCGATAATCGAGCCAGGCATAACAGTGGTAAGTTTTCAAAAATAGTCTTCTCTTGGTCTGCAAATGAACATTTATCCATGAGATTGACATTTTCTTAATTAAATTTTGACCATTATAGGGTTAATGTGACCTGGTTGAAAGACCACTTGTCTGAAGAACCACCATATTGGGGTCATTAAGTGCACTTATTAAACACAAGTTTGACTACATTAGGGCACATGTCATAATGTCTACTGATTTACATGTAACTGATCTGCAAAAAAGTGCAATTTATATTATGCTAAATTACATCACAAAAAGCTTGTAAAACAAGAATTAATTGTAAATACCACTATGTCACGTATCGTAGAAATTAATCTGCACAGGAATACAAAAGCAATTTGAACGGAAGCTGTTGCCATCTGATGAAGCACCAGTTTCCAGTCAGATTATTTTCAAAATATCAATCAGTTTTCTTTCACACACGGAATAAACTTTCAAACTGATTAAAATTTCTATGATCAAGTTTCAAATATCACTTCAGCGAAAAACGTTAAAAAAATAATCTTTCATATAGCAAAAGATTTAAAATACTCGATCATCTCCGCAGTTTAGAAATCCCATCAAGTCAGAGCACTCAGCAGCTGGTACACTACGTCACCAGAACACTGAGAGGAGAATTGCAGATTTGAGTTATAAACAAAAATCCTCATCCAATATACAGGCATGTTGACTCCGCATCGACCCACATAATGGGTATTTAACCCGACACTTTAATACTCAAACTGTTACGAGAAAATCTCGATAACAAAAATATCCATTTTCAGATCAAGAGAAGGCTATTATTGAACATTTTTCACTGGAATGACTGGCTCGTTATCAAACCAGTCATTCGACTGGTAAATTTTCAAAAAGTCTTCTCTTGGTCTGCCAAAGGACATTTCTCAAGACCACTGCAGAAGCCATTTGTAGCCAGCTTGAGAGTTAAAGGGTTAACACTTTCACTGATGAATTCGCCATATCTCATTTTGAAGACAACCAAACAGGGAAACTTGAATATTTTGAAATTAATTTGACTGAAAGCCATTGCTGCCTTCCAGTCATATAAATTCCAAAATATTCAATAGAATATGATAGACAACGTAAAAAATATACTTTTTCAGATATTTGTCATTGAATTGGTTATTTAAGCAGGAACCCTCATCAGTACACATATAATCATTGGAAATATCAGTCACACATGTGTTACGCAGTATCTGTCATATAAGATGTAATTGCTGAGTCACTCATATATATGTGGGTGATTCATTATTATAACATCAATTATGTGAATAAATTACAGTAATTTTACCAAGATAAATTTGCCGAAACGAACCCGTATCAGACGAAATTACATAATACGGTTACCATAGTAACAGTTTTTTAATTTAGACACACTGATTATGTATACGATCTAGATTATGATACAGGAATCAGGCACTATCTTTAAATTTACAATTCTGATTACATCAATGCTATTAAAATAAAATCACTTTTAACCCTTAGCACACTGATTTCAATATTCTATCTTTTACGGTGTCAGTAACGAAGAAACGAATGTACATTTTTCAACAATTTTGGTGAATGATGTTGCTGTCTACGACAGCACCATCTTCCACCAAATTTGTTGAAAAACTAAACACTGGTTCATCTTTAATTTAAAACTGAAAATTTTAAATTTTGACATCAGAGTGGTACGGGTTAACCGTTTAACCATTAAAATTCCAACATCGCAAAATTCAAGGTAACTCTTCAAGAGGTTGAAAATTTTCAAACTAATTCAACTGGAACCTGTTGCTGCCATACATAGCAACATCTCCCAGGCAAAGTAGTTTCAAAATATTCAACAGAATATTCCTTACATCAGTAATTTGTTATTTCTGGTTGGTAATGGTTATTAATATTATTGTTGTGGCTAGAACTATACCACTCCATGACTAGGTACTGTACTGGTGAATATAACTCAAGCTTTACGCATCAAACTCAAATGCCAGTATTACTTTAACTCAAGACTTGAATTTTAAGAACTAAAACAGTTTATAAATTTCTGTAAATATTAACTTGTTAACCGTTTTCACTTTAAATTTCAAAGAATACAGTTTTCAAAGTTATTTATCTGAAAACTGGATTAACTACTGAATATTTTGAAATCAATCTGAATGAAAAATGTTGCTGCCATAGGCAGCAACATCTTTCAGCCAAATTGGTTACAAAATACTCAGCAAGATTTCAACTATAATGGCAATAAATGAAACTTAAATACAGATCAATGTTGTAGAGGCACTAGCATCTCTGAATCTGGGAGAATCATGAAGTTGTGGGTAGGTTCTGCTGCCATCTATAATAAGTGGCAGAGATTACAGTCAAATGATGTCACAGATGATAAACACCCATGGCTGTTCTAAGCTTCTACACTAATTCAACTTTAACCATTTACCCCTAACAGCCCAGAAAGGATAATTTATCCAGTATGATGCAAGGAATATTCTGACTGTTGATTATTTTCAAACGAAGTTGACTGGGAGCTGCTGCTGCCTAAGGCTAGAACAGATTTCAGTTAAGATAGTTTCAAAGGTATTTTAAAACTGTCCCGTCTTGAAACTGAGACACTGAAATTTCAAAGGTTAAAGGGTTAAAAAAGATTCAGATGAAACACCATCCCTTGTGTATGTTTAACTATGATGTAAAAATATTAAAAAATTCAAATTTAAGAATTCAAATGAAAAATATCCAGTACTGGTAAATACATTCATGTCTAAGTCTACATAGCGGACTGGTAGATGTATTAGCCCTTTCACAGATACATTCCCTGAACCTCAATCTCATAACACACAAGCAGGAATGTGGCTGAATATTTTGAAATTAATATAACTGGAAGCCATCAATTGCTGCCTTAGGCAGTCACGACTTCCAGTAATATTAATTGAAAATATTCAACAGAATTTACATTTTCAAGGATTTTTCATTGAAAGGGTTAAATAAAAAACCACGACTTGCGTCATTACAGCTAGATGCTGGGGTCAGCAGCACTTGAAAACATCTTACAGGATGTAATTAAATACATATTAGGGCTAAAATCTTGAACGTTGTCTGAAAACAATAAATGAAAATTGTTGATGTCGCAAACATCAATGATCTTCAGTCTAACTATTTTCAATATTATACCAGCAGAATAACTTGCCATTAATTTTGAAGATGGTGTATGGAATTCTGGCCTCAAAGGGTTAAGAGGCAATGTCTGGTGTCATCAAAATATATAATTCGCCTCTCCAGAGTACCCACCAATCATATGACATCATAATGAACTGCGTGATGTGTACAATGACATCATAATGAATGACATCATGAATGACGTCGATAAGTACGCATAATTGAAGACGGTCTATGAGTAGTTGTACAAATTGTTTGCTTTTACTATTTATTAAATATTCTGTTGAATATTTTGAAACTAATTTGACAGGGCGCTGTTGCTGCCTATTTGCTGCCATAGGCAGCAACAGCACCCAGTCAAATTAGTTACAAAATATTCAACAGCTTCCCTGTATAGCTTTTAGGAAATTGATAGCTAGGGCATTTGGGGATCGACCAATCCCAACACAGCAAGGTGTGGGTGGAGCTTAGCTAGTGATGGGCGGGGCATAGCTAAAAATGGAAAGGTCCATTCAGTAGCAATCCTTATAACTAGATTTGATCTGCCCATTAACCCTTTCATTCCAACAAAACATTTATCACAATCCCTTTATGGTGCCAGAATTATTCTCTTGAATATTTTGGAATTAATTTTCTCAGCAACGGCTTCTATGTCAATAAATTTCACAATATTCAACAGCTGACCTTTATGATTGACATGAATATGAGATCCTGGGATTGCAGAAATGAAAGGGTTAAATATGATTTGTGTATTTAGTTCATTGGATTTTTTCCAGTCATTGCCATACAGTGACAAATTTTACTTGTAACCCTTTAACCCTCGAATTTGTTCAAGAAAATTTAAATTTTCTCATAGAAAATGTCCATTTGCAGACCAAGATAAGACTATTTTTGAAAATTTACCATTGGAATTACTGGCTCGCTTATCGAGCCAGTCATTCCAGTGGTAAATTTTCAAAAATAGTCTTATCTTGGTCTGCAAATGGGCATTTCTCAAGATCACTGTATAAGCCGTTTTTTGGCTGATATGAGTGTCAAAGGGTTAATGATCAAGCTGGACAAAACCAGCCTATGCAGAGTTCTGCTGAAATGTCCATTTGCAAGTCAAACAAAGAGTATTCTTAAAATGTTACCTCGAGAATGACCGGCCCGATAACCGAACGAGTCATTTCAGTGATAAATTTTCAAAAATAATGTTCACTAATTTGATTGCAAATGGATATTTACTTAGTAAAAACTTCAATTTTCTTGATCCATCCCGACCATTAAAGGGTTACTGATCAAGGCAAACATAAAAAAAGATAATTAGAGAAATAAATAAAGCACAAAATATATATAGCACAAATTGCTTCACAGTGACATGTAAAATGCAATGATTGAACATACATGCATGTATATTGCTAAACACATGAGAAGGCTATCTTTCTTCATCCTTCTCTTCATCCGGAACTCTACTCAGTATTTAAAACTGCTGATGAAAATAACATTTATATATGCATTCCATAAGCTCACACAACCATGGGGACAGGGAGATGGGGAGGAGGGGATGTGAGAGAGGAATGGGGTGGGGGTGGCTGGGTGGGGTATATTTACAAGCAGCAAATCAATCTGCCAATATGTCTGGAACTTATTACAGTCACTTGCAGAGCTATAGCAAATGGACAGCGCATTGCTTTACAGCGGTAGGGGGCTGGGTGGGGGTGGGGGATGTCTTTACCGCTTGGGGAATGCAGTGTGGACAGCCTAAATCTACGCATATCCTTACACAAACACAGCAGGCTAGTGAAGTTACTCACACTGCATCTCAGAAGGAAACAGTGACAAAATCTAACAGATGCATTTGAACATTTACAGAAACAGAATAATTTGATAAGGAACAATTTTAACACAGCATTCCAATGTCATCCGAGTACAATTTATTTTTTAAGCTTGACTGTTTTTATGTTAATGCTTTCTTTCATTTGTCAATATTGCAATCTCTTCTGTCTGTCCGTCCGTCCCATCTGAAACCATTTGGTGGAATGCAATCAAATTTGTTATGCGAGTTATCCAATGATTGGGGACTGCAAGCCAACAGTTACATTTCCAACGGGTGGGTGGGTGGGTGGGTGGGCTGGCTGGCTGGCGGGCGGGCGGGCGTGCGTGCGTGCGTGTGCGGTTAGCGGAAGCATGGAGTTGGGGACAAAAAGTTAAAGTTTGGCAGAATTCAACCAAATTTGGTATATTAGTTACCCATATGACTGCTGATTACAAGACAATGTTTACATTAGGCTCTTCCACCGAGATGAGGGGGTGGGGTCAGAGTAGACAAATTGGCGGAATTCAACCAAATTTAGTATGTGAGTGACTGATATGATTGTCGATAGTGAGGTGATGTTTACATTAAGTCCAGCCCCTGGGGTTGGGGGGGGGGGGGAGTTACATTTTAGTTTACATTCAACCCTTTAATGGTCCAATTTGGTCAAGAAATTTTTTTAATAGATCTGCCTATTCAATGTCCATTTACATGCCAAGAAGATATAATTTTTGAAGATTTATCAATGACCATAACAGAGGCTGATTTTGGCCGGCTTGACCATTAAAGGGTTAAATTAGTCTCGAAAAGTCTCATCTGGCATGGATATAAGGCAATTGACATGACACTCACACACCACATCAAGCACCCAACACACAGTAAGAAATATTGACAGCTTCAAATCTGAAACAGGTGATTTAGTAAGGCAGGTAACACATACAATTGATAAAGCTTTGATTTTAGTATATATTAACCCTTTAATAACCTCCCTGTAAGTCATGACATGACTATACACAAACCCTCCACACCAATTCCCTTTCCATTAAATCCATCCATCACAAATTCTCTAAGGACACCACAACACAGGAATTTAAATAGCATCTGGAGAGATCATCACTCAGAGACTGCACAATATGAACCATGCTTTGGTACCTCTGAGTTTCAGTAACTGTCTGACATTGCCCAGTATCAACCCACCCACCCATCTATCATAACAATGAATATACAAATACATGACCACATGTTCCTGAAATGTCAACATACTGTAAACTACAATGATTTACAGCCTTGGGTGACTGACAAACTGACTGACTACAACTGACTGACTGTTTGTAACCTTCCCACTACTGACATGGCATTGGATATAGGAAACCTGCTGATTATTTTGAGAATAATTTGATTGAAAGTCATTGCTGCTTGAGGCAGTAATGACTTTCAGTCAAAGCATACTCATTTGATTTGATTGAATGCACCATCTATGACGTCACACACGAAAATTGGTCCAGGCATGATACGGTGCCACTCAGAGCTGTCATTCTGCAATCTGCCTGTTCAACAATATCCATCCAGGCTTGCCACCCTCTAGAACTAACGCACACATGCATGTGAGAGCCGATGCGCCCATATGCACAAAAGCATGCATGTACATATACACACAGCTGATACAGCCATGATACATGTGTCAATGATCAACCAATTGATGCAGTTAACCTTTTAATGATCAAGTCTGCCAACATCAGCCATGGTCTTGATAAATTCCCATTTGCAGGTCAAGAGAGTTTTATCCATAGAAATGTACTATATTAGTATAAGATTTCTGTGGTTTTATCTCCACGTTTTTGAAAGAAAAATTGTGACTATGCCACCCCGCTGTGTGTATGTGTATGCATGTGGCGTTTTAAATGATTTCAAGACGAATGTTGGAAAATCCAAGATGGCTGATGGAAAAGGTTTTAAACCTTAGAGCCTACCACAATAAGATCTTTCCAACCAAATTTGGTTAAGATCTGCCAAGCCATTTATGAGGATATGTGCTAAAAGATTTCCATGAAATTTTCAGAAAATCCATGATAGCCAAAAGCAAAAATTCTGAATAGAAGAGTGAACCAGCATAGGATTTTGAAGGTAAATTTGGTTAAAATGTGCCAAACTATTTAGGACATGAGTCTTACAGGAGTTCTGCAAAATTTTCTGAAAATCCAAGATGTCGGGCAGAAAGATTTACTACTCAAACTTCTGAATAGAAATTCTGAGGCTGACCACCATAGGATCCTTCCAGCCATAGTTGATTACCGGTAGTCCTCCAAGTGGTTTAGGAGATAGGTCTTAAAAGATTTCCGGACAATTCAAGAAGGCCATTGAAAAAAATTCTAATTAGAAATGTTGACGCCTATTCTGTCTACTCACGCTTCATTGAAATCTGGATTAAGAAGTAGCGATTTAAATGATTCTGAAATTTTTTAGGAAAATCCAAGATGGCCATCGAAAAGATAGACTAATCAAAATTCTGAATAGCGGTTCTGGAAGCTCCCCTTAAGTCATATTACAAATGACATAACATATATCTCTTATTATTTACCTTTTTAGCTTGCTTTTTGATTAGTTTTACAAACTTTCAACAGCCGACAGCCATTGCAGAAAATTGATGACATAGTACACAACTTTGCGACTCGAAAATCACGCAAATTCACCAGAGCTATTTCGACCATCAGGAGAATAAAATTAAACTGGAAAGACAAAGGCGAATCGATATTCTGATGAACACTAAACAAGATGTTCAAGTATTTATGCTGCTTTCATTAGTCTCATTTTACATTACATTCAGTCAGTGGGTGGGGAATTGGGGTGGGTGGCTGGGTGAGTGAGACAGTGACTAAGTTGGTGGGTAGGACCATAGGATAGTGAGTGAGCCAGTGAGCGTGTGTGCGCGCATGTGTTGGTTGGGGTGGGGTGTGGGACTGTGGTGGTGGTTGGAGGGTCACAGCAGACATGAACTAGTATTTTTATGGCTTGTGTTGATGTGGTATGCTTAAAGGATAAGTTTTCTGACAGTAAATTGAGTACTAGTCTAGTACTTACTCAATCTTTCATTAGAAAAACTTGTCCTTTAAAGCATACAAATTTTCCAGATAGGCTTATGCGCAGATTGAGTCCACAGATTGTTTGAACTTTGAAAAGCTACATGATAAAATATATTCAGTGGCAATGGCAGATGGGCTCGCCGTTGTACGTAATTCATTATTCCTATTTAGCATCAATGCAGCAGCACAGAAACATCCTGACACAAAACATCAACACAAGCCGTAAAATTCTGCAACTGGCATGTACTTGTACTTACCCTCAGTACATTCCAAAGTACTCGTACTTGAGTACATACTCTGTACTTGTACTTTTGAGTACTTAAGAGTACATGCCGAGTATGTATCCACTTTCTACATAAAATTATATGCATACATGTACTTTATTCTCGTCATTCAAAATTCCAAGCAATGGTTCAGAGAAGTGGGATGAAATCTAGTAAATATGTGAAAACTATTTTACTAACTTGATGCGAGTCATGCTACCTGCTCAAAATTTTTAATTAATTTGCCTAGTAATGTTTTCATAGTGATTTGATTTTAAAAACTGAATTGAAATGCTGGATGTTTGCCTGTAAAAGGGCAATTGCTGTAGTAGGTGTGATTATAGGGAATAAGATAACAAGCATTTGACACTAACCTACTGCCCACAGACCGTGGTTTCTTGTGGTTTCGTGCAGATTTTTTGACGATTTTTCCCCGCAGAAATCTGTGATTTCTTGCTGGTTTTTGTGGTCTTATGCTACCTTGCAGACTGCCATTGACCACAGCATGGTCGATCACAAGAATTTGCAAGAAATCACAGGAATTAAACAAATAAGGACGCCCTGGATTTCTGGGGTATATAAATACAGGGTATATTGTAGAATAGAGGGTGGTCTTGACACCAGAGAGACACATCCTGCTCTTTGGCCTGATCCAGTTTCAAATGTGGCTTCCTGGTCTTTTGGGGGGACATTTTTCCAGTCCAGTCCAAATCCTATTCCAAATAATCTACTACAGCAAAGAACACCATCAACAAGGGAAGTTTTATCACACAAACTACATTGACCAAATGATGCTGTATAGGAAAGCTGGAAAGGATACGTTATAGGAAAGTTGTATAGGAGAGCTGGGCCCTTTTAGAGGGGGTGGGGGCAGAAGTGGAAAATTCCATGCATTTCGTTGTGAAACTGCGCAAGCCCTGCCTACAGAGCGAATGTTCTTGCAGTTTCTTGCACATTTGAGCGGTTTCTGCAAAAATCTGCACAAATTTTCAACTTGTTGAAAACCATGCGATGTTTATGGAATTATTGTCGGTGACAGACTTTGCTAAAATCATAAAAATTACACTAATTCACCGCCTCACTAGAGTTGAAATTATGCGATTACATCACCCTCGAAAACAGATGACGCAATACTGAGAATGCATCTGTAGACCATTCTGTCACTGTGCCACTGTCTTGGGTGTCATATATATGTTAATGTATAATTTATGTTTTGTAATGTGTGTAAGGAGTCCATCGCTCAATAGGCCATGCCTTTGATGGACTGCCTATTTAGATTCTATTTACATGTATAGAAAAACCATGAAATAAAGCAACTTTGAACTTGACGTCCATATAAGGTAGGATCTAATCATTATTAACTGATAATTTGCAAAAGAACATTCCTGTCTACTCTACCACTAGAGAATCCCACTCACCATGGAGGTAGCCAAATCCATCAGTGAAGCAACTCCAAACACCAGGGTGGAGCGGGTACGTCAACCCCCAAAAACGTATTCACTTTCAGTTCCTAAAGGGAACGGAGATAATTATCGTCGAATGGGTTTCAGATTAAATAAGGCGAAGGCTATGAAGACATTCAATATAAGCCCAGAAACCTTGTCATAGACCTCTCTGCAGCTGCTTATGAAGCCTACAGAGCTGCGATTACCAACCATCTGAACGATAATACCAAGATATCTTGTAACACTACCTACAAAAGAGATCGTGATGGCCTTACTATCGAAGACTCCATTGCAGTCAGACCTGTGTGGGGTGGCCGCCAACTCTTTAGAGTCAATCTCTACCATACTCAGTGTAAGATGGTCATAAACGGTGTTAGCCTACACCAGTTCATATCTATAGACTTGCCTCACATTATAACACCAATAATAGCACCTCAAACCTAGACGAGGTAAATGACCAAATCCGGGAATTCTGCCACAGTTACCTGACAAACCAGTCATCCAGTACCAAGGACAATGACTTGCGCCATTCTCCGCCATCAATTCAGTCAGGCAGTAATCCTAGTATCAGTACATCTCAGCTATCGTCATCCAACCTCACCTTGAACAATCATATGACAGCTAGCCCAAAACAGCCAGATCATGACACAAATTCTGTTGAAATCACCATCACTAAGACTACCGGCCATCCTAGCAAGAGGAAGGAACCAGTATCTAGTCCACTCACGCCAATGACTCCTGGAAATAGTGCCTTAACGGGACCAACTTCATCTCATACGTGTCCAGCAAATCTGAACACCTCCATGACAATACCGACACCTCGGACTCGTGCTTACACTGTCAACAACACGTTCTATCCAGCGCCATACTATGTGAGACATGTGACAACTGGATACATTATCGTTGCGAAGGCTTATCTCCAAGCGCAGTTACAAAACTGGAACAAGATAAACATCCATACACATGCTCCTCTTGCTCACTTTTGTTAGAACAGAACACCAGAGAAGATGAAGTAGCGGAAATACCAAGCCCGTCAGATCACGATCAGCTGAACCAAACAGCCTAGCGATGCGATGTGCCACCCAGAAACAGAACTGTCATCACAGGTGAAACTATAGCACTTAGTGCTCCCATCCCAGAAGATGCAGCAAAAAACAAAAATGTCAATGCCACAGACTCGCTGATAAGATCACTGTCACTCGAAGACAAAGAAAAGCAGTTAAAAGCTCAGGAAAGGTCGCTAAAAGCTAAACAAATCCAGCTCAACAAACAGCAGGAGGAATTCAGTGAGCAATCATCCCGGCTTGAAGAACTTATGTCACTAGTCAGTAACCTAGAGTCCAACATTAACACTCTGCCAGAAGAGAACCGCTTACTAAAACTTAAAGTGCTGTCTCAAAACGACATACAAACCTCGGCAAATGCTCCATCTCAGACACCTTATTCTCCATACGGCTATATGTGTCCACCATGGTTACCTCCAGCATCAGACTTCCAGTGTTTTTCACCACCTCAGCCGCCACATCTTGGGTTTCCTCTGCCACCACCCCTAGCAGCTGGATACCGGAATTTTCCACAATCTCAGCTGCCTCTAGCAGTGGGGTACCAGAGCTTTCCATCACCTCAGCCACCAGCACCAGCTGGATACCAGAGCGTTCCACCATGGCCACCTATCCCACCATGCTGTCACCAAAACCACTATATGAGTCAACCTAATGTACCATCTCATTCAGGTCATATGGACACCTTGGTCGCGTCACTGACAACATTAACTACCGCTCTGATCGCAAATGTCACTAACAGTACTATGCAACTGCAGAAACCTAACAACCATAGTGCTAGGCGTAGCCAACAGGCGGGTAACTTCGGAAGAGTCTCACACCAGAATCAAACTAGACAGCACGTCACAAGTTTAGCGCGATAGCTAAAAACGTTTGGTTGTCAAGGAGGTTGCTATGTGCTTATCTCAGCTTTGGCTGGAGCAATTACAAAAATTTTAAAAACATTTTGTTCTTCTAGTAAAGGAGAATCTATATTATGATTATCAAGTTAATCAGAGCGATCGGGTATCTAGTCCGCACAACATCTTTAATGGAGCTGAACTGGAACTTTCCCCAGAGGAAACACATTTGGGAATTCACAGATCAAATAATGTAAAAAACAAGTCAACAATCGTTGCACGTATTGACTCAGCACACCGAGCAGCATACTCGCTGATGGGCGCTGGAATGCACGGTCTTAATGGTATCAACCCAATGACATCCATCAAGCTATGGGAGATCTGTATCACACCAATCCTTCTACATGGCTTAGAAGCAGTTGTGCTCTCAAACAGTGATGTCCAAATGCTGGAGGACTACTACAGAGGGACTTTAAAAAGACTGCAGCATCTACCTGCCTCAACCGCTAATGCTGCTGTTCACCTGCTCTTTGGCGTTATCCCAATTGAAGGTCAAATCCATAAGAGAATACTGACACTGTTTCTCAACATGCTGCGATGACCTGACTCAATTGAAGCATTAGTTATTAGACGACAGTTGGCAGTCAAAAGCTACAACTGCCATAGCTGGGTGATTGTTGTTAGAAAACGCCTGATTCAGTATAAGCTTCCATCAGCGTTCAACCATGTAAAATCCCAACCTACAAAATGTTCCTGGAAGAAGCTGTTGCATGCTAATGCGAATAACTACCGGCTAGAAATCCTACTCGAGGAAGCTGCAGCGAAAGTAACATTGGGATACATCAACTTATCGTCCTGCAAAATAGGAAGTTGCCACTCAGTCCGGAATATGGCAAACACTGATACCCTTACGGTCATCAAAGCAACAGTCAAAGCAAAGTTGCTCACTCAGCGCTACAACTTTTATGCCGGCTCTACTCGAAACCGTGCCTCTAACACTGATTGTCCACTCTGCGAATCTGAACCAGAGACCACTGAACATTTCCTTCTTAATTGTCCATGTCTGGAAGAAACCCGCAAACCACTCATCAACAAGATTGAACACATCATGTTAGCCGGTAACCTCCAAACCTTGAAAGAATGTCAGCAGGACAACATCGTTAAACTAATTCTCGACACCTCCCATACATTCACTAAATGCAATCCGCTCGTGACCATGATAGAGGAGGCCCCCTGTGACCTCTGTTTCAAGCTGCACCACAAGAGATCTTGCATACTACCTGGAAAGTCTCAGTACACTATATTTCGTCCAAGAAGGCATGATAACACAACGCGACAAAATCAACACTTTACATCAGCTAGGAACTTAGTGCCGGCTGGTGGTTCTCCTAGAACAGAGAGGAGGGATTTACAGAACAAGTAACAAGTAAGTAACCTGAACTTGGAGACCAGGTAGTGGATATTTAATTTATAAGCAGTAAGTTAGTTTATTTTAGGGTTTATTTATTATTTTTATGCATGTTTTATTTCGGTGAATGTTAGCTAGTTACGAAATTGACAAAATTTGTTGACAAAATTCCTACTCTTATATTAAATCGGCGAAAATGTGCTTACACCCTCGAAAACCCATTTGCCCATTATCCGATGATATACGAAAACTGGTAATTTTGGTATATATTTTTTAAACCTAACCAATAGAATTGTATAATCATTGGCATACGTACTGAGTATTCGTTTGGAGTTATTCACAGCACTCAGATCACTGTCATGCGTGTCTTCCTTGTTAAAAAGATGAACAGTTTAAGATTTTACGATTTCTCGTCCGTAGTTTGAACCACGTGATCAAGGGATTTCCGTTCTAAATACGTCACGGGATATCCCGATTTTAATCTCGATACTTAAAGTAACCATGAAGCAATAAATTAATAGGATCTATATATGATGTTCGTGAGCGCGTATTCATAGAATCTCGATGACGTCATCACAATCAAATTTCCCATAGTACCCTGGGAGCGACGCCATTTTTGGAGGGACTAATTTAACCTTACGAGCAATGGGCCGTAAAACCGTAATTACATTTTCTTTACTATCTTGCAAAATTCTCTCATGATGTGATGTTTTCTGATACATGGCGGGGTTATTACAGATTCTCAGGTACATAATTGTATGGCTTGAGCGTCGTGGAAAATGTAAGCAATACATTCCTATGGGCAGTCCTCTTTAGCATGTAGTAAGTTTGCCCCAACTTTAATGGCGGCCGATTTCAAGCTGCCCGGCATGTGAAACAGGATTGGAGATGCACGCATTACACATAAAAATAAATACAAATATCCTGCTGATAGCTAGAAAAAATGGAAACAATTGAAAACAAAAGTTAACTGAAAAGTGTCTTTCCGTCTCTTAGCATGGTAAGCAATTGATTGGGACAGAGAACTAGAAGGAAGAGACACTGAACAAACCTGGACAATAACCAAGACGAGAATAGTAGACTCAGTAAGAGAATGCATTCCTCGCAAGCTAATCTATCACAGCTCATCACAATCCAGTAGATGGAAAACAGCATGGATGAACGACGATAGCAAGACCAAAGTGAAACTCAAACAGCAAGCCTGTAATAAATTCCGAGAAACACGTGGAGAAAAGGACTACAAAGAATACATTAAAAGAAGGAACTAACTGAAATGGGAGGTGAGGAAAGCAAAAAGAGGAATGGAGCGGGAAATAGCGAAGAAGTCTAAGAAAACCCCTAAGGCATTCTATGGCTATGTCTGGTCAAAACTCAAGACTAAGTCGGGAATTGCTGAACTTATGACCACAAATGACACCCTAACCAAAACCAACAAGGACTGAATAAGTTTTTTGTAAGCATTTTCACCCGAGAAGATACCACCACCATTTCGCAGTTCCATCAGTCAGAAATGAATGAATCACTAGATCAGATTTTGATCAAGCAAGACGATGTACGCACATTTCTATAGAGAGCCTGAACGTCTCAAAATCCCAAGGACCAGTCATGCTCCATCCATGAGTACTGAAGAAAATCAGAGAACCCATCTCCAAGCCACTCGCAATCCTATTCAACAGGTCACTGAGAGAAAGGAGCATCCCTGAGGACGGAAAACTGGACAAAACACGCCAATCCTTTTTTTTAAAGGCAGCAAGACATCCACTAGCAACTACAGTCCAGTAAGCCTGCCATCAGCAATATGTAATGGAATGTTCTGTAAGAAATTAACTCGTCAAACACATGTCCAACTTCATGTCAAATTGTCAATATGGCTTCGTGAGTGGGCACACCTGAACCACATAGCTGTTAGAAACCCTAAACTGTTGTACTAGCATCGTAGATGATGGGGGTTCTGTAGATGTAATTTACCCTGATTTTGCTAGTGCTTTTGACACTGTCCCACATCAGAAACAGCTCAACAAGCCTAAGAGCTATGGCGTCATAAGGGATGTACTTGGATGGACAGAGGCCTTCTTAAGCAACAGGAAGCAACATGTGGCAGTCAACGATTCTTACTCTGACTGGGCATCAATGCTCAGTGGCATCCCACAAGGAAACGTACTGGGACCAGTACAGTTTGTCAGATTTATCAATGATATGCCTATTGATAGCATGATCAAGCTCTTTGCTGATGACACCAAACTGTTCTCTCAGATTGCCTCCACCAATGATCACGAATGTCCCCAAACAGATCTAAGCAACCTGGAAGAATGGGCTGACACGTGGCAGCTACGGATCAATGCTGCCACGTACAAGGTGGTGCATCTAGGGAGGGAAAAGAGGAAGCCACAATACACAATGATTGAAAATGGCCAAGAGGTTATCCTGGAAGAGACGATGTGTGAGAGGGATCTTGGTGTCTACGTGGATAACACACTCAAATGTAGACATCATGCAGAAATAGCTGCTAACAAAGCAAATAGAATAGTCTGCATGATTCGGAGATCTTTCGATTTTGTAGAACTGAGCACATTCGTCCTCCTATTCAAGAGCTTAGTTCGGCCACATCTGGAATATGGAAATGTAGCTTGGTTGCCATTGTATAAAAAGGATATACAACTACTAGAAAATGTTCAACGGTGTGCTACAAAGATCATACCAGGATTTAAAGACATACCATATAAAGAATGTCTCCACACACTGAACCTACCAAGCTTCATCTACCGACGTCTGCGTGGTGATCTAATAGAAGCCTATAAGCACACACATAACATCTACTACGTGGACTATGCTGAACTGCTACCAATGGACAAAGGGGATTGTACAAGAGGGCACAGTTACAAACTCCTAAAACAGCGCTTTAAGCCAGACACCAGTAAAAGTTTTTTCAGCCATATGATCACAAGCCACTGGGATAGCCTGCCAGACACAGTTGTATCAGCACCCTCAGTCAACCCCTTCAAAGGCAGATTAGACATGTTCTACAAGGCCAATGCTTACAAGACTGACTTTCCGATTACTCCCATCCGCACCTGCATGTCAGATAAACATGTACTGGAAGATGAAGACAGCGAAGCCCTCTTACAGGCTAACTAGCCTACACGAGAGTAAACTCTATGTATGTATCTATGTATGTATCTATGTATGCGTGCATGTGCTTGAGATTGAATTTGAGGACACGGGTGGAAGCGTGATACGCTCAGTGATGAATTTGATATTGGTTTGCGGAGTGTGTCTTTTCAAGCTGCAGTGTTCCCTTAAATGTGCAAGCACACAGGGCGCAGGAAGCGATGATGTGTAAAATTTATATGCTCTGTTGTATCAACACCCTCAGTAAGTCATTTGTAGTGCAGATGTATTTGAAATACCATTGACATATCGACATTCACAAGTGAACCCATGTGAGAGCCATAGTGAGGATAGTGTCAGTGATGTGTACTCGGGAAGTGAAGAGGAGTCAGTCAAGCAGAAAACTGTGGATTTTCTCATCTATATACACGTGTTATCATCAATCTTTTGTTAAATACAGGCAAGCACGCACGCTGTAGATACATTCTGAATATTAGGGGGAAGGGGGTACTGGAAGCTAAACCAGATTGGGGTAGGACTCCACCTCCAAAATATTTTGAAATCTCGATACTCTCAGATAACATCTCTTGTATTTCCAAAGGTAAATATAGACCATCAGTGGCTGTTAAGCTATTCTAGTTTTGCACATTTTCTCCAGAAAGCTTCTGCCTAACATTCCTGTTACGGAAAGTTTGTGAAATTTATATGACGAAAAATAGTAAAAGAATATCTTAATTTCTATCTAAAGATCACAGATATTATTAGAACAAAAAAATTATCCATAAAATTTGGAGCGGGTTGGGGATATAACTCGGTAATCATATTTAAACGCTTTTCTTCAATTGTGTTATTTCAAAGATTCTGTTATGAATTGAGTAGCAATGCGCCAAGAGTGTGAATTATAAACAATTTCAGAAACTCATAACTATTTAACCAACTACCCAGATATATGTCAGTTTCTGAAAAACAATTTAAAACAAGAATTTCGCGGAATCAAATGTCTCGCCTGTCTCCTGTTTGTTACAGTTACCTTGACCTTTGACCTTCTTACGTTATCAGGCTGCTTCCTAACATTATAGGCAACAAGGTATCCAAGCTTAGTTCAAGGAATAACCAATCCTGAAATATAAATGTAAATGATCCGTTAAGCGGAAAAACATAATGTTGAAAGAGAGGAGGTGAAATAGCAATGACAAAATGACCTTGACCTTTGGCCTATTGACCTCACTATCATCATGATGCCTCGTTATGGTATATGAAGCCATGTGTCCACGTTTGCTTCCTGTAGGATTAAGCAATCCTAAAATTCAAGCAAACAAATACGTAACATTGGAAGTACAGACATGACAGAGGTCAAATATCAAGGTTACAATGACCTTGAGCTTTGACCTAGTGATATCACTACCAGTACACATTTTCCTTATGGTATAGCGAACCATGTGTCCAGGATTAATTCTGGTACTATTAAGTAATTCTGAAATATAAATGCAAATGATTTGCTGAACGGAAAAATTTAACATTGAAAAAGTGGAGGTCAAATAGCAAGGTCAGAGTGACATGGACTTTTGACATGGTCACCTTGCTGTTACTATCCTGCAACCTCTTGGCATAAGCAATCATTTACCCAAATTGTGTTTCATTAGGCTTAACCAGTCCTGAACAATAAGCTGATAAGTTTGCTAAACGCCACAAGAGATATAAGAAGATACCAAATATCTCATCGTGTAATGGCAGAACTCGGCCTGCACTGGACTAAATATTCAGTGAAAATATAATGACCAAGCCATACATGTACATTTATAGCACCAAAATATAGTCTGCTTCTCAAAGCAAAGTACCCATGGTACAGCACAACAGGCAATCATAGCCTTGGAGAAGTATAACTTTAAGATTGAACAATAAAGCCTCACTGTCTGGTAGCATCCTGCAGCACAATGATTCCTGACACACCAAGTCTGATCGAAAGGCATTCTGGTTCAAACAAAATTCAAAACCTGAAAAAAGTAGGAAATTCAAAATCAAGTACATTAATATGATGCAGACTACATTTAAGCAGCATATAGAGCAAATCAAAACAATTTATCTAAATTGTATACGTCGTTGCTGATTAAATTGGTATTTGAAAAACCTTAACATGGATGAAAATGGACCCTGAAATAATCCAAGTTCAAACACGGTAAAGGTATGAAAGGATTTAGAAAATCAATCTCATTTTGATGCAGACTAGTTCTAATCATCATGTAGAACCAATGTTTTATTCAAATCTGGTAACCCCTTGTTGATGAAAACGTTAGTTGAAAACACATAACTGCAGCAAAAAATCCTTAACCTGAAGACATAAAATTATCTGAGTTCAAAAGCAGAAAAAGAATGCAAAATCTTTGAAAATCTATTTATTTTTGATACACACTATTCCTAATGATGATATAGAATAAATCTGTGAAGTTTTATGGAAATCCGATGATTTATAGTGAGTAAATTGTCATTTTGAAAAAAACTTAAACAAGTTTAAATTTTGTCACAAAAGCCCAAAAAATAAACTATGTCCAAACTGTGTAAAAAACCTGGGGGAAATTTTAAAAATCTATTTCATTTTGATGCAGAGTAGTTCTTCTAATCATTGTATAGAACAAATGTGTAAGGTTTTGTGGAAATCCGATTGGCCTAACCCTTTAATGAGTAAATTTTCATTTGAAAAAACGTAACTTTAACTTTAACGTTGCCACCGTTTTGATCTCTGTGATTAGTGGGTGATGTCATAATATTCAGATAATACTCCTTACTGGGCCGATACTAAAAGTACCGGCCCAGTATCGGCCCAGTCAACTGTGTTATAAGGGTATGATTTTTTCTAATATGATTTATATTATTCACGATGAGGTGACATCAAGAGATGCATTAATTAAGGTCATCACTATATGCGTAATATGCCTACCATGTAAGTGTCTCACTACTACAAGCCACCAAGCAGTAATTTCAATCAGCAAAGCCTTCTGACTCGCTGAATATTTTGAAAACAATTTGACTGAACTTTGTTGGAGGTTTAACCACCAACAACATTCAGTTAAATTGCTTTTAAAAATATTAGCAGGTCCAGGGATACAACATTTGGAATATGTCGTCTGCAAGTACTCAGCAGTCAGATGATTAAAGAGACCATATTGGAAATCTAACAATACCATTGAGCAAATATTTGTGAATTTTGTAGAGTGCTAAGGATGAAGTAAATTAATGTTTGGAAAAAAGATTCAATGCACATATTTTAAATTTTAAAATGACCTTAACGTTCGTAAATATTCACCAAACCCAAAAGGTTCCATCGTTTATAGCTATAACGAGGTTCTTTGTGTCTAAAAAGGCACACTTTAAGCTTAAAATCGGGTTTTCTGTTATAATTACACCAATTTAGAACTTCGTTGAAGGAATAACAGCACCATATTCGTGGTCTTGCAAACCATAGGGCATATTCAAGAAATTTGAGACTTTCATTGAAACAATGTTGACGCAACATCTCATCTTCTTGGAATCTATATACGAACAAATTGCCAGTGTGCGTGTGTTTGTGAGTGCACTGGCGTGCGTGCGTGCGTGCGTGCGTGTATCTGCACGAACGCATGCGTGTAAGTCATATCGAAGGAATTATTCATAGATAGATAAATAATTTATTCACAATAAGCCTTAGGCCCTTGATTGTACATTAAACAACAGACATGCTTGGCGGATACTTTAGATTAACTTAAATTAAATTAAATAAATGCTAAAATTATGTAAGCACAAGTAGAAAATTTCTCCTAACAGAATTAGTACTTTGGTTGTATTTCAATGACAAAATGAAACTATATACTGTGCACGACTGTGCGGATAATGGAGAGATTCGATCTGTCACCCAAGTATTTGATGTAATGCTCTGTCGTTAATATACGAATTGTATGTCTTTGGCGAATCTACAATTTACTAAACATTATGTTAAGCATTTTGAGATTAACTTGACCGGGCGCTGTTACTGCCTAGGCAGCAACGGCGCTCAGTCAACTTACTCAAAAAATGTTCAAACAACTCATCTGTATAATTACCGTGAAATTAGATTCTAGGAATTCAAGTTAAGATCGATTCCAACACGTCGTATTTACATCATGTTTACCACCTTACAGAAAAAATTTCTTATTAAGAACTAAGCTAGGACATATCGTCCAATACTGATCTAAACGTCAGGTGCATTCATACAAGTATTGCTATAGAGGGATCCCATCTGTTACTCAAAATATCTGACATCATAATCAATTACGTCACACGCTCGGTGGCGTCATAATCAGATTGACGTAAACGTGGAATATATTGATTCTAGAAATTCCCGTTTAACATCGTTGGATCGATTTCAACACGCCTACAAAATTGAAAACGCTTAGATGAGCATAGCTTAAATGGACCCCTCCCTTAGGTTTGCCAAATCCAAATAAACCCCCCTATATGGTCTCTCCTTGACTCTGGAGAAAATGCTTATTCTGTGAGTTCATTACGCTTTGAGAAAGCGGCATGTATAAAAGCAGCAAGTTTTCTTTAAAATATACCGTTTGTTGAATTTAGAAGTTGCGTTGGTTCTCAAATACCGGAATTCGAATGATGGACAATGATCGGTTTGAGGACTAACAGGTCGACGGCCAATGATGGTGTTGGGATGACGATCAGGAAACCAAAACTATGAAAATAAATCACTGAACTTTGACTGTGTCTGATCAGATAGTAACGTGGCTGGATGGATGTTACGAAAGGAAGCCAAGGGCAGCATTGTTTAAGAAAACAGTTCCAACATTTTGGTCTAATCAGACAAACCACACACTCCGGCCCCCCCCCCCCCCCCCCCCCCACACCCCCATCTCTCTATCCTCTACCAGTAATAACAGGTTTCTGCCGCAGGAGTATAGGGTCTATCACCTATACATAGACCTCTGGCACACGTTATGGATATGTACACTACTTTAATCAGAAGCGACAACATCCTAATCAACAGATTTTGACTAAATTGTTTGTTATTCCATTGAGTGTCACTTTCTAACCAAAACAAGAGCTTCGTGGCCACTGGCGCCCAGGCGGTAAGCAACAGGGTACCGGAGAGTGAAATTTGTCATCTAGTACAAGGAGTTAGCCGTTTCAATTATAAGGACATGTTACGACACATACATCTTGAATATTTTGAAACTAATATGACTGGGAGTTGTTACTGCCTAAGCCTTTAACGGCGTGCATGTAAGGGTTTCTGCAACATTGAAGCACTGGACTGTTGCTTGTGTGTATATGAAGTGCATGGGTCAACATCGTTGAAACCCTGATAACGCAGCTTACTGGGCCAATGCTGGACCGATACCGGGCCGATACTGAAAGTAGCGCCACCGTATTGGCCCAGTAAGCTGCGTTATCTGGGAAGGGTTAAGTCCACTTGCGTCAACTTAACCGTGTAACGGTCAAACCGACCAAAACACGCCTCTGCAGTGCTTCTTAGGAATGTCCATTTGTAGGCCAAGAGAAAATAATTTTTCTGGTTCAGCCAGTCACTCTAGTGAGAAATTTTCAAAAAGAGTCTTCTCTTGGCCTGAAATGAACACACACAAAGCAATTTTTTTTTCTCGCCCATTAATCCTTCAAATGATCAAGACGCCCAAAAACGGCATCTGCTGTGGTCTTGAGAAATATCTCTTTTGGAGCCCAACATAATTTTTGGCAATTCCATTTTAGCAAGTATTAATTTTCAGGTAACGTCCAGATCATTAACAGGGTATATTGATATAAGTAGCATTTTGAGTGATTTTAAGCGTTTTTGACACAAGAGAGGTTAGGGCGGATTACTGAGGGCATAACAGTTCAAAATGTTTGCACTAGCCGTTGGAAGAAAAAAATTACCGTATCCTTAAAACTGTTGCAAATGCATGCAGCCAATTCACCAGTACGTATACAGTCTCTACACAGACTATATAAGAATGATACTTACTGTAAAAACGGTTTTGCCATGTCATTCAATTATACAGATCTGTATCAGCCAGAGAGATAAATAACACAGTATCACGCTGATGACGAGATAAGAATAATCTCACGTTTTACTTTATCTATAGTGATAAATAATTACCAAGCCATTAGACGTGTCAACAAGTGCTCAGTTTAGTTGATTGGCAGATGCTTAATTAGGGGTAATGGATGACACGAACATCAGCATCGTTAGCTCGCTTGCATCCCACCAGGGCCTAACTTAAAGGGATGCTAATCTCATCTCAAATGTTGTATTGCACCGATGGAATATGGTTGATAGATTCCATACCATTCATATCCTGTCACATTCCCTGAGCTGCATCGCGATTATCTGTTTTGTAATATCGAGTAAATGTTGAACAGTGATCGACACCATTTTGTCTCCTCAAGCTATTGTGTGTGATGTCATGTAAGCTCCAATGAATCACATTCTTTATTATGTAATGCTCATCCCATTGAATATTTTGAAACTAATTTGAATGGAAGTTGTTGCTGCCTATGACAGAAACAACTTCCAATCAAATTGGTTTCAAAATATTCAACAGCTTACCTGTAGGATTGCTGTTATACCACATTGCCAAACTATAGCTGGCGCCTCTATGACTGAGCGTATATACCGAGGCAGACACACTAGTTTTTATGATTGGTTGAAAAGTAAATCATGACAGCCATCATAGGGTGTAGAAATGTACCAACATTTAACTACTAAATCCTGAATATCTTTCCTTAGGGGCGTGATAAAAAGCTTAAAATTCCCTGGATAGTTTATGAGCGGCGTGTTAGATCACCTGAACCGCTATCAAGAGATGGGATTAGTTATCCTTTAACACTGACACTCACACATCTGAAATCATAAGACGACCAGCAGACAGGCAGACATGCGACAGGTGGATGGATAATGGATAAGTGATCTAGTAAATGCTGTGCATCATATTAACCAATGGACCTTCACATTTTTAGCTAGCTAAGCTCCACCCACACGTCGCCGTGTTGGGATTGATCGATCCCTGAATTCCGTAGCTATCAATTTCCTGAAAACTATACATGGAAGCTGTTGAATATTGTGTAACTAATTTGAGTGGGTGCTGATGCTGTCTATGGCAGAAACAGCGCCATGTCAAATTAGTTTCAAAATATTCAACAGAATATTTATTAAATACTAAAGGCATACAATTTGTACAACAATGCATAGACCGTCTTAAAATAGGCGTTCGTGACGTACTTATCGACATCATTCATGACGTTATTCATTATGATGTCAATCTACACATCACGTAGTTGATTATGACGTCATATGATGGTGGATACTCTGGAAAGGCAAATTGGGTATTGCTGCGTCCGTTCATTAATGACAGAATGAACCAATGGACAATTGGTTATTGGTGCACGCGTTGATCAATGGACTAATAGCCAATACCAGGTAGAATTCGCTGATATTTACAAATGTGTTGTGTAGCATTTCCTATAGTCAGTAACCTGTTTTGGCCCTTTAACCCTCAAATTTGTTCAAGAAAACCACTTCTGTCATAAAAAGATATATTTACAGATCTAGAGACGATTATTGTTTCAATCATTCCAGTGGTAAATTTTCAGTCTTCTCTTGGTCTGACATGGACATTTCCCAAGACCCTGCAGAAGACATTTTGGCCATTCACGATTGTCCGATTGACATGCTCATTTGTCAATCGATGAATGAACATTCGAAAACCATTTGTTAAAATGCTTAAATGTGAAAATGCACGTTCACTTGACCGAGTGATCCCTTTCTATCTTTGTTCCACCCATTTCTAGCTAAGCTCCGCCCACCCTTCTAAGAGTGTTGGAATCGATTTAAAACTTTTAAACCTGAATTGGCAGAATCTAAATTTCAAAGTAACAGTTAAGCTGTTGAATATTTTGAAACTAATTTGACTGTCAGCAATAGCTACCAGCCAAATTAGTTTCAAAATATCTAACAGAATGTTTATTAGACTGTAAATTCATGAAAGATGTACAATTCATACACTTTCATGAGACATATTTTCGTGACAGAGCAACGTTATTCTGATTATAAAGTTTACTAATATTTGACAGATTTAATTACGACGTCAGATATTAGAGTGACAGATTGGATTTTCTTTAATGCTATGAGTCTCACAACAGAGTGATTACTCTAACCATCCAGTCTGTCTATGCATGCTCTGTGCAAGAATGTGTGTGCATGCGTTTGTGCAAGTACGTGTGCGCGGGGCGCGTGCGTGCGTGCGCACACATTGGGGGCACGCGTTGCTTGAGTTCTCGTGTGTGTCCTGTCTGTGTAGCTGGCTTGTGTGATAATTCCAAATGCTATTGGAGCCTACATCAACAACAAAATTGAAGGATACGCTACCCTTGAAGTTCTGATGACGCCTCCTGATAAAAGGTCAGCCAGCAGTTATGGGCATGTGGTCCAAATAAGAGGGAAGTTGCCGCTTAGAGTCAGATGTTTATCTAAAAGTGAGACAGTGAATTCCTCCAAATACTTGTAGTTAAGATATCATTTGATCAGGCAAATGGATAGATTAACGAAATAGCAAATAGTATTACCAAAGACGCACACCGTTTCAAGGAGATATTTCAATTATACGATCTTTCAGAAAA
The DNA here is from genome assembly GCA_034401795.1 of Chaetoderma sp. LZ-2023a. NCBI lineage: Eukaryota > Metazoa > Mollusca > Caudofoveata > Chaetodermatida > Chaetodermatidae > Chaetoderma > Chaetoderma sp. LZ-2023a. Next base: position 71,856,933 of record CM067367.1, read on the forward strand.
GGAAATTGACACATTTGTATTTGTATGTATTTATATTAATATATATTGGAAGCGGCAATCACAAATATAAATAACAGCTCCAAGATGGCATCAAATAAAACAAGATGACATCACACTCTCTGTGCATCTCATTAACCTGGCTTCTGATCTCGTGATCTCAAATTCTGCGCAAAATTGAGGTAGCCAAGTTATTGGTTTAATATCCGGGTAGGAGTTTTAATGACAATATGTTCATTCAGTAAATTCCAGTACTGAATGTTTGACCGCAACAGCATCCAATTAAATTAATTTCAAAATATGTCAATAGATTACTTCTTACATCATAAATAAGTTTGTAATGTGTGTCTGAAAGGTTGTAAATATTTGAGCAATAAGCTGATGAGTACAACATGCCACTATATCCTTCATTCTTCCTATGGCCATGGTGGATGCTAGAACAGTGGCTTGCTCGCTGCGTGGATAACAAGAAAAATTACTTTAGATATTTAATACAACGCACATTTTAATAGTGGCAATATTTTAGCCGTTTGATATTTAACCCAGCAAGAATGACTTCTGTAATGGGTTTAATAAATGTCAATTTGCACATCATGAAAAGAAAAATTTACCAATAAAATAATATTCTCATGCCAGTAGTATGCACCAAAATACTCTTCAATTAGCCAGGACATTGACAGAAAACTCCTTTAGAAATCAAATCGAGGCTCAATTTGATTTCTAGTAGCTGAACAAGGGAGATAATTATTGGAAAACAACGGTGAGCATTATGGGGAGTTGCTTCCCTCGACTACATAGTAGATAACTGAAAATTAAATTTCATCTACATACAGTTGGTTTAAGATCTGTATTTAATGCAGAATACTTGATGCTGAGTAAGTTTGCACTGAAAAATAGAAAATGACAGAACTTTGACATGACTGACATCTTTGATACTGATAAATATTATTCATTTGCAGTTATACCTTATAAATTTAGATAATCAGTCAGTTATGAAGCAAGCAGAATATCCGATACCTCAGAATTGTTCTATTACATCGAATATCACAAAAAAGCAAAACCTTCCTATAACGTTGAACATAAAAGACAGATGCCATCTTAGATACACCTCTCACATATAGATCCAGTGTGAAATATAGCTCAAAACACGAGCCAGTCATCTCAGCACGTGCACAATAGTAGTCAAATTAGTTTCAAAATATTCAACAGGTTAGCTGCATAGTTACCATGAAATTGGGATACTGGGAATTTAGAATTCAAAGTATATAAATCGATCTCAACAGACACACAGAGAATGTGCGGAGCTTAGGTAGAGATGGGCAGGGCATAGCTAAAAGTGGATTCATCCATTGTACATACATTTGTTAGTTGGTCATATTGACAGCAAGGCGCCGATTATTCTGAGAAGAATACGATGAAGTTGTTGCTGCCTTAGTCAGGCATGACTGTCAATCAAATTGCTCAAAACATCTGCAAGTGTTACTACATTGAAAGTCCTGCTGATTAGTTTCAGAACAGTTTGATTAAATGTGTTGCAAAAATGATTTGCAATTAAATCATTTTCAAAACTTTAGCTAGTGACACGTGTATTGTCTCCTGAAAATTTTGAGAAATATTTGAAGGAAAGCTGCTGTTGCTATAGTCGGCAACACCTTTAGTCAACTTGTTTCAAATACTTACCCTAGCAGGTCTCACATCTACCATAGGAGATCCACAATTAGCATCGAAGCATACTCTTACTATGCGCTATCGAAGCAGCTCTTCCCACCAACAGTACAATGACTATCATTAGCACTACGAGAATGGTTTTATACCAAGCATTGAGCAAGAAAAATAGAATGCCAGATGATGATGATAATGATGATGATGATGATGATGATGATAATGATGATGATGATAATGATGATGATGATAATGATGATGATGATAATGATGATGATGATGATGATGATAATTATGATGATGATGATGATAATGATGATGATGATGATGATGATAATGATGATGATGATGATGATGATGATAATGATGATGATGATGATGATCATCATCATCATCATCATCATCATCATCTAGCATTCTATTTTTCTTGCTCAATGCTCGGTATAAAACCATTCTCGTAGTGCTATCATCATCATCATCATAATTAACTGTGTTCTGCAGCTGAAGAATTGAAAACTTCTTTCAGCTGCAGTCAGTTTTTCTTCACCCTTCTCCACTATGTCTTGTCCACTGCAAGCATCCCGAGCTCCTTTAGGTCGCAAAACTTTAGCAAGTTGAAGCTGTGGCGTCCTTTGCTTTCTAGTGTGTTTCCAAAGGGCCTGTATCGTTCACCTGGAATTATTGGCCACTGACACAACCGAAGGACATGAGATGACCACTGGAAAAATTTACCAATCAAATTTCTGTGAAGAATGTTTAGCCAAGTTTTATTAAAATTGGCCCAGTGGTTAATAAGTCGCCTTTTTATGGTTTTCTCAGAAATTTGCAAAAAATACAAGATATCAGTCAAAAACGCAAAATGTTAATTAATTCATGGTGGACATGTTTTCTGACATATGAACTTTCCATGGGCAAATGGCATTTCAGTCCTAATCATAACTGCCAAATTTCGCCCCGATCGGTTCAGCGCTTCTGCGGAAGAAGTCATTTTCGCGAAAACTAGATCATCCAAGATGGCCACTAAACTATTTGGCCAATCAAGTTCCATTGAACAAACTCGGTTCAGCTCTTCCTCTAGATCATATTTCATAAGTTTTGAATCGATACCCAAATGGTTTCGGAGAATATTTTTAAAGATATTTTTAAAAAGCGACCATAATCCAAGATGGCTGCTGCTGGCCAAATTGGCCAATCGGGTTCCTTTTACCAAACTTGAATCTCTATGCCCTAAAGATTGTTTCTGCTAAATATAATTGAAATTGGCCTCAGAATCAGAATACCCCAAAACATTTATAAAACCAATTTCTGGCTCAAAATCCATCAAATAAAAAAATCTAATATGGCTGCAATTTGATTGGCCAATGGCGGCCATGTTTTTTGACGGATCAACTTCCCTTGAACAGAGTTTAATGGCCCGTAGGCTCTAATCATATCTCCCCAATTTCGGCCTGATCCCTTCAGTGGTTCCAGAGAAGCCATTTTTGCAACCGAACCATTTGGTCAATCAAATTCTCTTGAACAAACTTGGCTTAGCTCATGCCCTAGATGATATTTCAGGAGCTATGAATCAATCACCAGAAAGGTTTCGGAGATTTTTAAATACGTTTGTAAAATTCGCCCAACATCCAAGATGTCCGCCGGCCAAATTGGCCAATCAGCTTCATTTGTACAAACTTGAATCTCTATGCCGTAAAGATGCTTCATGCCAAATATAATTGAAATTGGCCTAGGAGTTCTCGAGAAGGCATTTTAAATTTCCCATTGCTTTAGTATGGTTGCCTTTGGCAAGAAAATAATACAAGATGGCCGCCAAACCGTTTATCTGACAGTTTCAAAAATGGCAAATTTGAGCTCAAAATATCCAAAAACACAATAAAACCAATTTCAGCCTCAAAATCCATTAAATAAAAAAATCCAATACGCCCACCGAACACTCTACATTTTGATTGGCCCACAGCGGCCATGTTTTTTGACGGATCTACCTCCCTTGAACAAACTTTAATGGTCCCTAATCATAGCTCCCAAATTTTGACCTGATCCCTTCCGGGCTTCTGAGGTTGTTTTCGGGAAAGCTAGCTAATCCAAGATGGCCGCCGAACCATCTGATCAATCAAGTCATCTTGAACAAACTTGGCTCACCTCTTTCCCTAGATGATGTTTTATGAGTTTTGAATTGATTCCCCAAGCAGTTTCAGAGAAGATTTATAGACGTTTCCTAAAATCAGCCAAATTCCAAGATGGCTGCCGGCCAAATTGGCCGATCAGCTTCATTTGAACAAACTTGGATCCCTATGTTCTATTTAGGATGCTTCTGGCCAAATATAATTGAAATCGGCCTGGTGGTTCTGGAGAAAACATTTTAAATTTCCCATTGCTTTAGTATGGGAGCATTTGGCACGAAAATAATCCAAGATGGCCACCAAACCATTTATCCGACAGTTTCAAAAATGACAAATTTGATCTCAGAATACCCAAAAACATATATAAAACTGATTTCGGTCTCCGAATCCATCAAATAAAATAATCCAATATGCCGACAAACATGCTACATTTTGATTGGCCCACGGTGGCCATGTTTTTTTATGGATCAACTTCCCTTGAACAAACTTTAATGACCCTTAAGTCCCTAATCATATCTCCCAAATTTTGGCCTGATCCCTTCAGTGCTTCTGGAGTTGTTGTTTTCAGGAAAGCTAGGTCATCCAAGATGGCCGCCGAACCATTTGGTCAATCAAGTCCTCTTGAACAAACTTGGCTTACCTCTCACTAGATGATGTTTCATGAGTTTTGAATCGATTCCCCATGCAGTTTCCGAGAAGATTTTTAAAGACATTTCCTAAAATTCACCAAAATCCAAGATGGCCGCTGGGCAAATTGGCTGACCGACTTCGTTTGAACCAACTTGGATCCCTATGCCATTAGGATGCTTCCTGCTAAATATAATTCAAATCAGCATAGTGGTTCTTAAGAAGTCGATTAAAAGAAAAGTTGACGGACAGACGGCGGACGATGGCCGGATAGTCGCCACGGCATAAGCTCACTTGGCCATTATGGTCAGGTGAGCTAATAATGGTGGCTACAAAAATCAAACTAAAATTGTGGCTTGGAAAAAAATATTGTGGCCAAGTTTATCGAACTATAATGCAGGTTTCAAACAATACTATAATCACTAAGTTTGTTCAGTGATTTCCTTCTACTCATATTGCTTTAGGACAACTTTAACCCTTTAACAGTTAAGCAGGCCAAAAACCAGCCTCTGCAGTGGTCATGAGGCATGTCCATTTGCAGACAAAAAGACTATCTTTTCAAATTTTGATACACAAACCAGTCATTCCAGTGGTAAATTTTCAAAAATAGTCTTTTCTTGGCTTGCAAATGGCCATCCAATGAGTAAATATTTGAATTTTTAACCCTTAGCACACTGATGTCAATATTCCATCTTTTAACGAGTCAGTATCAAAGAAACTGGTGTACATTTTTCAACAATTTTGCCGCAAGATGTTGCTGTCTACGACAGCGCCATCTCCCACCAAATTTGTTGAAAAATGAACACCAGTTCATCTTTTAATTTAATTTGAAAATTTTTAATTTTATTAAAAACAAATTTTAAGATGCATCATTATCTTAGTGTTTTTACCCACATCACTAGATGCAAGGGTATATGCGAGCGTGGCGTGTTTCTTCTTCTTGTTGTTCTTAAAGACATATTTTAATAACTAGTTCGACTTGAAGGAGCGTCTCCAAATATGGAGGGAAGTATTCTCGTGGGGTCCCGAGCAGATATGCCAATTTGGGGGTCTAAAAGGCAGCAGCTTTTAGCAACAGTTTTAAAAATAGACATTCTCACACATTTTTCAATAACTCTGGTTCTACTAGTGCATTCTTCTCCAAACTTGGATGGACTCTTGTTCATGTGCTCCCCCCAACACATATGCTAATTTTTTGGCCAAAGGCTAATATGCAACAGCAACATCTTTCAGCAACATTGTTTTCAAGACATTTTAAAACCATTTTTCAATAACTCTAAAGGTGCGATCTTTTCCGAACTTGGGTTGATGTGTGTCTGTAGGGTCCCTAAGACATTTGCCAATTTTATGTTAAAAAACCAAAACGCACCAACAATAGCTTTCAGCAACATTGTTTCCAAAATAGAAACCTTTTTACTTTATAGCAGCCTGACTGAAAAATATCAACGACGCGGGTATTGGACAAATTTGTCCTTGTTTTAACCATATCTAAAGTGCTGACATTACAGTCCAGACAAAAATTACTGTAATGTTCAGTGAATTATGAAGTCACGCACAATGGACCTTTCCAGTTTATCCATCAATCATATGACATCATAACCAACTATGTGACGTGTAAGATGATGTCATAATCAATGATGTCATAAATGACATAGATAAATATGTCACAAATGCATAATTGAAGACGGACTAAGCGCTATTGTGTATGCCTTGACTATTTAATAAACATGCTGTTGAATATTTTTAGACTAATTTGACTGGACGCTGTTGCAGCAACATGACCCAGTCAAATTAGTGTCAAAATTATTCAGCAGCTTACATGTATAGTTTTCTGAAAATTTATAGTCAGGGAGTTCAGGGATTGATCGATCCCAACACAAGCGAGGTGTTGGTGGGGATTAGCTAGAGATGGGCAGGGCATAGCTAAAACTGGAAAGATCCATTGACACCAGCCCAAACATACAACAAATAATGAATGCATGTAACAAGTGTTGAAACTACATGCCAAACAATATCACAGATGACTAGGTGGCTTGATGAAGGCAGGGTGTAGATTAAACTTACATTTCTGTTACTTATCAGAGATGAGATGGTCGCATTGTGAGTAGTGTACTGCCACTCTTCACCAGTGATCATGATTTGTGTCTCTGTGCTTGACTGTCTCACTATCAGTGGTAACATGGGCAATCCTCTTCACTTCTCATTGCCTATCTCCACTTAGGAGTATAAATAGGTACCGGTGTAAAAACTGTGGTGGGTAAGTGTATTGGAATAACAGACAGAAAATAAAACCAGTATGGAGATGGCCTGAAAAGAAACTTGATTTACAAAAACCAATAACTTTTTCAATATATCTGTTATTTATTGTGTATATTATCTCTGATGCTAATGAAATATTAGCCATAGAATGGCGCACTTAGAGAGCAAACAATGTCAATTTGAGGAAGTGTTCATCAGATTGTCAGCAAGCAATACTTAACTAATGCCAGTGATAGGGTATGTGATTAACCAGTTAATAGTCAAGCCATTCAAAACCGGCTTCTGCAGTGGTTTCGGACAATGTCCATGTGCAGATCAACAGACCATTTTTATTTATTTACCACTGGAACTAGGGTCGGTAACTGAGTCTGAATGACTAGCTGGACTATCGAGCCAGGTATTCCAGTGATAAACCTTTAAAACGCGTTCTCCCAGTCTACAAATGGACATATCCAGGGCAACTGTAGAGGCTTGACCATTAACGTGTTAAGTGGTCGCATCATTCAGTGTCTGTAGTCATCTTAAGCAAATAAACATTAAGGCAATGAGGTTTTATGAGATGAAAAATAAACTGGATCTCTTAACAAGTCATAACAAATATAATAGTTATATATACATATATCTGTATGTTAATACATTTATATCACAAGATCAATCAGAGATTGCGGACCCGTGCCCTCCCTTTTTTTTGTCATACTGTACAAATTTTACGGATTTTTTTTTATTTTCAAAATTTTTTCACACCACAACCAAGGTTGTTGAATTCTATTACATCCTTTCTTGCATTAAAATGTGAGCAAAATCAGAACAGACATACCCATAGATCAAGAGTTTTTTATTCAGATCATGGTCAAACTCTGGAAATCCTCTTTCCTAGTAAGACCTTATGTTGTGTAAAATCTGAGCCAAATCATATCAGAGGTTTTTGCGATACAACTCCAGATATACAAATGTATACACAAGCATGCACTCACACATGCATGCACACACAGCGGACGGATGGATGGATGGACGCTCAGATGGCTGGATGTCCAGACAGAGAGAGAGAGAGAGACCTGAATGCAATACCCTCTTCCCCAAGGGGAACAAAGGAAATAGCATATAAAATAATACTATAAACTGTGGTCATGAAAGATTAATCCAAACATGAAACACATCATATCAGAGACAATGCCTATAACAGCAACAACTGAAGCTTTCAGCAACAACAAAATGCACATCAGGCTTTGTCTGAACACTGAGCTGGTTGGTAGAAAATCTCAATATTTACAGGACACAGCAATGTAATGGTTAACAGGTTCAATGACAAATCTCTGAAAAAAATTAAATTCTTTATAATGTATAGCATATTCCGTTGTATATTTTGAAATTATATGACGGAAGCCATTGTTGCTTAACCCTTTGTCCCTCGAATTTGTTGAAAAAATTCAATTTTTTCATAGATGTCCATTTTCAGAACAAGAGGGCTATTTTTGAAAATTTACCACTTGAATGATTGGCTCGGATATCGAGCCAGTCATTCCAGTGACAATTTTTCAAAAATACTGCAAATGGACATTTTTCAAGACCACTGCAGTAGCCATTTTTGGCTGATATGAGTGTCAACAGCCTAAGGCAGCAATGGCTTTCAATCATATTAAGTTTCCTGTTTGTTTGGTCTGAGATTGAGATAGCGAGAATTTATCGGTGAAAATAATAAATGTACATCACAGAAACTAGTATAAACCAAGGGAAACACTTTAATGGTTATGAACCGTAGAAAACCAAAACTTCTGCTGAGTAAATATCCATTTGCAGGACAAAAGATGACTATTTTTGAAAACTAATCAATGGAATGACTATTGATGTGCAAATAGACATTTATCAAAATCACTGCAGACGTCATGAGGCGACTTTACCTTTAAAGAGTTGACCCTTTCAATTACAAGAGCCCACAGGCTGTATTCATGAAGAATACTTAACCACTCTTGCGTTAACTTAACCATTTAATGGTCAAGACCGCACAGACCATGTAGTGGTCTTGAGGAACGTCCATTTTTTCATGCAAAAGAAAATGATTTTTGAAAATTTACCACTGGAATGACTGGCTCGGTAACCGAGCCAGTCACTCCAGTGTTAAATTTTCAAAAATAGTCTTCTCTCAGCCGACAAATAGACACAAGATAAGAAAAAACTGGATTTTCTTAACCATTTTCAAGGTCGAGATGGCCAAAGAACAGCACCTGTTGTGGTCTTAAATACTGTCTATTTGCGCGACAACAGAGTAATTTTTGTAAATTCTATTGTAAAAACTATTATTTTCTTGAAAAATCTTGACCATTAAAGGGTTAATTGATATAAGTGGAATTTTGAGGCGCTGTTGACACAAGCGGGGTTAAGTACGAGAAAATGCGTAAACCTGGCTTAAGTAAAAAAATGCCATCATCTGTAATCACCTACACTAGATGGATATTTAGCCGCCTCCTTGTTAATGCTATGCAGTCGGGTCTCCGAAATAGGTACAACCAGATTTGCAAGTGCGTAACTTAGGCACTCTTTTTGAATACGGTCCCAGTATTTTTTTTAAAACTTCAGAATTACTACTTAAATAACATGATTTGTATCATTTGACTGAAACTCTACTAAGAAAATATGAATTGTAATAAAACACCAACGGTATCTGCCTACAAAATACATTATTAAATACAATAAATAAAAGCTATGTTTCATGTACAGCGATGAAGCAGACAGAATGAAAAATTACAAAAAAAACACAAATACATATTTACATACGGTTTGTTATTATGTTAACCCACGCATGCGACACAGTACAGCTCAGAAATAACTTAATGTTTCCAAAACCAAACAGAGGCCCAAAGGGCCTGTATCGCTCACCTGGACCATAGGCATCTCAACTAGAATGCTCATTAAGAATAAGTAGAATTCTAATGAGTTGAGCAGACTTGTAACAAGAAAACAGAGGCCCTGTTTCTTTAAGTATCAACTTCTCTTGAACAAACTTTAATGGCCCTTAGTCATCAATATCATATCTCCAAAATTTCGGCCCAATCCGTTCAGCGCCTTTCATCAAAACCAGGCCATCCAATCATATGACAAATCAAGTTCCCGTGAACAAACTTGGTTCAGCTCATGCCCTAAATGATATTTTATGAGTTTTGAATCAACCGCTCAAACAGTTTTGGCGAAGATTTTTAAAGCCATTTCTAAAAATCTCCCAAAATCCAAGATTGCCTTCGTCTGAACAAACTTGAATCTCTACAACCTACGGATGCTTCCTGCCAAATATAATTGCAATCGGCACAGTAGTTCTAAAGACATTTTAAATTTCCCATTGCTTTAGTATGGGAGCTTTTGGCGAGAAAATGATCCAAGATGGCCACCAAACCATTTATCCAACAGTTTCGAACGAAAATTGCAAATTTGAGATCAGAATATTAAAAAACATATATAAAACCAATTCCAGCCTTAAAATCCATCAAATAAAAAAATCCAATATGGCCACCAAACACTATGTTTTGATTGGCTCACAGTGGCCATGTTTTTTGACGGATCAACTTCCCTTGAACAAACTTTAATGGCCCTTAGTCCCTAATCATATCTGCCAAATTTCGGCCCGATCCATTCAGCGGTTCTGGAGAAGTCATTTTCACTAAAACTAGGTCAACCAAAATGGCTGCCGAACCATTTGACCAATCAAGTTCCCTTGAACAAAGTTGGTTCAGCTCTTGCCCTAGATCATATTTATGGGGTTTGCTTCAATCCACTAAGCGGTTTCGGAGATTTTTAAAGACGTTTCTAAAAATCGGCCAAATCCAAGATGGCTGTTGGCCAAATTGGCCAATCAGTTTCGTTTGAACAAACTTTGATCCGTATGCCCTAAGGATGCTTCCTGCCACATATAACTGAAATCAGCCCAGCGGTTCTGGAGAAGTCGTTTAAAGGAAAAGTTGACGGATGACAGATGACGGATGGACGGATGAACGAACGGTCGCCATGACATAAGTTCACTTGGCCTTTCAGGACAGGTGAGCTAAGTTTTAGCTATGCCCCGCCCATCTCTAGCTAAGTTCCATCCACACCTCACCCATGTTTGGATCCCTGAACTCCATGACTATAAATTTCCAGAAAACTATACAAGTTGTTAAATATTTTGAATCTAATTTGACTGGGTACGGTGTTGCAACAGCGCCCAGTAAAATTAGTTTCAAAATATTCAACGGAGTATTTACTAAATGGTAAAGACACACAATTTGTACAATGTGTTGGACTATTAAGCATTAAAGACGGACTATATCGAGTCATTCATGACATCATGATTATGACGTCATCATACATGTTACTTAGTTGATTATGACATTATATGAGGTCATATGATGGATGGATAAACTTGGAAAGGTACATTACATTATAAATATTTGAAAAAAATTAACAAATTAGCAATAGTTTAATGGAATGAAAGACACAATACAATAAGTTATGATGTAATTACACAGCACAGATTCATGCCTGTCATACGACCATATATTAACCATTTAATGGTCAAATTTGATCAAGAAGATTTAAATTTTCTCATAGAAAATATTCATTCGAAGATCAAGGAGGTAATAATTTAAAAAATTCCCACTGAAACAATTGGCTCGGTTATCGACTGGTCGAGCCAGTCATTCTAGTAGTACAATTTTCAAAAATAGTATTCACTTGACCTGCAAATGGACATTTATTATGCAATTATGCCTATTTTAGAGATTATCTAGGCTATCCAAGGGTTAATGAGTAAATCCTTATTGAACTCGAGTGAGATGTCAATTTTCGATATAAACTAAAATCTACATGCAATGTCTGGGGTGAACTTTTCTGCACAAGGCCAAGATAAACAGTAACCAAAACAGTTTGATCACGAGGCCTATCAATAAATAATCCCTATGTCTCATATTTCGGCGAGACAATCAAAAATGGTTAAAAAAAACGATGTTGGTGGACATTTGTTATCACATTAATCCTTTAGCTCTTAAGTCAAACAAAAATGGTTTTGGCAGTCTCTTGATAAATGTCCATTCGCAGACAAAGAGAAGATTAATTTTGAAAATTGACCACTGATAACCGAGCCAGTCATTTCAGTGGTAAATTTTCAAGAATAGCCTTCTCTGGGCCTGAAATGGATAATCGTTTAGACCACTGCATATGGTGATTTTTGACTGCCTTGACCACTAAAGGGTATAAAGAATAAAGATATAATGGTCTAGTCTCACATGAGGCAGTGTGCTGGATGAAAAGATGGATGGATCGATAGATGTAGTGTGTCTGTATATCCCACACACCCCCCTCCCCTAGGATATATACAAGGAAGAAAGGACTGTTAAATACTTGGATATCAATGATTATTATTAAAAAAACTGATTGAGGATTCTAAAATTATCCCGCTTAGAAAAGTGTGGGCAAACAGAGTGTGATCATACAAATATCACATGCTTACATTCCATGGCAAGAGTAGAAATCATTCATTTAAGCTACATGCAAACCGTGCATCAAACATGCATTAGGGGGACGATTGACCATGGCGATAGCGTTGTCGTCTGGTAATTAGACGGACGGGGTTCGAATCCCGGTTGACTAACAGGCGATCAAATGACTAATGGGCAACTGGTGGAAACATAGGCAATCGCCTTCACTCCCTGATGCTGCATCATTCGCATGACACATCCTTAGGAGGGGACGTAAAGCCGTCGTCCATGCAACCCTTCGGGAAAGCTATGCAACCCTTCGGGGAAGCACCTCAAAGATCAACATGGCTCGAATACATCTAGGTGCAAGTGGCCAATAAAACAAAACCAACAACAACATCAAACATTGGGATTTTACCCACACAGTAAAACCAATCTACATGCACATAAGTTGATATAATAGCGTATGAGGCATCCAGTTTTGCCCCACCCCATTCATAGCTAAACTCCACCCATGATTTGCGCATGTTGGAATTAATTTATATACTTTCATCCCATAATTTCAATTTCAAAACTATACAGGTAAGCAGTTGAATATTTTGAACCGTTTCAAATTATTCAACAGAATGTTTATTAAGTTGTAAATTCATAATATGTAACAATGATTGTGACGTCAGCCTACATGTGATGTAATTGATTATGATGTCGTCAACTTGAGTGGCAGATCAGATCACTCCAGTAGTCACTATAGATAGGTGGTCTCTTAATACAGGTAACTTGTGAAAGGTTATGCCTTTTGAAGTCAAGATATGATGAGTTTTTCAATCAAGGGTGGTCAAAAGACCACGTGTCTTAAACTTTCAATGGTCAGATTTGGTCACAAAACACAAAATATTGACTGTCCATTTGCATGCCGAGATGACTATTTAAAGTTTTACCATTGGAATGACTAGCTCGATTATCAATACCAAGCATTCCAGTGGTAAATTTTCAAAAATAGTATTCTCTTGGCATACAAAAGGCCATTCTTCAAGGCCACAGCAGAGGTAGGTTTGGCCGTCTTGACCATTAAAGGCTTAAGGAAGCACTATACTTTGGAACCAAAAGGTTTGAGTGTATTAATAAATCATAGATCTGTATGGGTGTATGTGAATACCAACATGTTAGATAACAAAATCTGACCTGACTATCAAATATGTCCAGGATTATCAGTATTAAGAAAATTTACATTTTTTTCATGCACAAAAACGTTCCATGAAGTGAATGCAGTCCAATACTCGACAGAGCATCTATAGTTGATTATCTTCTCCTAATTTTGGTTTCATACATTAAGAGATGGGTGAAGGTGATATCACAGAATATCAGCTTGTTATGTCATCTTTAAACCAATCAAATATAGGCTTACTTACTTAAGTCAATTAACCAATCACAACCATTGATAGATTAATAATAGTCTCTATGTATGGCAAAATGTGTCAGGATCCAATATATATTCTTGTGCATTAGCAATTTATCTCCAGAAACATAAGCAATCTCCTTCACTCCTCGTTGCCTCTCTCCACCCAGGAGTATAAATAGGTATCATAACCGGGGAAGTTACTAATAGACTGAATTATAAAACCAGCCTTTTATGCCGTGAATGGGACCTGGAATCAAGGACTCAATAGACACCAATCAAATCAGATAACTTCTTCTTTAGCTCCAGAAGACATTGCCTCTGGTGAGCTATACAGCGCCTGTATTTAGTGACCACATGTTCAAGCCAGATAAAAATAGCTTCTGTGTTGGACCCGAGAAACGTTAATATGCAGACAAAGATAATATTTGATAAAACTCACTGCTGGAATAACTGACTCGTTATCCAGTGAGAAGTGTTCTAAAAGGATTATCTTCAGCAAATGCATGGATTTCAGACATTTCTGGATATTTTTTTTACAAATTTTAACCATAAAATGGTTGATGTTGTTATGAAGACTGGTAAACAGTAGTTCTACACAAGCACATTCATAGGAATTATACAGCCAAATACTGATAGCTTACTGGGCTTTGATTAACCATTTAACACTTAATTTTTTTCAAGACAATGTCAATTTTCTCAGAGAAAATGTCCATTTGCAGACCAAGAGAAGACTATTTTTTTTTATTTACCACTGGAATGACTGGCTCGGTTATCGAGGCAGTCATTCCAGTGGTAAATTAAAAAAATAGTCTTCTCTTGGTCTGCAAATGGACATTTTTCAAGACCACTGCAAATGCAGTTTTGGCCGATATGAGTGTGAAAGGGTTAAAGCTTGCCAGACCAGCCCTCTTATACACCAGCCAATACAACGTCAACCTCAATGGAACCTTTATCTTCTTATATCATATTGGCCGCATTGGCAAGCACGTGTTAAATCACAGAATCACTGCACGCTATCACGTAAGTTTGGAATAACGAGGTGGGGAGAGCCTCTTTCTGACATATTTGAGCACGTAAAGCGGAATACAGCTGACAGACGTAATGAGTAGCACTTTCCAGATGAAGTCCCACGATCTCAGAAAATTAGCATCTGTAAATGAAGAGGAATAGAAGGGATTCAAATTCAAACTAAGACTAGCCCAATCACCACAGCTAGCAAAATTTTTTACCATTCTACGTCTATGCTTAATGTATACCTTATCTCCATCATCGAGTGAAATTATTAATTGGGACCGCCTAAATATTGCATATAGTTTAATAAACATCGTTTATTTCATCAAAATTTGACATAAAATGACTCAGGTCTGCAGCGAAGGAAAGAAGATTATATAGTGATTCGACGGAGTAACTAGCTGGTTTTCTCAATGACAAAGGTGTTATCTCGCTATTGTTAGCTGGTTTACCATAGAGCTTTGTGCTTTGATTAGGATTGTGAACACATGCGTGAAGCGATCAAGAAAAAACACAATGGATACATGCACGAATGGATTATAACTGTATTCTTTTACTGCTGAATGATGAGTTTTAAAATCTTATAGTTTGCTGAATTTTTTTTACAATTTTTCAATTTTTTTCAATCACATTAAAAAATCATGATTTTTTTCAAAATCGCGATTTTCGATTAAATCACGAAATCGCGCAAGCCTAGATAGAAATACTGATAGGACACTTTGTGGCAAGATGAATGGAGGAATACAGTTTAAGCTTTTCCCCGCCCATCTCCAGCTAAGCTCCACCCACCCTTTGTCTGCTGGGATCGATTGATCCCTGCACTCTATGAATGTCAATTTCCAGAAAACTATACAGGTAAGCTGTTGAATATTTTGAAACTAATTTGACTGGGTGTTGTTGCTGCCTATGGGGACATTATGCCTATAGTAAATACATACAATTCGTACAACTTGATGGCCTATTAACCTTTTAACCCTTGAATTTATTCAAGAAAATTTCAATTTTCTCATAGAAAATGTCCATTTGCAAACCAAGAGAAGACTATTTTTTTTAAATTTACCACTGGAATGACTGCCTCAGTTATCGAGCCAGTCAATTCCAGCAGTAAATTTTCAAAAATAGTCTTCTCTTGGTCTGCAAATGGACAATCCTCAAGCCCAATTATGAAACCGTTTTTGGCTGATATGAGTGTTAAAGGGTTAAGCGTTTAAGACAGACTAAATCGTGCCATTCATGACGTAATTGGTTATAACGTCAGCCTACATGTGACATAGTTGATTATGACATCATATGATTGATTGATAAACTGGATTCGTTTATTATCCACTACTTACCAAACATGTTGCGGAGTATCGCCAGTGATGCCACATAGATGGCGAGACTGATCACCTCGGCGAGCACCATCAATGGATGCCATGTCCGAATGGTCAGCGCAATCATTAACAGCTCAGTCAATAATAGTGATGTAAATGTTATGTCGATAACATGAATAAACTCAGACTCGAAGAGCAGGAGAGCACCGTACATGATTATCCCACCTGAAAACAAGTGGCAGAAAAACTCATAGAAAGAGTGTTGAGGAAGTGCATTTCTAGATATTAAAAGTAAAACACAAATTTCTCCACAAAACAGAACAATGTTGACAACATGGTATCTAGTGGAAACAAGAACTATGATCAAGAGATTACTGAGATCTAGGCCCGGTTCCCCCACCCCCTCCATCATACACATGCACTTACACACGCATGCACACACACACACACCACCCCACTCCCACAACCCAACTCCATATACACGGCATGACAATTTCCTTTGTTTAATCCTAATATCACTAGGGTTCTTCAAACAACCAAAGCCCAACACCCACCCAAATGTGATGACAAACCCTTCAGTATAAAGAAACAAAGAAATTTCCTTAATTAGGTCACCATGATCTTGACCACTGATCCCAAAATCACAAGGTTTATTGGATGCAGGGGGTCTCACTCACTACAGGAAGATGCTTTGGGGTCCTCTCCAAGGAAATATTTTGAAGTCCCATAAAATACTTTGAAAGTTAGATGTTTTGAGATGCCCCTTCCAGCATTTGTGGATATAAACAGCATCTTTATTTTGCTTAACAACAAATGATTGTGACGCTTATATCTGACTACAATGTCAATTTGAGTGAGGTCCGTTGTAGTGACGCTAGTTGTAGTGATGCCTGTTGAATGATGAAAATATGCTTGACCAGCTGCATGCATTAACTAGAGGTTTCATACAGCATATTCTTACCTTGATATACACTGATAAGCACCCAGAGGAAGAATGTCTTACCTTGATAGACACTGATAAGCACCCACAGGAAGAATGTCTTACCTTGATAGACACTGATAAGCACCCACAGGAAGAATGTCTTACCTTGATAGACACTGATAGGCACCCACAGGAAGAATGTCTTACCTTGATAAACACTGATAAGCACCTACAGGAAAAATGTCTTACCTTAATAGACACTGATAATCACCCACAGGAAAAATGTCTTACTTTGATAGACACTGATAAGCATCCACAGGAAAAATGTCTTACCTTGATAGACACTGATAAGCACCCACAGGAAAAATGTCTTACCTTTATAGACACTGATAAGCACCCACAGGAAGAATGTCTTACCTTGATAAACACTGATAAGCACCCACAGGAAGAATGTCTTACCTTGATAAACACTGATAAGCACCCACAGGAAGAGTGCCTTACCTTGATAGACACTGATAAGGACCCACAGGAAGAATGTCTTACCTTGATAAGCACCCACAAGAAGAATGTCTTACCTTGATAGACACTGATAAGTACCCACAGGAAGAATGTCTTACCTTGATAGACACTGATAAGCACCCACAGGAAGAATGTCTTAAAGTTGAATGATCTTCCCTGAAAGGTAAAATAACAAGTCATTACAGACAATACAAATCCGCTTGACTCCAGCTTTTGTCGAAATGACATGTAAGGAAATAAACGAAATCTAGGATTTCTTTTTTCACGAGAGAGTTGATACTTACCTCCCTAATACTTTTGATATTGCTAAATATTGGCTTTCACTCAATAAACACTCAGATTTAAAACAGTTAGGTGCCCCTACTGGGCAGGGAGTCAGAGCGTAGTCTGGCGGATGCCAGCCCCACCACCGCGCATGCGCAGACTAGCACTTCCTCTGACTAGATTATTGGCTGACACACATGCAACTATTAAGAGCCTGAAGACCGAGCCTCTGTGGGGTGGAGAGGCCGGGTCCGTATCTAGGGAGGTAAGTATCAACTCTCTCGTGAAAAAAGAAATCCTAGATTTCGTTTATTTCACTTCAAGAGTATACTTACCTCCCTAATACTTTTGATATTGCCAGAATTCGAAAGTGAATCTGGCGGGAGGGAGGCGAGGTCAAAAGACCAGCTCATCCCTATACGCTTTTCTGCGTTTAAGGCACTTAAACTTCTGAAACTGTAAGAAAAAACAGTCAGGATTTGACTAACCATCGGATAACACCACCGATGTATGAGAGATGACCGAATGTCATATGCGCTCCCCCCCCCTCCTTCCTGGGAGGAAGAGTCGACTGACCTCAATGTCCTATACGCTCTCTACGTACAAGTGCCATGTACTACAGGACAGAGACGAAAAAGCTCCATTTTCGTAACTCTCAACAATGAACCACACAAATACACAAACCATCACCATATTAATAACGGGTAATCGTGACAATACAATCAACAACGGACAACACATGAACAAGACTGACCTTGTTGAAAATGGCTGCTGACATCATCTTCCCATTGGTAAAGACTGATGCAGGCCCAAAAAAGTGGGTGTTTCCATAAATTAATTGTGAAATATATAAGTAATGAGGAAAAACCTCCTCAAAAAATATAAACCGATTTATTTTTTCAAAACCGACAAGGCGAGAGGATTAGAGGTGTCACGGAGATAATGGTCTGTAAAACTTGACTCACAGTGCCACTGAGCCACCGACATAATATCATCCACAGGGACCCCATTAAATAGGGCCGTGGATGTCACTACGCCGCGGACACTGCGAGCCTTGGCCACGTCAACCTGCTTCCCGGTGGCGGATTTATGGCAAAACTGAATGCATTCCACAATCCACCTGGAAATGGTGTCCTTAGAAGCCCTCCCATGGGGTTCAATATATGACAACCATAACGCTGACTGGTCGGTGCGCCATGCCGCCGTACGTTGTTTGTACCGGCGCAGCGCCCGGACGGGACACCATGCTTTAGAATTAGGATCATATCTAGTTAAAGCAGGCAAAATAATAGGTTGACCTGGATATTTCAACGACTGATTTTTAGCCAAGAAATTAATCCTAGGTAGCAGCTTAAGGCCTTCCCCTGAAACCACAAAACGGTCATCCTCGGCTGATAAGGCATGAATTTCACTCCTACGCCTAGCCGAGGCCGCAGCAATTAAAAACACAGTCTTCAGTGTTAATAGTTTCATAGAAATGGAACTAAGTGGTTCAAAAGGCTTATCACCTAGTACTTGAAGCACTAGCGATAAACTCCAAGACGGAATCACAGGTGGATTCCTTGGTCTTAGATTGCCCATGCCTTTAATTAATACATTCAATGTATTTACTTCATCACTTCCCCTCTTAGCCAAGCAAGGAATAACAGACATTAATGCTGACTTATAACCAGCAATAGAGTTAGGCTTGAGGCTATAGGCATCATAGAGGTGACAGAGGAAATCAGCTACTACTTGAATAGATGAATCCATTGGATCAATACATCTTTTTGAGCACCATTCTGCAAATCTGTTGATTTTATAATTATATGCTCTGGAGGTTGACCCCCTCCTGGCTTTGGCCATAAACATGGCTGCTTGCTCAGAAAAGCCCTCCTTAATTCTAGATTCCTTGACAACATCCACGCAGTCAATCTGAACATTGACGGATTGTTGTGAATGGCCTTGCCCTGGAAGATAATATCGTCCATCAGAGGCAGAGGAACCGGATTGCAGACCAGAAGGTCCAGCAGATCCGTATACCATGATCGGCTTGGCCAATCCGGGGCGATCAGAAGCACTTGGCATTCCTCTTGTCTGATTTTCTGAAGAATTTTTGGAATCAGGATTGCTGGAGGGAATGCGTATGCATACATTCTCCCCCAGCTGATAGCTAACGCATCTGTTGCGAAAGCGCTTGGATCCGGAATCGGAGAGACGTACGTCGTCATCTTCGCATTCTCCTTCGTTGCGAACAAATCGATGTTGGGTTTCCCCCAATGGTCGAACAGACGATCCGCCACACATTGATTTAGTTGCCATTCCGTGGGTAAAACACTCATCCTTCGGCTCAATGAGTCTGCTAGCAGGTTTAACCTTCCCGGAATATGAACTGCTTTCAAGGTAATCTGGTGATCCAGACACCAACAAAGCAGTTTCCATGTCATCATACAGAGACTGGGCGACTTCGTTCCGCCCTGGCGGTTTATGTAAGTCACAACTGTTGAGTTGTCTGAACGAATAAGAACAATCTTGCCCTGAACTTTCTGTAAGAAATGTTCCAGGCCCAGGACTACTGCTCTTAGCTCCAGTAGATTTATATGTTCCTTTGACTGTTCCAGATTCCAAAGCCCTGATATCGTGGATTCTTCCAGGCAAGCTCCCCAGCCCTCCATCGATGCATCTGTATACACAGTCACCTGAGGGTGGGGAGGGGTTAGCAAAACCCCCGGCAAGAGATTCTCTGTATTCAACCACCATTGCAGGTGGTGAATCAGAGGCGCCAACACTGACACATTCGAGTCCAGCGAACCTGTACTCTGGGTCCATTGTGTCATGAGAAACAACTGGATCGGCCGCCTGCGTAAGGCGGCCTGAGGAATGACTGGTTCCAACGAAACCATCAACCCCAGCATTCTCAAGTAAACCCGTGCCAGGACATGACGACTGTCGCACACTGACTGAATCAACGAGATGAGTTTTTGAACTCTCTCCTGAGTAGGATAAACATATCCCGTCTCTAGATCGAAGAACATCCCCAGGTAAACAAACTTCTGGGATGGAGTCAGCTCTGATTTTGGGAAATTGATTATCCAGCCCAAGTCTGTGAGAATTTTCAAAACAATCTCCAGATTGGCGGACAAACTTTCCCGGGTGTGCGCTTTCAACAGCCAGTCGTCTATGTACGTGTGGACTGCTATGCTTCTCCTGCGGAGGTATGCTGTGATCGCAAGAACCACACGGGTGAAAACCCGAGGAGCCGTGGAAATTCCGAAGGGCAACACCCTGAATTCCCACTGTCTGCCCTGGAATGCAAATCTCAGGAAGCGACAGAAACTCCCGTGGATGGGGATGTGGAAATAAGCGTCCTTCAAATCTATCGACGCCGTCCACATCCCCCTCTCCAACCCCGCCAACACCGAGCGCACCGTTTCCATCTTGAAACTGGGCGTCTCGATGAACTTGTTCAATGGCTTGAGGTTGAGAATCGGTCTCCACCCTCCGGTGCGTTTTGTTACTAAGAACAGGGTTGAATAGAAGCCCGGACACCGTTGTGCCGGCTGAATAGCTCCCTTTTGTATGAGGGAATTTATCTCCTCCTCGATACACAACCTTTGCTCTGGATCCCTTGGAATGGGAGTCCAGACTGGCACCAGAGACAGTCGCGACGGCGGGCCTGTCACCCACTCTGGATGATACCCGACGGAAAGCCATCGCAAGACTAAACGGTCCTGAGTTAACCGTTCCCACTCTTGCATGTGGCCGGCTAGCCGGCCTCCCACCGGCCCACCTAGGGACCGCGGTGGACACGAGGCATGCAAGAGCGGCACTGTCTTCGTCGCCATACACACCGGCGTGGTTCTTACCGCGGTAAGCGTACTGTCAGGAACGATAACCACGCCCAGATCCTCGCGCGCCCCGCCCCGCCCCGCGCGCACCTCGGTGCGCGGGCGGCTGCCTGGCTGACGGCGCCTGAGGAACCTGCGCCCCCCTCGCTGCTGGCCGAATCGCACGCGGCCGAGGCCGACGCTGCGACGGTGGCTGGCCACTGACCTGGCCAGCACCACCTCGAGCCTGCAGGGGACGATACGCCGGGGCCGCGGCGCGAGCGTTAGCACGACGCAGCACATCAAACTGCTCGCGCAGCACCCTCTGGTTATTCACCAGGGTGACCGTCTCTTGGAGGTGGCGACATCCCTCACCTCCAAAAAGACCAGGGCCCGTCATAGGCGTACGCAGTAGCCTATTGTACAGGTCCTGAGACGGGCACAGATTGTCCAGGGCAAACGTGCGTCTTGCCCTGACACTCCTGGTCACCGCCCGAGTCATACAGTCCAGCGCCAGGTTAATACCATCCTGGATGGTTCGCTGGACAGTGACCGGACTTGGCTGGCGCGATGCGGATGCCGTTACTACCCCCTGTAACAGCTGGGAGACGTGGGACAGAGCGGCAATCGAAGCCCTCCCACTCTCCTCCGCATCACGCAACGCGGTATTCGCCGAACGCAACGCGTCCGCGCACAAGACACCCGTGTCAGAACGGGAGCCTGGCCGCGCATCCTCACCCAAAGCCGCGCGGTCATCCACGCTGGGCTTGGGTACCACACCGTACCGCTGGTAATCCAGGGGCACGATGCGACAACGCCTGGCCACCTCGCGAGGGGCCTTCGCGAGACGTCCACTCGACTTAATGGACGACTCCGCCGCCTTGAACATGTCAACGACATGCTCCGCCAGCGGCAGAGAAGGCATAGCGTTAGCAGTCGGTTTCCCAGCTAACCACGGCGTGTGAACACGCTGGCTAGCCGACTGCTCCACGGGCAGATCAGGCCTAACGCTCACCAACCACTGGCAAGCGTCATACCAATCCTCCTCCGTGGCTAACTGCGAGCGCTCTACAAGACGGGGTCCTTCGTCTTCCTCCTGAGCGCAAGCAGTAGAGCTTGACGGCGGGTATGCTGATACACCTGGCAAGCCAGGGAAAACACGAGGGCCTGACAGCCCCGGCATGAGAATATCACTGGTTTGACCAGGAGCAGGCACCGTGGCAGAGCGCGGGGTATATATAGTCTCACCACGGGCCCGGCCAGCACCAGCAACACCCTCGGCAAGCCGAGGTATGCGGTACCGCTGGCCATCAGCAGCGCCCTGGGCCACCACCTGAGCCGCGGACTTTACTCCAGGGTGAGTAAAACCGTGGAATAAGGCGCCTGTATTCCCCGCGAGGGGTGCACAAACGTCTTCATCCATGTCCACGTCGTCAGACGGCGACCCTAGCAGGTAATCCTCATTACCCTGGTCAGAAAGATTAGACCCCGGGTCAGCAAAGAGAGCTAACCCGGGCTGACCAGGAACGGTGCCATAGGAGGTACTGGCCACCGCGGCGTGCGGATACCCCTGGACTGATAAGCAGCCCGCGGGTTCCAGCGACAACCGTCCACGGTCCCCTATCGGCGCGGCAATAAGCCTGCTGCCAGGGCCGTGGAACGCCCCCTCTAATGGGGCCACCTCTGAATCGTCGAACAACGGAAGCGGACTAAGGAAAATCGATCCAGAGGCGGGGATTACCTGCTCCGAAGCCGATGATGAGGACAGTAAAGGATTTGGTCCAGGAAGCATGCCACGAAGCAACCCTGGAACCAAATCCTTTACTGCCCTCTTCATCTCTCCCAACATCTCGGTCCGGAAGGCCTCCATATCCACCGCGGACGAGACCTTCCCCTTACCCTTCCTACTTACAACCTCTCGTTTCCGCTTCTTCTTCTTCTCCTCCTCTACCACCTTGTCCGTCGCCTGTAAGCAGCACAAGAATTCGGACATTAACTCGCCCCCCCAGTGCTTACATATGTCACAATTAACCAATGGACCACAAGGGCTACATTGAGAGCACAGATGCGGCCAGAACTTTACATGAATAAAACGACCACAGGACGCGCAACCCGGTCCCTGAAACAGGGCAAAGGACAAGGAGTATGAGCAACTAGTTAAGCTTAGAAACTCAATCCAACTCAAAGAGAAGGAAAACGATCATAAAGATCAATATACATCAGAAACCAGCATAGCGCTTGAATAGCTGATAAACACATAGCCAGGCTGATTATGACGTCATTAATCCTGTGACAGGAAAATTCGATCCCAACAAAACATCCAAGTGCAAAGACGAATTGTATGCTGAATGGATAAGTCGACTACACAACCATCAGATACATATAGATAACTCTTTTCTGGCAAAAATGTTAATTATCTCCCTTTGTTTGTTTACAATAATTAACATCACCACATTATCAATAACTAGATACCTGACACTTTGTATAGACAAACCATCCAACGTGACGAACCGGAGAACTCCACCATCTGCACGCCTCTTAACTCTCTCCACCTCATGGGGAAGGAATTGGATCAAGAGGGCAAAGTGAGAAGACCTTTATATTAGGCCTCCAACTCACTGGACATATTATTCATTTGGTTAGATAACCTAACAGAGTTAGTAGGAAATGGAACCATGGTGGAGAGAAAACTAACTCTCTGCTACTGTGATGCGACCACCTAGCGTCATACAGACCTGTGGACATAAACAGAAAGAGAAATTAGTCATAGGTAGCACCGAGTTGACATAAACCAACTAACCAAGGCGCTTATCACGGTAACCGCGAGTCCCGGAAACACAATACACCGGGAAGAAAACTCGCTAATTTTACTAGAAGTCACCTGATTTAAAGGTCCTAAGTCCCCCTTTGGCGAATCTTTCCGTCCTGCCATCCAAATCAGTGACTATCACACCAAAAAACACCACTTAAACAGTCTAAGATTAAGGAAAAGCTATTTCAACAAAAAGACATGTGTGAACTCTCTGCCAATAATCTAGCAAAGAGGAAGTGCTAGTCTGCGCATGCGCGGTGGTGGGGCTGGCATCCGCCAGACTACGCTCTGACTCCCTGCCCAGTAGGGGCACCTAACTGTTTTAAATCTGAGTGTTTATTGAGTGAAAGCCAATATTTAGCAATATCAAAAGTATTAGGGAGGTAAGTATACTCTTGAAGTGAAATTGAGGAATTCACTTTCCTGCTCACTATAACTGGTATATGTGCTTACATTACAGTGTTTGTTGTAATGGAATGATGTCAAATTAACGAAGTTTGTATTTTTCAATGGGATAGCTCTGGCAATTATTGAACAAACTAACACAACAGGAAGTTGACCTCCATCTTAATACTATTAATATAAATTCTGAATTCAGTTCAAATCTGTTTAGTCTAGCATGAGTTATTGCCTGTTTCCAAACGGCCAAATTAATGTTTGTATTTTTCAAGGGTGATAACTCTCGCAAATAATGATGAAACCTAATGGAACATGAACTTGACATCCACCTCTGTAGTATTAAGCTTTATTCCGAATTAGGTTCGAATCGGTTTAGTCTAGCACGAGTTATTGCCCGGAAACCGCCAAATTAACAAAGCTTGGATTTTTCAAGTGTGATAACCCTGGCAAATATTGACGAAAAGTAATGGATCACAAACGTGGTATCTGCTTCGGTAGTATTAAGCTATATTCCAACCGGAAGCCACGTCTAACAAAAAGGAATGTGAGAAATTCTGGATCCACCAGCTACGCAGCATGGACCCAATTGGGATTAATCACGCTGATTGGTGACATTCTCGACCTGAAAGCAGTATAATAAATACATATATTCCAAATTTGGTTCGAATCAGATTAGTATAACACAAGTTATTGCCTCGAAACTGTCAAATTAATGTTTGTATTTTTTCAAGGGGCCATTCAGGGTAAATTTAATGTAAATTGACATAGTTCGAACCTGGCCTCCGTATGCGTATTACTAAGCGGTATGCTGAAGCTTGTTCAAATCAGTACAGGCAAACAAGTTACTGTTCGTAACCACATTTTTCGAATTTCATACCTTCAAGAGCAAATAACTCGGGGGTAAATCTGATGCAAATTAACGGAATTTTAACTTGGCCTTCGTATTCATATTACTAAGCGCTATGCCAAGCTGGTTCAAATCAGTGCAGAAAAACACAAATTATTGTCCGGAACCGGATAATTGTTCAAATTTCATACATTCAAGGGCATATAACTTGAGGTAAATTTGACGTAAATTGACAGAATTCGAACTTGGCCTTGGTATTCACATTAATAAGTAGTATGCCAAATCTTAGTCAAGTTATTGTCCGGAAACCAATCAGTACGAACAAATGAACGAACATACATATGAATGAGCTCATTCATATATACCCTCAAATTTCGTTTTTGAGGCGATAACTACTAACAGAATTTCACCCATTGAACCTAAAAGGTCAAACACGACAAATCATCCACACTGCAAGAACAGTTCTGCTGAATATTTTGAAGCCAATTTGACTTGAAACTACCAGTTAAATCAATTTCAAAATATTCAACAGCTGACCAGTATGCTTTCTTGAAATTGAAATTCAGGGAAATCAGGTTTAAATGTTTAAAGATTTTGCAGTCAAATAAAATTTGTAAAATTTTCATTCATTTTCTGAATAAAAGACCAATGCACATCACATGTCATGAGCTAAAATTATTAAGTTTCAGATTCTAACCAAACCTTAAATTCAGAGGAGGTAACTCTGGAAAATACAGACAATTTTCATTTAAACGCATGTGAAATCTTGTCAGAAGATACTGACATACCATATTTGATGCGAACATGAACAACCCTTCTAGTATTATAATAAAGCAGCTATATTAAAAAATGAATTTTAGTTTCCCAGGATATATACAATGATACATCTAGGTATGGAGGGACGGCGAGGAGTGAAGGAAATTGATCAAGTTTTCAAGGATTGTGTTACGGTCATTATTGAGATGCAATCCTGGGACAATCAGATTAAAGGCTCAAGATATTACTGTTACCCTATTATCACCTCTATTGAATGAGCATTACCTTAGTGAGATCTTTATATAGTTCTGGGTATGTCATAGCGACTTCAGCAGGCACATCTTTATCGAGGACTAGAGAGCACACTGGGAAAGCAGTATATACAGTGGCATAGCTGAAAATACATACACACACTCGGAGACTTACTTTAAATATTGAGCTACATACCATCCATCCACCTGCTAACCTACTATCTATCAAATTGTTCATCCAACACCCACCCACCTACTCATTTATTTATTCATCCCTCATGCCACTTAAGGCCAATGCGAATATTGCTGCCCGCCTGCTCGTCTGTCTGTCTATGTCTGCCCTGCTAAATTTGGTGAATGAAAGACCCTAGTCACCAATTCTGGCACATCTATTCATATTGTGACTGGGTAGAAGAAATATTAGCGTCAGTTCAAAGGGTCAAATATCTAGGCGACAAGGTCACTAAGTGCATACCTGCATACACATCTTTACCACAATTTTGGAATGCAAGAAGGTAGAATAACTACATTTGGCATACACCTTCATATTCAGGCTATTTAGGATTGCTTTGGGTTTGCTGTCAGTGTCAAATATCTAGATCATAGGATCACTAAGTGCATTGGTAAACTAGAGCACAAAAGTATGAGGCAGCATCACCCCGATTGCATTCTCATTTGTCTCTTATTTGGGTCATTCATTCGTTCATTTGTCATTTGATCATTCATCCATTCATTCATTCATTCATTCATTCATTCAGAATCTATCTCCAAGCATCTAGGCACTACCAAAATTTTGGGTATCTGAATAAATTGTGCATTACATTGCTTGGCAAAATAGGCACTGTGCACATATTAAGCAAATCTAAGGACATCCATATCGTGGGAATGGAAATTTAATAAAAAGCTAGGTTAAGTGTCTAAATAAGAAATTGGGCTTTCAGATTGTTCAGCTAGTTGTACAGCAAGAATGAACGGAAACTAAAGCCAGGCGAAACTGCTTAACTAGTTACTGAAAATTGAAGTTAGTTTGGAGTACAGAGAATACCGTGAACTTACCCAACCATTAGTAAACTAGGAAACAGCATAACAGAGGCAAAGTAGAACACAGATGAGAAGATGGCTTGCATGAATGAGATAATAAGGCCGCGATGTATCACAAACTGACTCAGTGATGCGGTCCGCTTATAACTGAAACACACAGCAAAACATAATATTTAGCCCTCATGGTACAAAATTTATTAAAATCTTAGCCATGAGGATTCCAATTTCTCAATATCTGAGAAAGCTGTGGATAGACAACTATACAGGGAAACTGTTGAATATTTGGAACTTTTATATTTAGATGCGACTCACAACTAGTTTAAGTCAGTTTGTTAGTCGATCTGTCCATCAGTTGGTCGATTGATTCATCTGTCAGTCAGTTGATCAAATTTCTTACAATTTTGGCAAGGTTGCCTAAATTGCACTACAGAATTAGCACTTGCTAATTCCTGGTTTACTGCTAAATGATACTCTGCCTTATTATGGATAGTTTCTCTTAATGCCAAACTATCATTGTTTAAATGTGATTTCAACATGTGCATACATATATACACCTGTGCAAAAGTTAAGCACCACCCTATTTTGACGCACATGCGAGGGTATATTCATGTGCTATGAAGAAAGCAATAGCATAAACATTTATGTACCCATCCATCTTAGTGCAAGAGGTAATAATGCAACTAGAGGAATGCTGATTATGATGGTGGGGAAACACTGTATGTTTTTGTTTGAACTTGAAAACGAGGCCTGAATATGGTTACGTTGACACAACTGACAACTATTGCCCTACAGTTGACACACGTGGCTAGATTGTCATTAATGGTGTCTGAAAACGAAGTTTAACATCTGTGCACGAGTTTGAGACTGTCATTATTAATACTGGGTATATCCACCTTGTGCCTGGATGACGGCCTGGACACGACGTCTCATGCTGGTCACCAACCGACTGATACGCCATTGTGGTATTCGTTGCCATTCAAGATGGAGTGCGTCTGTTAATTCCTGTAGGTTCTGCACAGGAGGATCCCTCCTTCTCACCATGTTTCCCAGAATGTCCCAGATATGCTCAATAGGGTTCATGTCAGGGCTCCTTGCTGGCCATGGTAGGGTTTCGATGGCATTCTGGCGGAGGTATTCATGCACAGCTCTAGCACGATGTGGTCGGGCGTTGTCATCCATGAATATAGGGTGGGTTCCAGGTGCATGATTTACAAAATGAGCGACCACAACTCTATCCAGTATGGAATCTTGATATCTTTGTGTCCATTTAGTGTTCCAGGTACAGTCAACAGATCCAGCTTACAATCAAATGAGATGCACCCCCATATCATAACGGAACCTCCACCAAATGGAACTTCTTCCATGATGTTACGTTGGTCGTACGCCGTGCGTCTGGACCTCCATACACGAGTTCGACCATCTGTGGCATGAAGCAGGAACCGACTTTCATCGGACCAGTGTACCCGTCTCCAGGATCTCATGTTCCAGTGTCTTCTTTCGTTGCACCACCTCAGACGCTCCTCTTTGTGGTGTGCAGTGAGGAGAGGACGTCTGACAGGTCTCCTAGCTTTCATGCCAGCAGCATACAGTCTCCTTTTGACGGTAGACATTGACACTCTATTGCGCGTTTCCCATTGCTGGCTGAGCACTCTGCTGTTGGTGAATGGAGATCTCCTAACAAGGCGTACTAGGGCTCGATCATCACGGGCAGTAGTCTTCTTCGGTCTTCCAGATCTAGGCCTGTCCTTCACCTCGTTAGTTTGCCCATGTTTTGCAATCAAACGACTGATTACAGTATGGTTAATGTTCAGCTGTCTGCCAATCTCTCTGCATGACATACCAGTGGTATGCATGCCTATGATTTGCCATTTCACACGATCACTTAACCTTCGTCTTGCCATAGCGGTTCACAATCAAGAGCTAATTCTCTCTGTACAAATAAACCACGGTCATGAACACAAAATTCCTAATCTTGTCGCCTAAATCTGTATGTAATGTTCTACACCTCAAACTGGACTTTTACATAACTGAACACGTGTGCTGTTTCCCGCCACGCACGGACATCAAGCGGCGTGAAGTCATGCATGCATGTGCATTTCGTACTTGGAATTATGTCAGCTAACGCGGGGACAAAAAGTATGGCAGCCTAGTTGTACCATCATGTTTCTACGTTCTATTGTTTTTGCTGGTGCTTAACTTTTGCACAGGTGTATATATGGTGATAGGTTCCGTGAACAAGTTTCTTATTAACAATTTAACTGTCTGACTGCTGTAAGCCACCAAATAATAATTTCAAAGAACAATAACTGTGGGTCTGCAGAAATTTTGGAAAACAATTTGACTGGAAGTTGTTGGTGGCTTAACCACCACAACTTGCAGGCAAATTATTAGCCATCTTTAAACGACTTGAAGGTAATATATATTAACTAACTTGGAATATTTCACTCAGATCGACTGAGCTTTTATCAGCCACACTGACCTCTGGTGGCTCTCCTTCGCTCATAGACTCAGTGAGATCTCGCGGGATCAGCGAAACGAACGAGATCCACCAGAGATCGGTGTGGCTTATGAAGCGCAGGCGATCCGAGAAAAATATTCCAAGTGAGTTAATAAATTAGCTTTGAGTCATTTAAAAATGTCTAATTATGAATCCGGAGCTAGGTAGTAATATATTTGGACTTTCAGTAAAATAGTTTTCAAAATATTCAGCAAATCAAGAGTTAAATCCAATGGATAATGTAGTCTACAGAAATTCAGTAGGTAGACAGTTAATGATCACACCAGACATAAATGACTTTTTAGTGGTCTTGATAAATGTCCATTTGCAGACTAAGATGAGAATATTTCAGAAAACATAACACTTGAATGGCTGGTTCAGTAGCCGAGTCAGTCATCTCAAGCTATAACCTATCTTGGATATTCATCTCTTGACCTGCAAATGGAGTCTATATTTTCTTGAGCAATTTTGATCATCAAATAATTAAACTAGATTACCTATTTCTTCCATGGAGCAATAGGAGACGTCCGATATAACTGAACTGTGCTATAGAGAAGTCAGCCGCTAATGACGCCTGCATGCCTTCCTAAATATAGGATACAACAACAAAATCTTAAAGCTCCTGTCAAAGCTATAACTTTCATTGGTGAAATATACCAGCATAGGCTTGTTATTAAATCGACAGTGGTGGTGGTGGTGGTGGGTGATGATGGTGGTGGTGGTGGTGATGATAATGATGATGACGACGACGACGACGACGACGACGGCGGCGGTGGCGACGATGACGGCGGCGGCGGCGGCGGCGGTGGTGGTGATAATGATGATGATGAGGGCGATGACGACAATTGAATTTGGAAAAAATTTGAATCCAGTGAATGTGACAAAACAATCATTACATACCTTTCCCACAATTCCGATGCCTACATCAGCCATCTGTATCATGCTGACATCATTGCCTCCATCACCGATCGCACAGGTACGTTTGCCAGTGTGAACTTTCAATAGCTGAACGATCTCCGCTTTTTGCGTTGGAGAACAGCGACAGATAACGACAGAGGGGCACTGACACGCGAGCTCAACAAACTCATGCTCGTAAAACTGCAGGCACACCTATGATTGTTAGATAGAGAAATAAAGCTGTTATTATTTTTAATAAAAACAAAGGTAATTTACAGACCCTTGTCATAAAAACATATTTCATTTTTTCACACCCAAATACTCTGCCACACTCAAGTGATTGAAGTATGCAGCATTGCATCAATCGATCCATGCACTCTCTGAATCTCAATTTCCAGAAAACTATACAAGTAAACTGTTGAATATTTTTGATTCTAAGTTGACTGGGTGCTGTTGCAGCCTTAGATTATTTTCCAAATATTCTACATTTTTATTAAATAGTAGAGACATACAAGGGGCCTGTATCGCTCACCTGGAATTATTTGCCACTGTCACAACCAAATAAAATGAGATGACCACTGGAAAAATTTACCAATCTAATTTCAGTGAAGAAGGTTTCGCTAAGATTTATTAAATCTGGCCAGGCGTTTTGTAAGTTTTTTTTTTATGATTTTGCAGGAAATACATGCTAAATTTTAATAGATTCATAGTGGACATGTTTCTTTGATGTGTCAACTTTCCATATACAAACTTTAATGTCCTTTAGACCCGAATCATATCTCCCAAATTTCGGCCCAATCAGTGCAGCAGTTCTGGAGAAGTTATTTTCGTGAAAACTACGTCATCCAAGATGGCCACTGAAGCATTTGGCCAATCAAGTTCCCTTGAACAAACTTGGTTCAAGTCTTGCCCCAGATGATATTTCATGAGTTTTGAATCAATTCCCAACCCCCCCCCCCTCCCCCCCCCCCACCAATGCAATTTCAGTGAAGCTGTTTAAAGACATTTCTAAAAATCAGCCAAAATCCAAGGTGGTTGTTGGCCTTCTTGGTCAATCGCTGTCATTTTATCCAACTTGGATCCCTGTGCCCTAAGGATGTTTCCTGCCAAATATAATTGAAATCGGCCCAGTAGTTATTGAGAGCTTGGGCTTTCATGCCAGGTGAGCTAATAATTGATTATGACATCATATGATTGACTAAGAAACTGGAATCCTTCATCCGCTGGCTATTACCACTCAATAAAAGCCACATATTTACCTGTAAAGAGTCACCCTGGATGATTAAAGCTGAATCATTTTTTCTGCGAAGAGCATTTAGTTCCAGGTGAGCTTCCTCACGAGTGGTTACCTTCTGGAACGTGTGAATGTCCTGAGTCCGTGAGACGAGCTTGGAACTCTTGGCAATACATATAGCTGTCTCAAGCTTATCACCCGTCAACATCCATACCTATACAATTGGTAATGAATACATGCATGTAGGGTATAAACTTCAGAGAATTTGTAAATTAAAATATGATATTACAATTTCACTTTGCACACTTCCAAAGTCCAAACCCATATCAGTGGACATTGTAGGCAACACATCGCATACAATAGACATTTCCAGTCTTAGCTAAGCCCCGCCCATCACTAGCTAAGCTCCACCCACACTTCGCCGTGTTGGGATTGATCGATCCCCGAATGCCCTGACTATCAATTTCCTAAAAATTATAGTTAAGTTGTTGAATATTTTGTAACTATCAGCACCCACTCAAAATTAGTTTCAAAATATTCAACAGGATATTTATTAAATAGTAGACATACAATTCATACAACAAGAGGCCCAAGGGGCCTGTATCGCTCACCTGCATCATAGGCATTTCAACCAGAAAGGCCATCAACAATAAGTAGAACCCTACAGAGTTGAGCAGAATTATAACAAGAAAACAGAAGCCATGTTTCTTTATGTATCAACTACTTTTGAACAAAACTTAATGGCCCTTAGTCCCTTATCATATCTCCCAAATTTCAGCCCAATCCGTTCAACGATTCTGGATACGAAGTTGTTTTCGCGAAAACTAGGTCATCCAAGATGGCCACCAAGCCAATGGACCAATCAGGTTCTCTTGAACAAATTGGTTCTCTTCCTGCATTAGATGATGTTTCATGAGTTTTGAATCAACCCCCAAGCCGTTTCGGAGATTTTTAAAGACATTTCTAAATATTGGCTGGTTTAGCCGGTGGCCATCTTGGATTTTGTCCGATCAGCTTCATTTGAACACACTTAGACATCTATGCCCTAAGGCTGCACTCTGCCAAATATAATTGAAATCGGCCCAGTGGTTCTTGAGAAGTCGTTTAAAGAATTCCCCATTGCTTTACTATGGGCCCATTGCTTTACTATGGGAGCCTATGGCAGGAAAACAAACCAAGATGGTAGGAAAACCGTTTATCCACCAGTCTCAAAAGTGTCATATTTGAACTCACCACCCTGATAAGCATATATAGAGCAATTTTGGCCATTAAAATACATCAAATACATAAAAACAATATGACCAACAAATGCAAAATTTTGATTGGTTGATGCCGGCCATGTTTTTTAACATACAAAATTCTTTTGAACAAATTTGAATGGCCTATGGTCCCTAAGCATATTTAATAAATTTCAGCTCTATCCCTTCAGCAGTTCGGGGGGAGAAGTCGTTTTCGGGAAAACTACATCATCCAAGATGGCCGCCAAGCAACTAGGCCAATAAGGTTGGCTTGAATAAACTTGGGTCTAACGTTGCCATAGATGATGTGTTATGAGTATTGAATCAATTCCTCTTGCGGTTCCGGAGAAGATTTTTTAAAGTGTCTAAAAATCAGCCATTTTGGCCGCCGGCCATCTTGGATTTTGACCGATCTGCTTCGTTTGAACAAATTTAGATCTCTATGCCCTATGAGTGCTTCCTCCCAAATATAATTGAAATTGGCCCACTGGTTCTTGAGAAGAAGTCGTTTAAAGAATTCCCCATTGCTTTACTACAGGAGACTATGGCGGGAAAACAAACCAAGATGGCAGGAAAACCGTTTATCCGACAGTCTCGAAAGTGGGATATTTGAACTGGCCACACTGATAAGCATATATAAGGCAATTTTCGCCATCAAAATACATCAAATACAAAAAAGCCAATATGACCAAGAAACGCTAAATTTTGATTGGTTGATGGCGGCCATATTTTTTAGCGAACAAACTTCCCTTGAAGAAACTTGAAAGGCCCTTGGTCCCTATGCATATTTACAAAATTTCAGCTCTATCCCTTCAGCGGTTCGGTAGAAGAAGTCGTTTTCGTGAAAACTAGGTCATCCAAGATGGTCGCCAAGCAAATTAGCCAATTAGGTTGCCTTGAACAAATTTGAATTTGGGTCTACCGTTGCCACAGATGATGTGTTATGAGTTTTGAATCAATTCCTCCAGCGGTTTTGGAGAAAAGAATTTTTTTAAAGTGTTTCTAAAAATCTGCCATTTTGGCCGGCGGCCATCTTGGATTTTGACCGATCCGCTTCGTTTGAACAAATTTAGATCTCTATGCCCTATGAATGCTTCCTCCAAAATATAATTGAAATTGGCCCCGTGGTTCTTGAGAAGAAGTCGTTTAAAGAATTCCCCATTGCTTTACTATGGGCCCATTGCTTTACTATGGGAGCCGATGGCGGGAAAACAAACTAAGATGGCAGCCAAACCGTTTATCCGACAGTCTCGAAAGTGGCATATTTGAACTCGGCACACTGATAAGCATTTATAAAGCAATTTTCGCCATCAAAATACATCAAATACAAAAAAGCCAATATGACCAACAAACGCTAAATTTTGATTGGCTGATGGCAGCCATGTTTTTTAACGTACGAACTTCGCTTGAACCAACTTGAATGGACCTTGGTCCCTAAGCATATTTACCAAATCTCAGGTCTATCCCTTCAGCGGTTCGGGAGAAGAAGTTATTTTCGCGAAAACTAGGTCATCCAAGCTTGCCTTAAACAAACTTGGGTCTACCCTTGCACTAGATGATGTGTTATGAGTTTTGAATCAATTCCTCCAGCGGTTTCGGAGAAGATTTTTTAAAGTGTTTCTAAAAATCGGCTATTTTGCCGGCCATCTTGGATTTTGGCCGATTGGCTTCGTTTGAACAAACTTTAATCTCTATGCCCTAGGGATGCTTCCTGCCAAATATAATTGAAATCGGCCCAGTGGTTCTTGAGAAGAAGTCGTTTAAAGAAAAACTTGATGGACGACGGACGGATGGACGCCACGGCATAAGCTCACTTGGCCTTTCAGGCCAGGTGAGCTAACAATACATAGTCCGTCTTCAACTATGCATTCGTGACATACTTATCTACGTCATTCATGACAT
Organism: Chaetoderma sp. LZ-2023a; assembly: GCA_034401795.1. Lineage (NCBI taxonomy): Eukaryota > Metazoa > Mollusca > Caudofoveata > Chaetodermatida > Chaetodermatidae > Chaetoderma > Chaetoderma sp. LZ-2023a. The sequence continues at coordinate 71,892,147 of CM067367.1, forward strand.
GATTGATTGTGATGTCATTCTATATGCCACATGTCACATAATTATGACGCCATATGATGAATGGATAAAGTGGAAAGGTGAATTCTATGACTGATTCACTACTTGTAAAGCTTAACGCTTTCAACACTAAATACCAGATATGAACGTCTTATACTGCAAGAAATATCATAGTGAATATTTTGAAATTATTTCACTTCAAATCAGATTGTTTCAAATAGTCAATTGTATAACGTATCCATGCACCAAATTCTAGTTCTTTCCAGAGCTATGAACCTGAAACAAAACGTTATCAGACTTTTTATCACAATAAATAAGCCTGCTGAAAATGAACAGATTTTTATGAAATGTAATCATATATACTATGGGGGTCATAGACTTTTCAAATTTGAAATGAATTCATGCAAGTCTTTGAATATGGACACACAGACTGGTGGCAGATAACTTAATTCATATATTCCCGCATCAAAGAGGTAAGGCAGGGAGCAGCAAAAATTATAATAACTATTTACTAACTCGGATTCCAGCATTTCTCAGTTGTTCTAATGTTGGTCTGACTCCGTCTTGCAGTTTGTCTTCTACACCGGTCAGACAGAGCAGTTCCATATCTCTCTCCAAGCTCTCTACGACCTCTTGGACCTTAGCACTGCGATCCTGTAAACTCAGTTTGGCCTGGTGATGTCGTGCCTGAAACAAGTGCACATCGATAAAAATCGATTATCCATTAACGCCTACAGGCAAGAAATGGTTAAAATTTTTATAATGCAAGGAATATTCTGTTGAACATTTTGAAACTAATTCGACTGGAACCTGCAGTTGAATTAGTTTAAAAATTATTCAATGGCTTTCCTGTATAATTGTCTTGAAATTGAGACACTAACATTTCAATAATTAACAGTTTAACTTTCACACCACTTTCTTAGCAGAGATCAAAATATTTTCAATTTCACTGCAATCATACCTGAAAAAAGTTGAATATCTTAAAACTAATATGAGTGGACGTTATTACTGCCATCGATCAAGCATACTGTCATATGTTTGATTATCCAACTGACTTTCTCTTCTTAGTTCCTGCATTGTAAATCATTGTAACGTATATGGTATAAAACAGGTTCAAAGTGTTAACCACATCATTTATGTATACATACTTCAAAGTCCAGGTACACATCTTCTGTCAGGACCTTCTTTGCAATAACCAATGTTCGCAGACCTTCTCGGGCCATATTGCCACACTAAAAACAGAACAGAGATAAACAACCTGATAAAAAAACCATTGCAATTAGAACTACATGGTATATGCGAATTATATACAGCTAAATACTATCTGACAGATATACCTATTACCACAAGTAGATGCCTGGACTTGACCATGTCGAGTCCTTGGGACATTTTGAAACAGATTAACATTCTGCCTTAGTTCAGATTGGACTCTAGTTGAGCAATCCGTCGCTTCACATATGTCTTGATAATGGAATTTGCTATATGATTTATACATACGCAAAAATTGATAAGACAATTTGTTATTATTAACTAAACGAAATCTAGGATTTCTTTTTTCACGAGAGAGTTGATACTTACCTCCCTAATACTTTTGATATTGCTAAATATTGGCTTTCACACAATAAACACTCAGATTTAAAACAGTTAGGTGCCCCTACTGGGCAGGGAGTCAGAGCGTAGTCTGGCGGATGCCAGCCCCACCACCGCGCATGCGCAGACTAGCACTTCCTCTGACTAGATTATTGGCTGACACACATGCAACTATTAAGAGCCTGAAGACCGAGCCTCTGTGGGGTGGAGAGGCCGGGTCCGTATCTAGGGAGGTAAGTATCAACTCTCTCGTGAAAAAAGAAATCCTAGATTTCGTTTATTTCACTTCAAGAGTATACTTACCTCCCTAATACTTTTGATATTGCCAGAATTCGAAAGTGAATCTGGCGGGAGGGAGGCGAGGTCAAAAGACCAGCTCATCCCTATACGCTTTTCTGCGTTTAAGGCACTTAAACTTCTGAAACTGTAAGAAAAAACAGTCAGGATTTGACTAACCATCGGATAACACCACCGATGTATGAGAGATGACCGAATGTCATATGCGCTCCCCCCCTCCTTCCTGGGAGGAAGAGTCGACTGACCTCAATGTCCTATACGCTCTCTACGTACAAGTGCCATGTACTACAGGACAGAGACGAAAAAGCTCCATTTTTGTAACTCTCAACAATGAACCACACAAATACACAAACCATCACCATATTAATAACGGGTAATCGTGACAATACAATCAACAACGGACAACACATGAACAAGACTGACCTTGTTGAAAATGGCTGCTGACATCATCTTCCCATTGGTAAAGACTGATGCAGGCCCAAAAAAGTGGGTGTTTCCATAAATTAATTGTGAAATATATAAGTAATGAGGAAAAACCTCCTCAAAAAATATAAACCGATTTATTTTTTCAAAACCGACAAGGCGAGAGGATTAGAGGTGTCACGGAGATAATGGTCTGTAAAACTTGACTCACAGTGCCACTGAGCCACCGACATAATATCATCCACAGGGACCCCATTAAATAGGGCCGTGGATGTCACTACGCCGCGGACACTGTGAGCCTTGGCCACGTCAACCTGCTTCCCGGTGGCGGATTTATGGCAAAACTGAATGCATTCCACAATCCACCTGGAAATGGTGTCCTTAGAAGCCCTCCCATGGGGTTCAATATATGACAACCATAACGCTGACTGGTCGGTGCGCCATGCCGCCGTACGTTGTTTGTACCGGCGCAGCGCCCGGACGGGACACCATGCTTTAGAATTAGGATCATATCTAGTTAAAGCAGGCAAAATAATAGGTTGACCTGGATATTTCAACGACTGATTTTTAGCCAAGAAATTAATCCTAGGTAGCAGCTTAAGGCCTTCCCCTGAAACCACAAAACGGTCATCCTCGGCTGATAAGGCATGAATTTCACTCCTACGCCTAGCCGAGGCCGCAGCAATTAAAAACACAGTCTTCAGTGTTAATAGTTTCATAGAAATGGAACTAAGTGGTTCAAAAGGCTTATCACCTAGTACTTGAAGCACTAGCGATAAACTCCAAGACGGAATCACAGGTGGATTCCTTGGTCTTAGATTGCCCATGCCTTTAATTAATACATTCAATGTATTCACTTCATCACTTCCCCTCTTAGCCAAGCAAGGAATAACAGACATTAATGCTGACTTATAACCAGCAATAGAGTTAGGCTTGAGGCTATAGGCATCATAGAGGTGACAGAGGAAATCAGCTACTACTTGAATAGATGAATCCATTGGATCAATACATCTATTTGAGCACCATTCTGCAAATCTGTTGATTTTATAATTATATGCTCTGGAGGTTGACCCCCTCCTGGCTTTGGCCATAAACATGGCTGCTTGCTCAGAAAAGCCCTCCTTAATTCTAGATTCCTTGACAACATCCACGCAGTCAATCTGAACATTGACGGATTGTTGTGAAGGGCCTTGCCCTGGAAGATAATATCGTCCATCAGAGGCAGAGGAACCGGATTGCAGACCAGAAGGTCCAGCAGATCCGTATACCATGATCGGCTTGGCCAATCCGGGGCGATCAGAAGCACTTGGCATTCCTCTTGTCTGATTTTCTGAAGAATTTTTGGAATCAGGATTGCTGGAGGGAATGCGTATGCATACATTCTCCCCCAGCTGATAGCTAACGCATCTGTTGCGAAAGCACTTGGATCCGGAATCGGAGAGACGTACGTCGTCATCTTCGCATTCTTCTTCGTTGCGAACAAATCGATGTTGGGTTTCCCCCAATGGTCGAACAGACGATCCGCCACACATTGATTTAGTTGCCATTCCGTGGGTAAAACACTCATCCTTCGGCTCAATGAGTCTGCTAGCAGGTTTAACCTTCCCGGAATATGAACTGCTTTCAAGGTAATCTGGTGATCCAGACACCAACAAAGCAGTTTCCATGTCATCATACAGAGACTGGGCGACTTCGTTCCGCCCTGGCGGTTTATGTAAGTCACAACTGTTGAGTTGTCTGAACGAATAAGAACAATCTTGCCCTGAACTTTCTGTAAGAAATGTTCCAGGCCCAGGACTACTGCTCTTAGCTCCAGTAGATTTATATGTTCCTTTGACTGTTCCAGATTCCAAAGCCCTGATATCGTGGATTCTTCCAGGCAAGCTCCCCAGCCCTCCATCGATGCATCTGTATACACAGTCACCTGAGGGTGGGGAGGGGTTAGCAAAACCCCCGGCAAGAGATTCTCTGTATTCAACCACCATTGCAGGTGGTGAATCAGAGGCGCCAACACTGACACATTCGAGTCCAGCGAACCTGTACTCTGGGTCCATTGTGTCATGAGAAACAACTGGATCGGCCGCCTGCGTAAGGCGGCCTGAGGAATGACTGGTTCCAACGAAACCATCAACCCCAGCATTCTCAAGTAAACCCGTGCCAGGACATGACGACTGTCGCACACTGACTGAATCAACGAGATGAGTTTTTGAACTCTCTCCTGAGTAGGATAAACATATCCTGTCTCTAGATCGAAGAACATCCCCAGGTAAACAAACTTCTGGGATGGAGTCAGCTCTGATTTTGGGAAATTGATCAACCAGCCCAAGTCTGTGAGAATTTTCAAAACAATCTCCAGATTGGCGGACAAACTTTCCCGGGTGTGCGCTTTCAACAGCCAGTCGTCTATGTACGTGTGGACTGCTATGCTTCTCCTGCGGAGGTATGCTGTGATCGCAAGAACCACACGGGTGAAAACCCGAGGAGCCGTGGAAATTCCGAAGGGCAACACCCTGAATTCCCACTGTCTGCCCTGGAATGCAAATCTCAGGAAGCGACAGAAACTCCCGTGGATGGGGATGTGGAAATAAGCGTCCTTCAAATCTATCGACGCCGTCCACATCCCCCTCTCCAACCCCGCCAACACCGAGCGCACCGTTTCCATCTTGAAACTGGGCGTCTCGATGAACTTGTTCAATGGCTTGAGGTTGAGAATCGGTCTCCACCCTCCGGTGCGTTTTGTTACTAAGAACAGGGTTGAATAGAAGCCCGGACACCTTTGTGCCGGCTGAATAGCTCCCTTTTGTATGAGGGAATTTATCTCCTCCTCGATACACAACCTTTGCTCTGGATCCCTCGGAATGGGAGTCCAGACTGGCACCAGAGACAGTCGCGACGGCGGGCCTGTCACCCACTCTGGATGATACCCGACGGAAAGCCATCGCAAGACTAAACGGTCCTGAGTTAACCGTTCCCACTCTTGCATGTGGCCGGCTAGCCGGCCTCCCACCGGCCCACCTAGGGACCGCGGTGGACACGAGGCATGCAAGAGCGGCACTGTCTCCGTCGCCATACACACCGGCGTGGTTCTTACCGCGGTAAGCGTACTGTCAGGAACGATAACCACGCCCAGATCCTCGCGCGCCCCGCCCCGCCCCGCGCGCACCTCGGTGCGCGGGCGGCTGCTTGGCTGACGGCGCCTGAGGAACCTGCGCCCCCCTCGCTGCTGGCCGAATCGCACGCGGCCGAGGCCGACGCTGCGACGGTGGCTGGCCACTGACCTGGCCAGCACCACCTCGAGCCTGCAGGGGACGATACGCCGGGGCCGCGGCGCGAGCGTTAGCACGACGCAGCACATCAAACTGCTCGCGCAGCGCCCTCTGGTTATTCACCAGGGTGACCGTCTCTTGGAGGTGGCGACATCCCTCACCTCCAAAAAGACCAGGGCCCGTCATAGGCGTACGCAGTAGCCTATTGTACAGGTCCTGAGACGGGCACAGATTGTCCAGGGCAAACGTGCGTCTTGCCCTGACACTCCTGGTCACCGCCCGAGTCATACAGTCCAGCGCCAGGTTAATACCATCCTGGATGGTTCGCTGGACAGTGACCGGACTTGGCTGGCGCGATGCGGATGCCGTTACTACCCCCTGTAACAGCTGGGAGACGTGGGACAGAGCGGCAATCGAAGCCCTCCCACTCCCCTCCGCATCACGCAACGCGGTATTCGCCGAACGCAACGCGTCCGCGCACAAGACACCCGTGTCAGAACGGGAGCCTGGCCGCGCATCCTCACCCAAAGCCGCGCGGTCATCCACGCTGGGCTTGGGTACCACACCGTACCGCTGGTAATCCAGGGGCACGATGCGACAACGCCTGGCCACCTCGCGAGGGGCCTTCGCGAGACGTCCACTCGACTTAATGGACGACTCCGCCGCCTTGAACATGTCAACGACATGCTCCGCCAGCGGCAGAGAAGGCATAGCGTTAGCAGTCGGTTTCCCAGCTAACCACGGCGTGTGAACACGCTGGCTAGCCGACTGCTCCACGGGCAGATCAGGCCTAACGCTCACCAACCACTAGCAAGCGTCATACCAATCCTCCTCCATGGCTAACTGCGAGCGCTCTACAAGACGGGGTCCTTCGTCTTCCTCCTGAGCGCAAGCAGTAGAGCTTAACGGCGGGTATGCTGATACACCTGGCAAGACAGGGAAAACACGCGGGCCTGACAGCACCGGCATGAGAATATCACTGGTTTGACCAGGAGCAGGCACCGTGGCAGAGCACGGGGTATATATAGTCTCACCACAGGCCCGGCCAGCACCAGCAACACCCTCGGCAAGCCGAGGTATGCGGTACCGCTGGCCATCAGCAGCGCCCTGGGCCACCACCTGAGCCACGGACTTTACTCCAGGGTGAGTAAAACCGTGGAATAAGGCGCCTGTATTCCCCGCGAGGGGTGCACAAACGTCTTCATCCATGTCCACGTCGTCAGACGGCGACCCTAGCAGGTAATCCTCATTACCCTGGTCAGAAAGATTAGACCCCGGGTCAGCAAAGAGAGCTAACCCGGGCTGACCAGGAACGGTGCCATAGGAGGTACTGGCCACCGCGGCGTGCGGATACCCCTGGACTGATAAGCAGCCCGCGGGTTCCAGCGACAACCGTCCACGGTCCCCTATCGGCGCGGCAATAAGCCTGCTGCCAGGGCCGTGGAACGCCCCCTCTAATGGGGCCACCTCTGAATCGTCGAACAACGGAAGCGGACTAAGGAAAATCGATCCAGAGGCGGGGATTACCTGCTCCGAAGCCGATGATGAGGACAGTAAAGGATTTGGTCCAGGAAGCATGCCACGAAGCAACCCTGGAACCAAATCCTTTACTGCCCTCTTCATCTCTCCCAACATCTCGGTCCGGAAGGCCTCCATATCCACCGCGGACGAGACCTTCCCCTTACCCTTCCTACTTACAACCTCTCGTTTCCGCTTCTTCTTCTTCTCCTCCTCTACCACCTTGTCCGTCGCCTGTAAGCAGCACAAGAATTCGGACATTAACTCGCCCCCCCAGTGCTTACATATGTCACAATTAACCAATGGACCACAAGGGCTACATTGAGAGCACAGATGCGGCCAGAACTTTACATGAATAAAACGACCACAGGACGCGCAACCCGGTCCCTGAAACAGGGCAAAGGACAAGGAGTATGAGCAACTAGTTAAGCTTAGAAACTCAATCCAACTCAAAGAGAAGGAAAACGATCATAAAGATCAATATACATCAGAAACCAGCATAGCGCTTGAATAGCTGATAAACACATAGCCAGGCTGATTATGACGTCATTAATCCCGTGACAGGAAAATTCGATCCCAACAAAACATCCAAGTGCAAAGACGAATTGTATGCTGAATGGATAAGTCGACTACACAACCATCAGATACATATAGATAACTCTTTTCTGGCAAAAATGTTAATTATCTCCCTTTGTTTGTTTACAATAATTAACATCACCACATTATCAATAACTAGATACCTGACACTTTGTATAGACAAACCATCCAACGTGACGAACCGGAGAACTCCACCATCTGCACGCCTCTTAACTCTCTCCACCTCATGGGGAAGGAATTGGATCAAGAGGGCAAAGTGAGAAGACCTTTATATTAGGCCTCCAACTCACTGGACATATTATTCATTTGGTTAGATAACCTAACAGAGTTAGTAGGAAATGGAACCATGGTGGAGAGAAAAACTAACTCTCTGCACTGTGATGCGACCACCTAGCGTCATACAGACCTGTGGACATAAACAGAAAGAGAAATTAGTCATAGGTAGCACCGAGTTGACATAACCCAACTAACCAAGGCGCTTATCACGGTAACCGCGAGTCCCGGAAACACAATACACCGGGAAGAAAACTCGCTAATTTTACTAGAAGTCACCTGATTTAAAGGTCCTAAGTCCCCCTTTGGCGAATCTTTCCGTCCTGCCATCCAAATCAGTGACTATCACACCAAAAAACACCACTTAAACAGTCTAAGATTAAGGAAAAGCTATTTCAACAAAAAGACATGTGTGAACTCTCTGCCAATAATCTAGCAAAGAGGTAGTGCTAGTCTGCGCATGCGCGGTGGTGGGGCTGGCATCCGCCAGACTACGCTCTGACTCCCTGCCCAGTAGGGGCACCTAACTGTTTTAAATCTGAGTGTTTATTGTGTGAAAGCCAATATTTAGCAATATCAAAAGTATTAGGGAGGTAAGTATACTCTTGAAGTGAAAATGGTGTGTACTAGACCATAGCCACCACAGTAAGCAAGTAAGTAAGTACATAAGTAACTAAGTGTTAGTTAGTTAGTTAGTTAGTTAGTAAGTTTACATTTTACAGTCTAGCTTTCAACGAAGTGCTCAGCGACTTTACATCTCTTACCCCTGTTTATTGGGCCTGTTCTCCCTTAGGAAGCTTTCAGCTCGGTTGCACTGGAGGCTACGCATTCATATTGCCTACACTACCCTCGCAGGTACCTATTTACAGTTAGGTGGATTGGAACAGTGGCCCACCTCTGTCAACCTTTGAGTTACCAGTGCTCGCTCATAACGACTCGGCCACTCCATTATTATGATTATAAACTTTTTTTTTAAATTATTATTATTACTCACACCACGGAAAGCTAGTTGAAATATTGCGGTTGGTGCCTGTGTGTCTCAAGTGCTGAGTGTCTGTCTGTCTCTGTCTGTCTGTCTGTGTCAGAGGTATATCTCTGAAATTCTATGACATAGATTCACCAAATTAGGCAGATACATTCATATTATGAATGGCAAGAAAAAAAATTTGGTTGAGGAATACACATTTTAGTGGACAACTCTGCAAAGAAAGAAGGTAGAACACCAAATTGGGAACATACATTCATATTGTGGTTGGCTAGAAGCAAAATTTAATTTCAGGTCAAGAGTTCAAATATCTAGGTCATAGGGTCACTAATGGGGAACACATGTAGGTAGAATTAACAAATGTGGCACATCCATTCATACTATAAGTGACTAGAAGTTCGACGAGTTTCAGGACAAAGCAACAAAGATCTCAGTCACGGGGTCATGAAGTGCATACACCAATACACATTTTTGGCCATAACTCTGGAATTCTAGAAGCAAAGGTAGAATCACCAGATTTAGCACATGCCTTCATACTACGACGGTTTATAATTGATTTGAGTTTGATGTCAAGGGATCAACCATATAGGTTACACCATCACAGGAGTCACAAGTGCATTGACAAGACAGAGCTCAAAGATGTGAATCAGCATCTCCCTCAAGTGCATTCTAGTTATTATTAACTCTACCTCTTCCTCAAGCCAGTCATTATATTGGACAATGGATGTCATCACAACATCCGCTCCCTTCAGGTAGAAAGTTATCTCACCCGTGTTCTCCTCCTGTCGATAAAACACAAATAAACCATGAAATACCCTGTACTAGTAACAGACAGACACTACGCACATAGACACGGTGCCAAATTTAGTTGGGGGTGGGGGAGAACTGGGGATGGGGTTTGTGATGTGTTGACCTCCTAATAGGTGGGGGTGTCATCACCTGTGAAAATTATAACATTAGACGACAATGTAATATAATCATTGGCAATATTAAACAACTTCTATTAAATACCCTCTTTTTTAAAGGTGCATCGTAAATGTTATCCATGATTAGAACAAGCTTTTGTGAGTGCAAGCATGAAATCTGGTAATGCAACTGTATCCCTGTGCACATTTAATGCAAGGCTATGTGCCGATCAGACACTTAGCCTAAACATGCAACATTGACATGACAGAGTCAATCAACCTTGAAGGTCCAAATTTACTGAGAAAATTTAAATCTTTGCTTAGTGAATACCCATTTCCAGTACAACAGAGAACTATATTTAAAAATATAACACTGAAATGACTGGCTCAATTCTCTAAGCAAGTTATTCCAGTGGTGAATTTTCCAAAATTAGCTCTCTTGGTCATCAGATGGCGATTTCTCAAGATTCTGACAGAGGCTGATTTCATGCGACGACTATTAAAGGGTTAATTCTGATTTAATGTCTGCCTGGAATGTGTAATTTGCCATGGCCATTTTGCATGGGGGTTCATTGATTATCCACTGGCACATGTACTCACATACCAGCAAAGCAAACAACATTCTGATACTCTATAAATGCATCTTAACCCTTTAAACCACAAATTTGTTGACGAAAATATTCAATTTTCTCATAGAAAATGTCCATTTTCAGACCAAGAGAAGACTATTTTTGAAAATTTACCCCTGGAATGACTGGCTCGGTTATCGAGTCAGTTATTTCAGTGGGAAATTTTCAAAAATAGTCTTCTCTTGGTCTGCAAATGGACATTTCTCAAGACCACTGCAGAAGCCGTTTCTGGCTGATATGATTGATAAAGGGTTAATCTGCTCTATAGCAATTATACTGAACAACAAATGAATAAATTCTCTCTACAACTCTCTTTGTCATTACCTTGACGATGATACCCATTCTTTTTGTATCCGACGTGAATGGAAAGATCTGTAAAATCTGATAAGCGATTAGTTGACCACTTGGCGTTTGAAGCTGCATGGAGCTGAGATCACGCTTCACGAGAGCTAAGTTCACACTTTCTGTCCAGGATACCAGCGCCACCTACAGGAAATTAAAGTTCACTGCTTAATGAATTTTCTTTAAAAATGTCGACTCAGGAGACCAAATATGACACACAACAGAGGGACTCAATTTGTCACTCAAGTAGATGATGTCACAATGAATTACGTCACAAGTTGGTTAATGTCACAATAATAATGATCTATAGCTCAATCACAAAATTTCAAAGTGTGTCGCTAGTGTACGAATTATGTGTCTTTGGTGAATTTACATTTAATAAGCATTCTGTTGAATATTTTGAAACTACTCTGACTGGGAGTTCCCAGTCAAATTAGCTTCAAAATATTCAACAGCTTACCTATTACTTACACATTGGCCTGGTATTGGCCCAATGCTGGCCCAGTAACTGCTATGGAAATGAATTTAAACATGGAATGCACATATATGGATGCCCAGAGCCTAATTTTTATGGCCCCTTGCCGTGTTCCAAACACTATAAAAGCTTTACCTCATCAGGACTCGAGGCTTGATAAACCACTGTCTCTTGACTCTGTTGATCTGCCTCTGTCTCGTGGCTATCTTGACCTTTATTCTCGTACACAGGCGTAACATTATGACACAGAGCCAGGGCACGTATCGCTTCAAACACCCGAGTAACGACAGTCCGTCTTATTGGGCCTGTGCCGTGTTTGAGAGACGGCTGTGTGGATATCTGACTGTTAGACATTTGTTGGAGTTGTTGTTGTTGGAGGTAAGCAGTCTTCAAATGTGCCATAACCTGTATATGCAGATTGGATTATAGTATCTGTCACAAAAAGGGTCATAATGCTCACCTGGACTAAATAAGACTGCAATAATATCAATATCATTTTAATGCTATCCTAAGAAACATTATTCGTTTAAGGTTACTGAGAGTGATTGCCTGGAAAGCAATTATCAAGATGGCAACAAGGTGGATTCTTCACCCAAAAGAATCTCAATAGGCATGATGGGAATATGGAGACTTATGTAGTTGTGACTTTAGCCAGCTTTGTCAGAAATAATGGATGGAAAAACAGATGTGGAATGATGGATGGACAGATGTATAGACCGAGAGAGATTCTTGTTATGAAAACTATTGCAGTCTAAGAAAACAGTAACTTGAAAAACAATGGTCTTAAATTAGTCATCTTGGTAGATGTACATACAAGATTAGCGCACTGTAATATTAGATTTGCTAAGACATATTACATGTATACATTGTATCTAGGGCGATGCTCGCAACTTCAGCTTGCAATATCATGATTTCTATTCCCACAGTAAAATATTGACTAGCAATGAGGATCTGTTTGTTCCGACTGTAAGTGCCTATAGTAATACCATAGGTGGCTTGACAAACCGACATACTGATTTCTTTTTTCACGTGAGTTGTTATACTTACCTCCCTAACACTCTATGATATTTACTAAATATCGACCTTGACTCAATAACCCCAGATTAAAAAAGATAGGTGCCCTTAATGGGCAGGTAGACAGGTGACAGTCAGCCGGATGCCTGCCCCAACCTCACGCATGCACAAACTTTCACTGCCTCAGCTTGACTATTGGCCGACACATGCAACTTAAAAGCCTGATGACCGAGCCTTTGTGGGGCGGAGAGGCCGGGTCCGTGTTAGGGAGGTAAGTATAACAACTCTTGTGAAAAAAGAAATCCATCATTTCATTTATTTCACTTCAAGAGATATACTTACCTTCCTAAAACTCTATCATATTGCCAGAATTCGTAAGAGAATTTGGCGGGAGGGAGGCGAGGTCAAAAGACCAGCTCATCCCTTGCACGTTTTGCGCATGAAGCACTAACATCTGAAATTGTGTGACACACACAATCAGGCAATGATTTGAACATATGATAAAATAACCAATGGTGAGCGTAATGACCATATGTTAAATGCGCTCGCCCCCTCCCTTTGGGAAAGGAGAAGCTATGACCTCCATGTCCCATATGCTCTCTAAGTACTGGTGCTAAGTACTATAGGACAAGAAAACGAAAGGCTTCAATTCGTATACTCTCAATAAATGAACCACATAATACACGGGTACCATTACCTTATTAATAAATAAGGGTTAAACATTGTGACAATAAATTATGTAACAACAAAAGGCAGTACTGACCTTATGCATGAAAGCTGTATCCATCCAGTCCACATCTGTGAAGGAAAAAATGATACACGAATAAGTGGTTGTTCCCACAATTAAAATGTGCTGTCTGAAGATAGCAAGTGCAACTTATCTACAATATATACACCTGATCATCTTTTGAATATCAATAAGGCAAGAGGAGGTAGTGGTCGGTAAAACTTGACACACAGTGCCACTGAGCTACCGACATAATGTCATCCACTGGCACCCCGTTAAACAGGGCGGTGGACGCCACTACGCCGTGGACACTGTGAGCCTTGGTCAACTTGTTTACCACTGGCAGATTTGTGGAAAAATTTAATACATTCCACAATCCACCTAGATATAGTGTCTTTTGACGCCCTGCCATGGGGTTCAATATAAGACAACCATAACGAGGATGGGTCCGTCCGCCATTCCTGTGTACCTTGTTTATACCTGTTTAATGCGCGGACTGGACATCATGCTTTTGAATTAGGATCAAACCTAGTCAAAGCTGGTAAAACAATTGGTTGACCTGGATATTTCAAAGACTGGTTCTTAGCCTTGAAATTTACCCTAGGTAGAAGCCTAAGGCCTTCCCCTGTAACCACATAACGGTCTGCCTCGACAGATAAAGCATGAATTTCGCTTCCCCATCATGCAGAGGCTGCAGCAATTAGGAAATACAGTTTTAAGTGTCAACATTTTCATAGAAATGGCACCTAGTGGTTCAAAGTGTTTTTCTGCTAGCACTTGAAGTACTAGAGATAAACTCCAAGACGGAATCGCTGGAGGATTTCTCGGTCTTAGATTAGCCATGCCTTTTAATAGTGTTCAATGAACAGACTTTGTCACTTTCCCTATCAGCCAAGCAAGGGATAACTGACATCAAAGCTGACTTGTAGCCAGCAATAGAGTTAGGCTTGAGGCTATAGGCATCATATAGGTGATGGTTACTACCTGAATAGATGCATCCATTGGATTAACATCTCTGTTTGAGCACCATTCTGCAAATTGATTGATTTTATAGTTATATGCTCTGGAGGTTGACCCCCTTCTGGCTTTTACCATAAACATGGCTGCTTGCTCAAAAAATCCCTCCTTAACTTTAGATTCCTTGACAACATCCACGCAGTCAATTGGAACATTGACGGGTTGTTGTGAAGGGACTTGCCCTGGAAAATAATATTGTCCATCACAGGCAGAGGAATCGGACTGCAGACCAGAAGGTCCATCAGATCCGTATACCATGATCGGCTTGGCTAATTCGGGGCGATCAGAAGCACTTAGCACTCCTCATGCCTGACTTTCTGAAGAACCTTTGGAATCAGGATTGCTGGTGGGAATGCGTATGCATACATTCTCTCCCAGCTGATAGTTAATGCTTCTGGTGCATAAGCGCTTAGATCTGGAATCGGAGAGACGTACGTCGCCATCTTCACATTCTTGCTTGTTGCGAACAAATCTATGTTGGGTTTCCCCCAGTGGTCGAACAGACGATCCGCCACATATCGGTTTAGTTGCTATTCCGTAGGCAAAACACTCATCCTTCGGCTCAATGAGTCTGCTAACAGATTTAGCCTTTCCGGAATGTGAACTGCCTTCAAGGTGATCATGTGATCTAGACACCAGCAAAGCAGTTTCCAAGTCATCATACAGAGACTGGGCAACTTTGTTCCGTCCTGGCGGTTTATGTAAGTCACTACTGTCGAGTTGTCTGATCAAATTAGAACAATCTTGCCCTGAACAATCTCTAAGAAATGTTCCAGGCCCAGAACCACCGCTCATAATTCCAGTAGATTTATATGTTCCTGTGACTGATCCAGATTACAAAGCCCTGATACTGTGGCTTCTTCCAGGCAAGGTCCCCCCCCCACCCCACCCCACCCCCCACCCCATATCTCTCCATTGATGCATCTGTGTACATTGTTATTTGAGGGTGGAGTGCGGTGAGCATCACAGCCACCCGGAGATTTTCTCTCTTCATCCACCATTGAAGGTGGTGAATAAGAGGTTCCAACACTGACACCTCTGAGTCCAGGAAACCTGTCCTCTGGGTCCACTGTGTCATGAGAAATAACTGGCTAGGCCGCCTGCACAAGGCCGCCTGTGGAATGACTGCTTCCAGAGAAACCATCAACCCCAGCATTCTCAAGTAAACCCGTGCCAGTACATGACGACTGTTGCACACTGACTGTATTACTGAGTATTTCTACTCTCTCCTGAGTAGGATAAACATATCCTATCTCTAGATCGAAGAACATTCCCAGGTAAACAAACTTCTGGGATGGAATCAGCTCTGAATTCTGAAAGACCAGCCTAAGTCTGTGAGAGTTTTCAAAACTATCTCCAGATTTGCTGCAAGACTTTCCCAATTGTGTGCTTTTAACAGCCAATCGTCTATGTAAGTGTGGAATGCTATGCTTCTCCTGCGGAGGTATGCTATTATCGCAAGAACCACCCTGGTGAAGACCCAAGGAGCCGTGGAAATTCTGAATGGTAAAACTTTGAATTCCCACTGTCGGCCCTGGAATGCGAATCTCAGGTATCGACGAAAACTCTTCACAATTGGAATGTGGAAATAAGCATCCTTCAGATCTATGGACGACGTCCACATGCCCATTTCTAACCCCGCTAACACCATTTTGACTGTTTCCATTTTGAAATTTGGTGTGTCTATGAACTTGTTCAATGGCTTGAGGTTGAGAATTAGTCTCCACCCTCCAGCGCTCTTTCTCACTAGAAACACGGTTGAATAGAAGCCCGGGCAATTTTGCGCCAATTGAATTGCTCCTTTTTGTATGAGGGAATTTATCTCTTCCTCTAGGCTGGTACCCGGCTGAAAGCCATCGCAAGACTAAGCAGTCCTGGGTTAACCGCTCCCACTCCTGGTTGTGGGAGGTCAATCGACCTCCCATGGGTCCACCTAGGGAGAGAGGTGGACGTAAGCAGTGCAAGAGTTGGACTGTCTCTGGTTCTAGCATTGGTATAGTTCTTGTGGAAATCGGCCCATCAGGCATGACCAGATCCTCACGCGCCACGGCTTGCGCCGGCTGCGCCATGGCCCGCTCTTCGCGTACTACGGTGGGGTGCACGGTCATCTATTTCCATGTCCACAGCTTCAACGGGTGAACCCAGCAGAAAATCCTCTTCCTCCTGGCCATCATAAACTGCCTCTGGGTAAGCAAAGAACGCTAACCCTGGCTGGCCAGAGACGGTACCGTAAGAAGAGGTGGTACCTTTCGGGCGCGAACACTCTAGGCGCAAGCCTGTGTCCAGCGGCCCCAGTCCAAGATCAACCGACGAGGCAAGCCTCGAGCCGGGATCATATAAACCGGCTTCCGGATCCATTGGCAAAGCGCGGGCCTTCCAAGATCTACTGAAGCCACCACTGATTCTGGAACATTTTCGGACCACGGACCACGATGGACACCAGAATCAGTGGTGGGGATTCTCTGCTCGGATGCAGATGAAGAGGACAATAAATTACTTGGCACAGGGAGCATGCTGCGAAGCAGCTCTGGTACCAAATCTTTTATTGTCCTCTTCATCTCCCCCCTCATTTCCAACCTGAAAGTCTCCATTTCCGAAGAAACAGAACCCTTCTCCTCCTCCGACGCCTTATCCTTCGCCTGTAAAGACAAGAATTCAGAGAATAAATCGCACCACAACCACCACACACAACCCCCACCCCCACCCCCCCCCCCATTGTTTACAAACATCACATTTTAAAAGTGGACCACAAGGTGAACACTTGAAACAGAGGTGAGGGGCAAACTTCGACTTGATCGAACGATTACAGTCGTTACAAGAAGGCTTCTGAAAAAATGGACAAGACAACAATGAGTTAAAGATTCTTGAATAAATTAAAATAAATTCTAATAACTCATAAAGGAGAAAGAAATCACCTATAGGCCTACAAAGGACGGTGAGAAAGATGAACAACCAGCCTCATTTTGAAGAAATTATTTAAAAAATAATAATAATAAGGTTGATTATGACGTCATAATTTCCAAAAAAGAAGCAGACAAACTAACATCCAGGTGTAAGACGAATTGTATGAATACAAGAGCAACAGTAATGAGGAAACAGTAATAGCTCATGCTTTTATAATGATACAGATAAACAGTACCACTGAAAAAATATTGGCAGCAAATAATTACAAACATTTTCAAATATTTTAAAGTGCCATAAAGCATAATTAGAATAGAGTCTTTAGCAAAGGCATACCACCACGTCCAGCTGTTGGAAGCTCCACCAGGCAACCACTCTTCATAACCAATCACTTAATTATAAAAGGGAGGGGTGGGACCAGAGGGCAGAACGACAAGCTCTCTCTTATGGGAGCCTATATCATTATGGGCGTAGTCTTTTTCCTAACATTTATAGAGAAATAGTGGAGACAAACCTCTTTAGATGTGAACAAACCTTCTTAGAGAACCCTGTGGACACAATCATAGAGATATTAGCATTTTATGGTGCCAGATTACAAAGTAACCAGTTTTCTGAGCGCCTATCACATCTATACTACATCACGGAAGTAGGTGACACCGCGTAATTAAGACGTAATTAAAACAATTATACTAGAGATCACCTGATAACTTGGTCCTGGCGTGGCCTCAGGCGAATTATACTTATCAGACATGATACTAAGGACTTTAGAACAACTTTATAAAGAATATTGAGCAAAACTCAGCAAGTGGATATAAAAACACAAGCATGTGGTACAGGCCAATAGTCAAGAAAGAGGCAGTGACAGTCTGTGCATGCGCGAGGTAGGGGCCGGCATCCGGCTGATTGTCACCTGTCTACCTGCCCATTAAGGGCACCTATCTTTTTTAATCTGGGGTTATTGAATCAAGGTCGATATTTAGGAAATGTTAGGGAGGTATGTATATCTCTTGAAGTGAAAAGTCGCAACAAAAAAGACACACTCATGTGAGTGTGCTACACAGGCATATAGTCTATAAGCATGATATTGAAAAATTAATTTAATGTGCAAAATATAAGATTCTAGTCCATATTTTATCCCTCAAATCTGTTAAAACAATTTCAATTTTCTCATAGAAAATGTCCATTTCCAGACCAAGAGAAGACTATTTTGGAAAATTTACCACTGAAATGACTGGCTTGGTTAACCGCGCCAGGCATTCCATTGATAAATCTTCAAAAGTAGTCTTTTGGACAAATGGACATTTCTCAAGACCACCGCAGAAGCCATTTTGGCTGATATGAGAGTTAAAGCCTTAGGATATTTTATGAAGCTATTTATATCAAATCAACACCATGCTTATGACTATGATGCAAACCATTCATTTTACATATAGGGTCATTTTATTAGCATTGTATTCCTCACAATAAGGTTACTAATGTTAGTTATATTATGATGTAACTTGGAAAAGATATTGCGAGTAGCTTCACTTATGTAAGCACACAGCAAATTGTACGTACATCATCCATTGTATCAGCTGAATATGATACTGTGCCTAAATGCAGCCTCTTAAACACCTGAAATTAATCATAGTACATTTACTCCGATAACATTCCCAGTGCTGCGTATCACATACAAGTCCTGCTTTATAAATATATATTTGACATTCAGGAAGTAATAATGGACCGTTCCGGTTTTAGCTATGCCCTGCCCATCTCTAGCTAATCTTCACCCACACCTTGCTCGTGTTGGGATTGATTGATCCCTGAACTCCCTGACTAGCAATTTCCAAAAAAATGTACAAGTAAGCTGTTGAGTATTTTGAAACTAATTTTACTGGGTGCTGTTGCATGTTTATTAAATGAGGAAAGACATACAATTCGCACAACACCGCTTTCTTGATGACCCTATCTACGTCATTGATTATGACGTTATCCTACACATCACATAGTTGATTATGACATCATATGATATATGAATAAACTGGAAAGGGCCATTAAGTTATTAGTGATCATTGAGTGTCAGAATCATAGGTCAGTGGAAATTTCATTCTCTAATAGTAAACACTCTAATGGTAACCAAGTGTCAAAAGTGGGCCTGCATGCTAGTGCATAGCTCACATGTAACAGCAGAATTTGAAACAGAAACATAAAATACATGAAGGTTTTGGTTGCAAATATGAACATTTCTGTATCAAACATGGAAATCTAAGTGCCAAAAGTAAACATTTTGACAGAAAACATAAAAATTTTGGTCAGAAATCAATCAATTTGGGCCAAAAACATACACATTTTGATCTAGTCATAAGTCATAATTTTGATCATAGTTATAAGCAATCGCATTGAAACATATGAAATTCCTATTCAGCAAGCACTAAAAGCAATATATTGCAATTTTCACTATCAAAATTCATCAACAAACAATTGCTAAATTTTGATTACTTGATGGCAGCTATGCTTTTTATGTATCAACTTCCCTTGAACAAAATTGAATGACTCTTCATCCTCCATTATAATATTTGGCAAGTTTCAGCCTGATACCTTCAGCGTTTCCAGGAGGGAAGTTGATCTTATGAAAATCCAGGATAACCACTAGGCAAATCAATGAAGTATGTTCTCTTCTTCCAACTTGCTTCATCTATTGCACTAAATGTTGATTTTAAAGTTTCATGTCAATCGGCCAAATGATTTGGCAGGTGAGTAAATGTGTTTTAAAACGATAGCACAAAATACAAGATGGTCACTAACCAATCAGGTTCTTCTTACCAATCCTGGACTTCTCTACTCCAAGCATGCTTCCTGTCAAATTTGGTTGAAATCGGCCTACAAGTTCTTGAGAGATTTTATAATATATGTAGGGTCAAGTTCGACTCGCTAACTATAGTCAGTTTGCTGGTTTACTGATCATGCGCAGTTGCTATGTCCAGTCGAACTTGATTGTAGTCGACTATAGTTCGTTGGTACCCGGTTCCCTATTGAATTACTATTGCAGAAAATTTGGAGCCAGGTCCCAATCATTATTAACCCTTTCTGTCATCTGTTTTGATGACCTACGAAATTGGGTTATTTTTGTCCTCTAAGACGTCAAAAAGCATCCATATGGCATAAAGTGGGAAGGTATATGGGCTTGAGAACATTGACATACAATGGAAAAGCATAATTTCATCAAACCTAAGTTATTTAGTGAAATATTTACACTTTTATATGCATTTATTCGTGGCAAGCGATCAGTGTCTGCCATTTTGAAATTTACGTAAATATCGCATTAACCATCTGAACTGGGCTCGGGTGTTCAGTTGACTACAGTTGACTAGCTAGTTAACTATTTGAAGTTTGACTGGTGTTCTAGTTAGCTATAGTTAACTATGGTTATGAGTTGAACTTGACCTAGGGTGTGTACATTAATTTGCAAATCAATGAGACGATTTTAGACAAGTTACCACTAGAATAACTGGATCCGTAAATTTTCTAAAATATTCTTGTCTTTACTTCCAAATGGACATTTCTCTAAATTATTAGAGGCCATTTCTGGTTGGCTTGTAATTAAATGGTTACATTTGTTTAGATAGATGTAATATTTGTTAACATCACTTTAACCATGTAACACTCATATCAGTAAAAAACTACTTTTGCAGGGGTCTTGAAAAATTTCTATTTGCAGATGAAGAGAAAGCTATTTTTGAACATTTCACCACTGGAATGACTGATTCAATAACCGACCCAGTCATTCCAGTGGTACATTTTCAAAACGAGTCCTGTCTTGGTCTACGAATGGACATTTTCTATGAGAAAATTGAAGTTTTCTTGAATGAATTCGAGGGATATAGGGTTAATAATGAACCTGAGCAGTAAGTAAAGCAGGCAAATATTCTGACAGAAACATTGTCCAGTTAAATTACATTTGCAATTTCCGAACACTTAACAGAATAGTTCTATCACTGTATTGAAACTCTACTTTAACAAATCTGCAGAGTTGAACAAACTAGTCTTCTCCTGAACTAATTCAATCCATAATAATAAGACTATCCACCTGCATGAAAACCTTCAATATATATATATATATATATATATATATATATATATATATATATATATATATATATATATATATATATATATATATATTTATATATATATATATATATATATATATATTTATATATATATATATATATATATATATATATATATATATATATATATATATATATATATATATATATATATATTGCATATCGAAGTAGTTGAATTTAAATACATGTATGAGAGGTGGATTAACAGTACATAAACATTCAAATACAGACACATGTTCTATTAATTTCTCTAAAAATATTACCTATACATACAAGTACACGCACACATCCATGTAAGCACACACGAACACACAGATGCCTGTACATACAAACACACACTCATACCATTTCATTCTGTGTCAGAGTTCCAGTCTTATCTGACAATACGAATGTAATTCGTCCGAGTTCCTCAGGAATAGTAGTGCTCCTAACAACAGTGCCCGCTATCTTCTTATCTCGCATAATCATCCATGAATATGCAGCTTTAGCCAGGTCTAGGTGGACTCGAAGACTGAGTAAAAACAATAAATATCTCCAGATACACAATATGAACTAACCATATTTACCATATCAGTGCTTGAAACGAATGCTGGCCCATTGGCCCGATGCTAGTAGAAATTTGTCGGGGCTAGTACAATTTGAGGGTTGAGCAGTCCAGATGGCTAGTACCAATTTGATATCATAAGCTATACATAAATGCCATAGGATTGCCACTAAGCACCATTCTGCATAAGTTTGTAGTTAATGTCTGTAATTTTTTTAATAAGTGCAGCAGAAATCTGTTGCTGCTTTAGGCAGCAACAACTTTCAGCGCTATTTGTTTTCAGTTACACACAGTCCCATTCAAGTGGGAACTGAATAATTCAGGTAGTATAGACACTAAAATAATAACGGGATCCACTTCTCGCTATACCCCGCCATTTTCTAGCTACGCTCCATCCACTTTTTTATGCATGTTGGATCGATTTTAAACTTTTAAATCTGAATTCCCAGACTCAAAATTTAAGGGTAAATATACACGTCAGCTGTTGAATATTTTGAAACGCATTTTACTGGGGGTTGTTCCTGCCTAGGCAGCAATAGCTCCCAGTCAAATTAGTTTCAAAATATTTAACAGAATCTTTAATACATTGTAAATTCAGCAAAGACATAACATTCTAATATTTTCATCACAGACTTTTCAATTTTCACACAACTATGTCATTTAGATTGTGATGTCGGCTGTAATGTGTCTGCTCATGATGTCAGACACCTGAGTGACAGGTCGATTCCATCCATTGCAAGTGTAATATGGCAAATAAGGCTTAGAAGCTAATCATTAGGGTTCGCAGAATGTAACCAGTCACTTACACAACTGGCTCATCTAAGGTACATTTTTCTAATTTCATGTGATGCCTTATTAGTAATAACTTAGTTATTTTAAAGGTGCATATTCACACCAAAATGCTTGAAAATAAAATTGTTGAAATTATATACTTTTAGAGGCTTAAATTGTGTACCTCAGTGTAATGAAATGAAATAAACCGTAACATATGATGATTTCATTCCATATAAATAAATTTCATAGGTTTAGATGTGAATTTGAATTAGGGACTCGTGCCTCTAATTCAATTTGACAACTTAAAAGATTACATTAATTTGTATGTAATGAAATCATCATCTGCTAAGATTTATTTCGTTTCATTACACTGAGGAATTCAAGCATTTTGGTGTGAATATGCATTTTAACCAGTTTTCATACTGAATTGCCAAAAACAAGGTTTTAACAATATCATCTTTGTGATTCCAGTATCTCAAATTAAAATGATGCATACAGATAAGCTGTCGAATATGTTGAAATTAATTTTAAAACTGGTAACTACCAGTCAAATTCAACATAATATTTTAGTCTATCTGATTGTGTCCAATCTGGAGCTCATTCCGTAGGGAAAGCGTTCCAGAGCGCTCTGCTAGATTAGCGAGGCAGAAACCTGAACCTCCTATAGAACGATACGCTTTGTTAGAGTGCTCTGCTCTTTCGCGAAACATGTTTGGAGGTGACTCACGAAAAGCAAAACATGTTTTCAATCTGTGACGTAATTTCACGCGAAACAATGTCATATGTCACAGAGGCATGTATTATGTCTAGTGCTGAAACGAGTAATCGATTACCCGCAAACGGTTACAATTTAACAAGTATCCGGTTATAAAATCTGTACCCGAATACCCGTTGACCTGATATAACCTGACGATAAGTTGTCAAAATAAAATGGATGCCAGCATACAAAATTCGGTCGTTTGGAGACATTTCAACCTCGTAGATGACAATAAGAAAAAACAATGAAAACTGTGTCAAACAAAGATCGCGTATGCGTGTTCAATGTCCAGTATGAAGAACCATCTAAAGTTCAAGACTGTTAATATGCCCCGATGCTAATCGCGGTCCAGTGTCCAGTAACATGAAAAAGCAAACTTGACTCCCATTTGCAAAAGTACAAATTCGCATGACCAAGTCAAAATGGCAAGAAATAACAAAGAGTATAGCAGAGTTCTGCACTACAGATATGCATCCATTAAGTGTGGTGAATGGTATTTATCTCAATGTTCATTATAAATTATTGATAGAAATGGAAATCTTCACAAAAGCTTATTGCTAAAATAATTATTATATTTAATATTAAGGCAGCAAGACATTCCAGTCAAACTAATTTCATAATATAATATTACGGTTTTCCTGTCAAGCTCATGGATTTAATTATTGAAAGGGTTAATTACAGTTCTCTTAGTGATCCTTTCACTGCCAGTCTGAGTAATGAGCACTACATTTCATTAGATTTCAGCAATTCACAAGGCTGCAACAAATTAATATTTTATTAAAATTTGGAAACAAATATGTCTGCAACTTGTTGCAACAGCATCCAGTCAAATTTGTTTCAACATAGGCCTATCTGACAGCCAGCGACGTGTTTCCAAGATTATTACGCAGGGATTCCTCTGGTTCATAACAGGCACTACAGCTCATAAATAAGATAGAATGTTTCCAAAACAAAAACATGTTAGTAAATTTTGAACAGGATGTAATAAATGTTCTTTTGAATATTTTGAACTTATTTTGATTGAAAGCCTGTTGCTGCCCAAGGCAGCAAAGCCTTCCAATCAAATTAGGTCTAAAGTCTTGCAGTAAAGCCTTCCAGTGAAATTAGGTCTAAAGTCTTGCAGCAAAGCCTTCCAATCAAATTAGGTCTAAAGTCCAAAACCGTCAGAAGCAGTTCGCACTCTTAGTTCCTCTATTTAGCTTATTAGCTAGTAAAGCTTTTTGATCAACTAAAAGCTTTTTTATTAAAGGCTACATATGCCTCAACCATCGTACATGATGATGATGATGATGATGATGATGATGATGATGATGAAATATTCAACAGTAGATGTACATTTTATTTTGTTCTGGAAAGAGGTGAGGTTATTTCTGGGTTGTATATACCAATACCATACATATAGGTGCTGGATTCCAAAATATTATGTGCAAGCTGGATCCTTCATACCAAGTCATACAACAATCAAGAACTATACCAGAAACTGGTTTCACGATCTACAACGGCCACTACAGAATGAGCTTAGTGGTCAGCAAGCAATTGCATTAGCGACTGATGCTTGGATACCTGACTATACCTTGCCATTACAATGATGATAGCTGGCAGCTTCACCATAATGTACTATGCACTTCAGCAATCCATGATTGACACACAGGCGAGCACATTGCCTCTATCCTCCAAGATGAAATTAAGAAATACAAAATCCCTGAAGCCAGCATATCAGGTGTCACAACAGATAATGTATCAAATATTGTGGCCTGCATGAATCGTCTTGGCTGGCCACACATCAGATGCTTTGGACATACGCCGCAATTGAGTGTTAATGCCGGACTTTCCCTGGGGCCCATTTTCAAAGCTGCCAGTGCAGGATGGAAAGTTGTCACTCATTTCAGAAAGTCAACATTGGCAGCTGATAAACTACAGAAAAAGCCAAATTGTGCCTACCTGCACATGTAATACCATTTTTATTCGAGGAAAGGACGCTAGCATGTATTGAACGCAGGCTAAATTTTGGCCCAAATCCTCCCCCAAAATCCTTATACTCATAGAAAGGACGCATAGAGAAACTGAAATCCATTCTCTAAAATCGTTAAAACTCATAGAACCTACCACGAAAACTGAACGCTATTTCCATATGCATGCTTACCACCGTACCACTATGTTTAATGTCCGCCTAAAAAATAAGTGAAGTGAAATTATTAATGGGACAGCCTAAATATCGCGTATCTTCAATAAAGATCATTTATTACATTAAAATCAATGCTACTTTTGACATAAAATGTAGCCTAGAAAGTATGGAAATCATGTGATATTAGGAATGCGGTAAGATCAGCAGTTGTGTTTACTAGAATTCTTCTAATATCTGCCATTCTCTATTTTCACTGGCTTGTATGGGATAATTTATCCAATCAGAACGAGGGAAATAATATTTCTCTTCAGTAAAAATTAATAATAGAACAGTGTTTACTCTCGTGTTGCGCATTAATTTTGTAATGCCGACCAACATTAAATGATCCAAAATGGAATCAGAATTAAAATGGAATAAAGCACTTCTTACGTTGCGAGCCGCTGACTCTTTTGCAATTGGAGGCACCGTGTTCTCGCAAGATCTTATACGCTAATGGGAGTTTGTTATCAAACGGGTACAGATCAGACCTAAAGTACAATACTTAGTTCCTATCGCTCAATGATAATATATAGTATTCAGTTCCGAGTCCAGAATATTTTATCCGAGTACTCGCTCTAATTAAAAACAATCTTGCGTTTGGAGGCGAATCACATGATTTATATCCTTTCTGGACGCTATTTTTATGTCAAATTCAGGATTCATTTTGATGTAATAAATGATATTTATTAATGGATACTCAATATTTAGGCGCTAAAATTTAATAATTTCACTTCCGCGATGATGTTTTGCGGTATACATTAAACATAGTCGTAAGGCGCCGAGAATTTGTACATGTACCATTGAATTTCCATGGTATCATTTATTTTTTTTACGAAAGTTTACAAAAAATGTGCTCAAAGACGGTACTCGATTATAGGACGCACCCCTTTCCTAGAACATGTAATATGACAAAAAAACAGTGTCCTTTAGTCGAATTTTAACAGTACTTCAAGATGTAGCCACGTGATGGAACTCGACGTACTTTATGTTTCAGCGACTTCTGGAACAGCGTTTAGCAATATTTGCGGTGATTCATGAATGGATTATGAAGTCATCTGATGCTAGGGCACTAGAGCTAAGCGATCAAGTCTGGGAAATAATAGAAGAGATAACGGCACTCCTAAAGCCCTTGCAGATGGCCACAACTGTTGTTTGCTTAGAGGAGTTTCGAACTCTGAGCAAGATCTATCCCATTGTATCCGAGCTGTTCGAAACGATCTTTCAAAGTGGTACAAATCTGATGAACTCTATAAGCAGCCATCTATTATCGCTTCAGCTCTTGACCCTGATACAAGTCATTGAAGTTTCTGAGTGAAGCTGATAAGACCGCTGTATGGAATTTTATCTTGTCATTGGTAGATGATCAAGCAGAACTCACAGAAGTGTCCTCCGTAGGCCAATCAGAGATGGAAATTAGTCAAAGCAACCAATGTAGTAGTGCCAGTGAAAGCTTTCAAGTAGGTGAACCTAAACTTAAGCATGCTAAGCTGGACCAATCAAATAAGGCAATGGAATATCTCATGGGCAATCTTTACGAGAGAACTGATGATTCTGCAACAGTTGATAAGGATTTGGAGATCAAATCATACCGTACAGAGAGAATTGTCACTGACATTAATCTGGTCAATTGGTGGCGACAGAATGCTTTTCGATTTCCGTCCTTGGCAGCACTTGTCAGAAAGTTCCTGGGAATTCCAGGAATGTCTATTCCTTCAGAACAAATTTTCTCTGCAGCGGGCAATATCGTGACCAAGAAGCGAGCAAGCCTTGACCCTGACACTGTAAATGAACTTATTTTCATTAAAGAGAACTTCCGTGATAAGCGTAAACGAAGTCAAGATTCAGAGCATCCATTACTGATGACTGCAAGCTCGGTTCCACCTACATCAACTGAATCGCCTGATGTCACAGATACTGACCTTCAAGTTCAGTTACCAAATTTGCCTTCACATTCACAATATCAGTAAGACTGTGACAATGGTTAATGTCTCAATGATCTTATGATACTGAACAATATACAGCTGAACATTAATGTTTAAGTATCGTTGACAGCTGGCATGGCCGACACTGGATATTGTCACCTGTTATATTTGCGTACATGTATATATGTTTGAACTTACTCATTAACTAGATCCAAACGCCATTTTTGAAAATTTACTACTGGAAGGACTGGCTCCATTACAAAACCAGTCATTCCTGTGGTAAATTTTCAAAAATAGTCCACTCGTCCTGAAAATAGTCATTAACTAAGCAAACATTTTCTTAACCATTACAATTTTAATGATCAAATCAGTCGGACTGGCTTGTATAATTATTTTGAAAAATGCCAACTTGTAAGCAAGGAAAGGAAAAACTTACTACTTGAATAACTGGCTCTATAATGGAACACACCATTTCAGTGGGGAAATTTTCAAAAATATCTTACTT
Source organism: Chaetoderma sp. LZ-2023a (assembly GCA_034401795.1). Taxonomy (NCBI): domain Eukaryota; kingdom Metazoa; phylum Mollusca; class Caudofoveata; order Chaetodermatida; family Chaetodermatidae; genus Chaetoderma; species Chaetoderma sp. LZ-2023a. The sequence continues at coordinate 71,919,878 of CM067367.1, forward strand.
CTGCACTGTAAATGGACATCTAGAATTTCATTTTCAACTTTCAAGACACCCCTATACAGGTATGTTGTTGAATATTTTGAAACCAATTCAATTGGAAGCTGGTCCTGCATGAGGCAGTAACAGATTCCAGGTAAATTGATTTTAAAATAGTCAACTATGTACATGTATGTGTCTATGGGGCTTCTTTACTTTGGTCTAACAGGTCCAAAGGATTAATATTATTATTTACTATTTAGTATTTACATGTAATACTATTTATAGTATACTATTTATGATCAAGCAACTGTGTTAGGGATAACACTTTAATGGCCAAGGTAGCCATAACAGCTGTCTCGAGTCTCTTGGAAAATGTTTATTTGCAAGCCAAGAAGACTATTTTTAACAACTTTACCACCAGAATGACCAGCTCAATATTAACCGAGCCAGGCATGAGGCATTGGCATGCAAATGGACATTCAGATCAGTAAGCAAAGATTTTATTTTCGAATCAATGGCAATCATGAGTCGATGAGAATTACAAAGAACAACCATTATATTGTTCGGACTGAGTATTAGTAATTACTCATTAGCATTGTTAGTCTCTTTGTTGAAGTTATCACTTGAATTAAATTCCATTAAATTTAATATTGTGCATTGACGCACTGTGTTCACTTATGATATGCTCTCACAGCTTTTCTGAATCACTAAGGTGTCATTAAAGCCTACCGAGGTTGCAGTTGCAGATTGAGAGATAATGCCGTTCCAATACCTGTCCAATATTTATAAGGACATGACGGACAATAAGCTCCTAATAAATGTATTATCTAATTCATGAATCCAATCTGTCGCTCAAGTATATCACTTAAGTATTGACATCACATATAGGTTGACAACTTGACTCCTTGAGACATCACAATCAAATGAGGCAGTACTCTCCATCATGAAGCGGGAATAGTCTGTCAAGTCTACAAATTGTATGTCTTTGAGGATGACTTTGATGGAAATATACTATTTAGGATTTAATAAACATTAAACATTCTGTTGAAAATTTTGAAACTAATTTCAGTAATTTGACAGGGCGCTGTTGCTGGCATAGGCAGCAACAGCACCCTGTCAAATTTGTTTCAAAATATTCAACAGCTTACCGGTAGCTACCGTGATAGGAATAGATATATTCTAGGAATTTAGGATTCAATTGATCCCACCACATGCAAAACATGGGAGAAGCCTAGGGAGAAATGTATCCTTCTACTGATCATCCAGGTGTGCAATCAATAATTAGTACTGACTACTGAGTACAGGTTATAAGATCCCTTTCAACAGCTTATTTCACTCTAACATTTGCGTATGCTATTTTGACGTGCAAAAGCTCATTTTGCTATAACATGACAGGCATGGGTTCCATGTGTGCATAACCAATTCGGTTAACTACAAATGCTGATCGCGACAGATAGTTTCAAAGTTTGAGTTGTTGACGGCTGATGATTACGCAATATCAATGCAACTTCTGCATTGACGCAATTACAGAATTGTCAAATGAAATAGCGGCGATAACCTATAAGCAGCCAATCAAACATCGTAATGGATGTGTTCTGGCGACTTCCAATAATCATTCCTCTCCATTACGTTCATTGGTTCACAACGAAAATTATCCAATCAGCTTTGAGAACACATTCTCTGAATCTCTCTACTATTTCCAAAATGATCAAACGCCACTTCTACGCAATCAATTAATAACAAACACTGATCAAGCAAGACATGCCAATATAAAAAGTATGCCACAGATGACCAAATGTATATTACTCTGATTCGAATGTTAATGTATTACTATCACATAGAGCTCTAAATCCTAATTTCTGGCTTAAATAATGGCATACAAGCCGTCTGAAAAACGAACTAAACAAAGCGACGCATCCATTTTGAAATAGGTCAACAAAATTCTTGTCTCTGAACAGGGAACCGAGTAGGAATCGGGTATCGCTAACGGGTATTCGGTTACAGATTTCTTCTACCCGTTTCAACACTAATTATGTCATAAGCATGTCGGAGGCATGTATTATGTCATAAGTTTGTCGCGCAAAGGATGTTGTGATACTGTTTTCTTAGCAAACATCGTTCCGTATAAAATAATTTTGTAGCAGAGCACTCTGTTAGAGTGACTTATTGAAACTATTTTTGCACCTCTTATGGAACATGCTGCTGATCTGCATGGTTTAAAGGGCATATAGAAATAAGGCCTTGAAATAGGTTTAAAGAACATGTTTGTATATGATAAAATAATTTGACATTACTTTTAACCAACAGTATACCATATTTAAATAACCCAATGAATCTACAGTTTTCTTTGATGAATGCTAACTTTTTCAGTGCAGATAATGCTGGAGAAAATGGACAGATTTAACTGAAATCTAAACTAACATATGTTGTCATTATTCACTGGAAACAAATAAGCACATGAGGATGGACAGATGGAACTGAATTCTTCCCCAAGCCTAAAGCCATGGACTGGAAAGATTCCTGCTCTTGTACGCACCTTAGAGGTATGATGAAAGAAAATAACAGCACAAATCGGAAGAAGTAGTTATACCAAGGGCCTTCAAAACCCTGAAAAATAGAAAAACAAATTCATTATTATAAACCATGTCAAATAAATATCTGAATTTCAAGAAACAGGGTTTGTACACCTTCCTGTGTTTGAAATTCCATGACTTTTCATGACAAACATTAACAAATTCAATGACGTCCAAGAATTAATATCTAGGAAATTTGTCTGATGTTGTAGCTCCAAAAGTATGATCGAACCTATTCTGCAAAATGTTTGAATATTGCCTCTTGCAACAACCAATATAAGCCACAGCCTTGTTTTGATAAGCTATTGCCATAATTTTTATTGCATAGAGGTGAGTTATGTCAATGGTTTTCTTTTTATTTTGAATGATTATCATTTTCCATGACTTTTCCATGATATATGATAAAAAATCCTGATTTCCATAACTTTCCAGGCCTGTAATTAAAATTTTCAAATTCCATGACATTCCAGGATTTCCATGACCAGTAGAAACCCTGAAAAAGCATATAGGAAAGCTGTTGAACATTTTGAAAGCAATTCGATTAGAAACTATTATTGGCTTCCGTAAATTAGTTCCAATTTATGCATGGACTATGTTATAACAACACATTGTCTCGAGCACAAAAATATTCCAACCAAATTACTTTCAAAATAATAAGAATAAATTTTCACATTCTTAGCAATTTGGCAGATCTGGTCTGTAGTGTTGACCCATGAAATCCTACAGAACAGAAAAGATAAATTCTTTATGATGGAAGGAATATTCTGTTGAATATTTTGGAACTAATTTGCATGTAAGCTGTTGCTTCCAATGGCATCAACAAATTTCAGTCAAATTAGTTTCAACATGTTCAACATGGAATCGAACCCACAACCGGTGAAAGCACCAAGCATCATAGCCCACAAATGCTTCCACCACACCAATGCAGCAAGACTTGTTGCTTTCACCAGTTGTGGGTTCGATTCCCTGTCAATGCCAATATACTGTAATGCCACGACTACTTGTATAACATATACAACAGTTTTCCTAAGAGTTGTCTTAAAATTGTGATTTTTTTTTTTAAATTTTAAGTGTTAAAATATTACCCAAATACAGCATGGAGAACAGAAATGTTTGATGCTTTATCAATATCTGTAACTTTGCATTTGCAAATCATCATCCCTGTTTTACTCTTTTGCAGACATCTTTATCAAAACCGAAGCACACACCTCTAGGGTCCTTCGAGCCATGTTTGCTTGAAATCGTTCAAGCGGTTAATGAGTAGTAGCCTTTTAACTGATTTCCCAAAATTTTAAAAAAAATCGCCAGAAAAATGACCAATCAGAATTCTGTATACAGGTTCTGAAACCTATCAGCCTAGTACCCTTCCAGCCAAGTCTCGTTGAAACTGCCCAAACAGTTAATGAGGAGTAGCGTTTTAAACTATTTCCTGCCATGTTTCTGAAAATTCAAGATGGCCATTGAAAATATTGACCAATCAAAATTCTGTATAAAAGTTCTGAAGCTTACCACTCTAGGGTCCTGCTAACCGAGTTTGCTTGGAATCAGCCAAGTGGCTAATGAGCGGGCTTTTAACGGATTTTCAGAAAATCCAAGATGGCCACAGGAAAAATTGACCTATCAAAATTCTGTATACTGGTTCGGAAACCGCCCAGCCTAGTATTCTTCCAGCCAACTCTGGTTGGAATTGCCCAAGCAATTAATGAGGAGTAATGTTTTAAACAATTTCCCGGCATTTTTTGGAAAATTCAAAATGGCCACCAAAAAATTGTCTAAATTAAAATTCTGTATATAAGTTCTGAAGCATCCTACTCTAGTCTTTCCCACTGAGCTTGATTGAAATCGACCAAGTGGTTAATGAGGAGTAGGCTTTTAACTGATTTCCAGAAATTTAAAGAAAATCCAAGATGGCCGCCAACACAAGTGAGCAATCAAAATTCTGTTCACAAGTTCTGAAACCTACCACCATAGGATCTTCCCAGCCAAGCTTGATTAAAATAGGTCAAGCGGTTAATGAGGAGCAGGCTTTTAAAGAAAAATTTGATAGACAAAGGACAGATAGACAGACAGACCGCCGCCATGGAATAAGCTCATGTGGTCCTTCAGGCCAGGTGAGATAAAAACCAACCAAACAAACAAACAAACTCAAATGCAATCCCCTCTTCCCACTTACAGTACAGCTCATAAGTTAACATGTTGCAGTATGGCAGCAACATCTTTCAGCAACATAGGTTTCAAAATTACATTGTTTTCTTAAATTCCTATCATGTACCAGCTTCTGCAGAAGATGACTTCCATGTTTTGTGTTTGTTAAAGTGTTAGAATACAACTTCTTACTAGGCCAGCAGTATGGTTGCTCCACAATCGTGCAAGCCATGGTTTCAATTTCTATAGGTCTTGAACAAGCCTTAATTTTCGTCCCCATTGAGAATGGAGGAATCCAGTTTTAGCTATGCACTACCCTCAGGCCTGACTATACAGTTAAGCTGTTGAATATTTTGAAACTAACTTGACCGTGTGCTGTATGGCAACAACAGCGCCCAGTCAAATTAGTTTCAAAATATTCAACAGCATGCTTATTAACCCTTTAACCCTTGAATTCAGACCAAGACTATTTTTGAAAATTTACCACTGGAATGACTGGCTCGGATATCGAGCCAGTCATTTCAGTGGTAAATTTGAAAATATAGTCTTCTCTTGGTCTGCAAATGGACATTTCTCAAGACCACTGCAGAAGCCGTTTTTGGCTGATATGAGTGTTAAATGGCTAAATAGTAAAGACCTACAATTCATACAAAAATGCTTAGTCCATCATCAACTGGGAGTTTGTGATGAACTTAGCTCCATCATTCATGATGCAATTGAGTAGGACGTCATCCTACAAGTCATGTAGTTCAGTATGACGCTATATGATTGACCGAGAAACTGGAATATTCAATTGTTAACCCTTCTAACACTCAAAACCAGATATATAGTAAGATTCATTGAAAGGTACACCATGCCCGTTTCTATCTAAGCACTTCTCAATTTGTACAAGTGTTAGAATCGATTTATTTACTTTGAACCCTGAATTCCCAGAATCTAAATTTGAAGATAATGAATATTTTGAAACTAATTTAACAATAGCTTGTTGCTGGCTATGGCAAGGACAGCTCCCAATCAAATTACTGATAAATTATCCAACAGAATGATTATTAAATTGTAAATTCATCAAAGACATTTTCATGACATAGCAATGCCATTTTGATTGTGACATCAGCTAGCATACACAACGTATTTGATTATGACATCAGATACTTGATTAACGAAGCAGATTCTTGTTATCTATTCTTTTGCGATATTCAATAATCTTCAGGTATGATTGTCCTGTAACCGAGATACTGGTTATTCAGGGATAAATGGGTTAACTCCAGGACAGCATTCATGCTAAGGTTTCTCTGTGTAGTTTTAACCCTTAAATGACCAAATTTTGTAAAGAGAATCAAAATATTTGCTTATTTAATGTCAATTTGCAGGCCAAAAGACGACTATTTTTGAAATTTTACCACTGGAATGGCTGGCTCGGTTACCGAGCCAGTCATTCCAATGGTAAATTTTAAAAATTAGTCTTCTCTTGACCTGCAAATTGACATTTCTCGAGATGGCTGCAAAGGCCGGTTTGGGCCGGCTTCGTCGTGAAACGGTTAATGATAGTATTAAGCACTGCACTAAGGTTATTTTGCACCAATACCATATTTGCACTTATCCAGAAACACAAATGGAGCATTCCACTAAAAGTATTCATAAGCATCAATTACATATTATATACTCAATCATGTGACTACTTACTTTGAGTATAATCAACACGAGGCTGAGGGCGAGCACAAGACAGAACAACAGCTTGGTGATGGTGTTCAACTCCAGGTCAACCAAACCAATCTGAAATTGAAACAACAAAATGTGAATTAATGATTCACTAGATCACACTGATTAAGAGCATTGATAGCCTGTTAGCGTGGTAACTGTGATTTAACCAGATTCAACGTAGGCATGTGCCATTATTACTTTGCGCGATCACGAGCAACTGTATAAAAATAATCGTAAGTTATCAATTAATCAGCCGTAGCCTACATTACCCAGACATAAAAAAGGCATATCAATGACGAAAACTGCAATGGTGTTTAGAAATATCCTTTTGTAAGCTAAGTGAAGACTACTTTTGTAAAAGTATCACCAGAATGCCTGGCTCAAATATATTCTTCTCTTGGCCAGCAAATGGACATACATTCGCTGAGCAAAATGTCAAATTTCGTGACATATCGCACTAAAGAGTAATTAAAAGGCCGGTTTAGAAATATTCCTACGCCGTGAAAATTATTCACAATTATTCGATTTAAAATTTTTTAATCATATAAAGTTGATTAAAAAAATTATCACGATTTTCGATTTAATCATGTAATCGTGCAAGCATAATTCAAAGCTGATATCTGTTCCAGCAAACTGTATTACTTCTTGACATACTTTCACGTAGACGTGCGTCATCAGGTTATGATGACGCAAGTTTATAAACAAGTTTGTTAACCCTGTAGCAGTGAAGCCAAATAACATAGGCCTTTGCAGTGGTCTGGACAAATGTCCATTTGCAGGCCAAGAGAAAACAGGAGGCCCAAGGGCCTGCGGCGTTCACCTGGACCATTGGCATTTAAACCATTTGCATTTAAATAGACATGACGGATGATTTTCGGAAAATCTAAGATGGCCACCAAAAAATTGACCAATCAAGACTCGCTTTATGTTGAAGCCTACCGTCATAGGATCATTCCGACAATAGGATCCTTCCAGCCAAAATTGATTGAAATTGCCCAAGCGATTAATGAAGAGTAGCATTTTATATGAATTCCCATTTATCAGAAAACCCAAGTGGCCACCATCAAAATCAAGCCGTCAAAATTCTGTATACCAGTTCTGAAGCATATGGGCCTAAGGTTCTTCCAGCTGAGGTTGGTTGAAATCGGTCAAGCGGTTAATGTGTATAGCCTTTTAACTGATTTCCCAAAATATTCAGAAAATCCAAAATGGCTGCCAGAAAAGTTTACCCATCAAAATTCTATATGCAACTTTTAAAGCATACCGCCCTGGGCTCGTTCCAGCCAGTCTGGTTGAAATCACACAAGTAGTTACTGAGTAGACGATTTTCAGCCCTTTTAAAGAAAATTCAAGATGGCCACCGAATAAATTGATTAATCAAAATTCTATATAGAAGCTCTGAAACATATCACTTTAAAGTCTTTCCAGCCGAGTTTGCTTGAACTTGTTAAAGCAGTTAATGAGGAGTAAACTTTTAACTGATTTCACAAAATTTTCAGAAAATCCAAGATCAATGCGGCAGGAAAAAAGGACCAATTAAAATTCTGTACATAAGTTCTGAAATCTACCAGCCTAGCATTCTTCCATCCAAGTTTGACTGAAATCGGCCCTGTGGTTATTGAGTAGGCTTTTAAGTGATTTCCAGAAATTGTCAGAAAATCCAAGATGGCCACCAGAAAAAATTGACCAATCAAAATTCTGTATATATGTTTTGAAAACTACCAGCCTAGTATCCTTCCAGCCAAGTCTGGTTGAAATTGCTCAAGTAGTTAATGAGGAGTAGCGTTTTAAAGGATTTCCCGCTATTTTTTTTTTAATTCAAGATGGCCATCGGAACAATTGACCAATAAAAATTCTGCATATAAGTTCTGAAGGATACCACATTAGGGTTCTTTCATCCAAGTTTCATTGAAATCGGCACAGTGGTTATCGAGAAGTAGGCTTTTAAGTGATTTGCTGAAATTTTCAGAAAATCCAAGATGGGTGCCGAAAAGATTGAACAATCAAAATTCTGTATACTAGTTCTGACGCCTACCACCATCAGCACCTTCCAGCCAAATTAGGTTGAAATCCGCCAAGCGGTTAATGAGGAGTAGCATTTTTAAGCAAAAGTTGATGGACGGATGGATGATGGACAGATGGACGATCACCATGCCATAAGCTCACTTAATGGCCAGGTGAGCTAACAATGACCCAATGGTTTCCAATCAAACTATGTTCATAATATTCAACAGTACATTTTAATTTGTTTGGAAACATGTTAAGTTATTTCTGAGCTGTGCTGTACCTTGTTTTTTGGTTTAGAAGTATTCATGACACTGCGAGTTTCAGAGCCAGTGTAGATGACCACACCTAACGCGGTTCCAGAAGCCAGTACAGTGTTGGCCCACATTGTGTTTTCTATACCCAGTGGATCTTCTATGCTATTTGTGTCTGTCTGGAAAGAAAATTAGCATAAAACATATCATTATATAAAGACGGCTCTAAGCCGTTTTAACCCTAAAAAATTGGCTTCTACAGTGGCACATGTATTGATAAATCACCCGTTGCTTACCAAGACTACTTTTAAGATTTACCACTGGAACGACTGGCTCGAAACCGAATCGGTCATTAAGGAAGTAAATTTTCAAAAATACGCTTTTGGTCTGCAAATGGACATTTTCTATGAGAAAATAGAAATTTTCTTCAACAAATTTGAGTGTTAAATGATTAATATTAACAATATTACACTACAAGTGTCATACAATGAATTAACCTTTCATTGGTTGTTGCAACAATAAACTAAATATAATCATTCACTGAACCACTTTATGCTAACCCTTTAATGGCCAAACTTGTTCATCAAGAAAATCTAAATATTGGCTTATTGAATGGTCACTTGCAGGTCAGGAAGACTTTTTTGTAAATTTTTTAAATATGTAACAAAACCATGAAATATACAGTGTTAGTTACCTTGTTGATATTACTGAGTGTCTCAAATTCAAATTCAACCCATTAACCATCAATTACACACCAGAAACAACAAATTCTTCATGATGTAAGAAATATTCTGTTGAACATTTTTGAAAGTAATTTGATTGAAAGCTGTTGCTGCATATATATTGTGAAAGTTATTTATCTGAGGTAGGTAGTAACGGCTCCCAGTCAAATCAGTTTTAAATATTCAACAAAGTATTTCTTAAATTGTAAATTAATCAGACATAAAATTCATACACATACATGATAGACTTTGGGATTTTAATGATAGAGCTATGTTATATTGATTGTGATGTCAGCTAACAAGTGAAACAATAGTAAGTCAGATGGAGCCTGATATACCCCTGGCCTCAACATCAGTCTTTCAGGACATAGGTACAGATGGCCGTAACTAATGGATGGACAGGCTGGACGGTTGAACAATTTTTTAACATTAGGCAGCTCTTTGGATGGTGTACAATCATCCTGTCAACCCTCAAACAATTCTCCCCCAAACTGTAGGAATTGTAGCGACAAGCCTTTCAAGACTTACATACGCACATACGGACAGATGAAATAATCCGATGACATTTTTTAAAAACATTAGGCTCATCATTGGGTGGTGTACAATCATCCTGCCAAGTATAAAGTAATTCTATCTCAAACTGTAAGAGGAGTTGCAGCGACAATACTTTCGGCATGTCTGGATGGACAGACGTATCTACGGACGGATGGGATGGGCCGATGAAAAAACATACAGGACAAAAACATATAGTGGCATTACATAATAATTCATTATGTCAGATACATGAGCGACAGATCAAATCTTTCCATAGTATTTGAAATCCTGGTTGTATAAGTGGGCAGACATATATAAATATTATTCTGAAGCAACAGAACTTTGACAGAAAGAACGATTGTAACGCTTCTTACGGTTAAAATTCCAGAATATCCTTTTCAAGCCACTCATACAGGTAAGCTGTTGTATATTTTGAAACTAATTTGACCGGAATAGGTCACAGCAAAATTATATTCAAAATATTCAACAGAGAATATTTATTACATTTTAAATGATTTTTCTAGTAAATGGTGTTTTCTCTTGACAGTTGAATTGCTTAATTAAACAGTAGTTGTAATAGGGACGTACCTTAATAAAAGTACCTATAAAATTATGAATATCTTGTTGAGGTTTTTCTGCATACACTTGAGTAGAGATGTCTAGCAGGTCCTGGAAAGTAAAATGCCAAATAAAATTAACACATAAATAACTAGATAGCGACATTGAGAGAATCCAGAAACGTATTAATTATCTATGAACAGTTTCAATTTAAAAAACTCAAAATGATCAGTTCAATATCTACGTAATTTTATGTAGTAACAAATTTTAATCAAACTATTTATTGGTTGTAATTAGTTTCCATGAAATTGTTTTCAAATGGTCATCTTTAACTCAATAAAAATACACCTACAAATAAAATTTCAATGATCATAAAAACTTTTTAAATTTTCTCATGATTTGTAATCATAATTTTAAAGATTAGTTGACTTAGTTGAACTACCTTTCCCAGCGAGAAGTTCTTACAATGCATTGATCTGGCCAATATGACATGTATCCATGCAGGGCTCCTAAGGTTATGCTTCAGAAATAGAAAAAGCATGCATGGATTTTTGGACACTGGTAAAGGCTTATGTTTCCCATCAACTCTATCATGGGAAACAATACATCTCCCATCAATGCACCGTCAGATAAAATTAGAATTCTTATGACGGTCATGGTTGACAGGGACATATCTGGCTTTTACACAATTATTAGCCAATAGATTAGCCAACTACCATTTTTCTTAGCCAGAATCTGAACTATTTTAGCCAATGTTTTCCAATCTCTACAATTCATTACTGCCAGGTAACCCTTTCAACCGAACGTTACATACCAGATACCAGACTATGATGAATATTTTGAAACTAATTTGCCTGGAAGTTGTTGCTGCTTAAGGCAGCAACAGCTTCCAGTCAAATTGGTTTCAAAATATTCAACAGCTGGCCTATATGCTTGCTTTTGATCAGAGATAGGATTTCCCCATTTATTTGCTCATAACAAAAACATAATATAAGTACTAGTTACATAAATATTTATCTTAAGATTTTCATCAAAGGTACTTTCAATGAATTTCAACTTAGAAATTCTGCAAAATAATATGATTTTAATCATTAGCCAAATATTTAGACAATCTTGATTTCTATTAGCCAGATCATAATTTTGCTAGCATTTGCCTAATTTGCGAATGGGTAGGTCGGTACATGGTTGACATGAAAATGGTTTGAGACAAGTTTTATAATATTTAAAATTATTAATGCTTTTTCTCACCATATCAGTTGGTAACTGCTGCGTCACTCCTACAGCCAGGCGAAGTTTCCAGTCCGTCTCCCCGTCCAGCTGATCTGTACGAATAAAACATGACCCAGACTTCTCAGTCGTCCGCAGGAGCACAAGGTCTGCTGGTACTCGCTGGTTCTGCAATGTAAAAAGACATACAGGCGTAAGATTATTTTATGTAAGATACGACAATGTCTTGTTGAGAATAAGATTATGATCAGAAATTAAGAGCATTATTTACAATACAGACTAAATATGAAGTCATCTTGAAAGTAGCTATACACAAGAAATTTCTTCAAACTATCACACAATCAACCGTTTAACAATGGTCAAACCAGCTAAAACCGGCATCTGTAGCGGGCATTAAGGAATGGCCATTTGCTGACCAAAAGACGGGTTTTTTTTTAATTTACCACTGGAATGATTATCTCCATAACTAGCTAGTCCGTCATCCCATTAAAAGTTTTCAAAAAGAACATTTTCTTGGCATTGAAATGAACATTTGAATAAGCAGTGATTTAGATTTTCTTGACCAATACTGACCATTAAAGTGATAATAATCTATTCCTCAAGTCTCAATATCTCAATTTCAATGCAATCATACAGGCACAGTACAACTCAGAAATAACTTTAAATGTTTCTACAATAAAAATAAATGGTACTGTTGAATATTTTGAACATAATTGGACTGGAAAACATTACTGCCTTAATAAGCAATGTTTTCCAATCCAATTATGTTCAAAACATTCAACAGAACATTTCTTACCTCTTGTTCAAAACCGTACTAACATGTTTCTGTTTGTGTTTTGGAAACATTATCTTATTTATGAGCTGTACTGTAGGTTGTTTGTTATACAATGTAGTAATTACCATCAACAAAACATCGGCTACATGCATTATCAGTGAGAATGGAATTCCTCAGAACTAAATGTCTCACCTGTTCTCCTAATTGCTTATAATCATCAGAGGTCAGTGTCCTTGACCTCGTGACCACAATGTCATTAAGCTGATTCCTAACACCATAGCTAACAAAGTGTCAAGGCTTAGTTTCAAGTCTCAACGAATACTGAAACATAAACTGAGGTTTGCCAAAAGCATAAACTTAACATTTTTGTTCCAAGGACAGCGTGACCATGGCCATTGACCTTGTGCTCCCAATATCATCATGCGGATATCTAACAGCATAGCCAACATTGTATCCAAGCTTATTTCCAATAGAGTCCACCAATCTTTAAACATACGCCAAAGCGACTTGCAAAATGTAAAACTTAATGTTTCCGCCATTGCCAGAAACCTAATACTTATATCTCACTTCTGCTTCACAGGCCAGGTGAGACAACAACTACTTTTATAAGGCATTAAAATCTAGAACAAAAACATACTTTTTCCATTATTATTAAATTTCCAACTTCTATATCACAGCTTGGCACCAACACAACACCGTTTACAGTGAGTTTTTTGTATTGCTGAGAATTGACCTCCCGATCGCGTCTTGCTCTCCGGATATCGTCTAACGCTTCACGAAGCATCGTTACAGTTACAACAAAACCCTGAAATACACATCCATTTATGTGATTATGAGATATTTAGAAGTATCATAAAGATTTAATTTTGTGAATTGTGTTTTATTTACAGCACATGGAAGCTGGGTTTTTAGCCCTTTAACACTTGACTTTATCCAAGACAATTTCAATTTTCACATAGAATGTGTCCATTTGCAGACCAAGAGAAGAGTATTTTTGAAAATTTACCACTGAAATGACTGGCTCGATAATCGAGCCAGTCATTCCAGTGGTAAATTTTCAAAAATACTCTTCTCTTGGTCTGCAAATGGACAATTGTCAAAACCACTGCAGAAGCCGTTTTGGCTGATATGAGTGTTAAAGGGTTAATATACATCCCAAATGCAACTTTGGACACCAAAAGAAGTGGCAGTGAGTTCCATGGACCGCTAAAATCTTTTATGATTATTAAGTATTAATTAGTTTTATAGGTTTTTGCACAAAAGTATCCACAAAATCTAGTGTGGGACCCCATAGTTCACAGCTGTGACCCCCATGGTAACATCGATTTCAGGTTGAGACCCTCAGATTTCGAGGTGTGGGATCCCTGGGAGCTCCAAAATTTAGATGTTATGAGAAATATTGCATGGAAGCTTTGATAGACTTATTGCTAATTACAAACGTGTACATAAAATGATGTTTGGGATTGGCTATTATAGATGTATAAAAATAATGCTACCAAAGGTGTAAGTAAGACGCAATATGCAAATGCAAACAATACACATTTGGACAAATTGTACGATGTAATTACCGACAGATTTGGTACAGATCAGCTCAGTTGCACTTGAAAAATGAGGAACCCATTAGCCAAATGCTAATAAGATTTAAATCTGCATAATAAAAATCCTGATTGGCTAAATCTTTGGCTATTGAATAAATGATACTATTATTTATAATGTTTTGATATAATGTATTGTATCCTAAGATCAATATTAATGTAACTAAAGTAACAACTATTAATATAATGTTTTTATTGATCAAACAAACCGTTCCAACACATAAATACAATATCATAATTGCAAAGTACCCAATTTGGTCAACTGTTAAATATTTTGATGCTAGTTTGCCTGGATGATGTTGCTGCCGCTGCCTAAGCCAGCAACACCTTCCAGGCAAATTAGTTTCAAAATATTCACTATAATCTTGTATCTAGTCCATATTTTTCAGCTAGAATTACCTGCTGGTTATCATTTGTAACCGCTTATGATATTTATTTAAAACATTGGCTAAAATTGTTCAGATTTGGCTAAGAAAATATGTAATTGCCTAATACTTCACAAAAGCCAGATATATCCCTGGGATGTATGACAGACAGATAAACAGCATTACACATACAGTGTACTGTAGTAAGCTAACTTTACCATTTGGGCCAGGTCAGCTGAGAAAGTTAACAAAACTTTCTGAAACACCTCATATAAGCGGTGCTCAAATTCACGTACTTACCAATGGTGCCCAATAGGTATACAGATAGCCGATTCTGAGGGAAGGGATAAACTGCGAACACGCCATCACCAGAAAGTAGAAATTGAGGAAATATTTGAACTGCTCATACAGAACCTGTTAAAAGAAACATTTAAGCAATACAATAACGAAGCACTCATTTCAAGTTCTTCATGGTGAATAAAGAACAACTAGGATTTATCATGAGAGAGTTGATACTTACCATCACGAAGACTCTTGATTTATACATGCTCATATAGCCAACTGGCTCAATTATACACAGAAAAAACCCCAAAGCTGCCGCTATTAGACAAGTACTCAACTGTCAAGGTCGACGCATCCGGAAGCCCGACTGCACAAGCCTGACAATGCGGCCGATAAAACTAGACTCACAGATTGCAATGATACCAGAATTGAGGAGCAGGAGAAAGGCTTGACAAACAAAACACTTTTCAAAAGTAAATTTAGAGAAGCCCTCCGGCAATCTCCCTATCTAACTCTGTACTGAAAAAAGGCTAGTGAACCAGATGCGTGTGTGAGAAAACTACTGATTTTAGATGTAAGAGGCCGGTCCAATGGCAGAGAGATGTACAGGTTTCCTTTACAGACCCATGTTATGTCCCCAATGTCTCTATCTAAGTGGAGCTAGTACACACCGGTTGTAAGGAAGGGGAAATTAATACCATTCACAAATGACGAAAAGACAAGATTTTGAACAATCTCGAAAATTGGTGTCACAAAAGTGAAACTCATATATTGGTTCGCTACACCTTTGGCTGAAGTACATCCATAGAATCATCCGAGGTGGAGGGTTTGATAATCGAAAATTATGCCATGCTCTATCACAAATCCTAATTAAATTTTCAAAAACCCCAAGAACTCTTAAACATGAGGTTGTTTTAAGCCAATTTATTAGCAGTGATTAAAAAAAGCATTCACTTTTGTTTCGACGAGAATACTTACCAGATGTACTATTATGATAATGTCTATTATCTAGTCTAGCTCAAAATAAACAATTAAAAACTCTGCACTCTCCTGGTCCCGCCCATACTGTGTCCGGGACTTACCATAGCCGCAGGTACCGAGTCAATTCCCAATCACAGTCAGATTCATCTTATGTTTGCCTTGACAAACAGCGAAAGCAGCTCAGCCTCACCTCAGCAGGGCGGCTGAAGCAGGGCCATAGTACATCTGGTAAGTATTAAGAATTCTCGTAGAAACAAAAGCGGATGCTTTTTTTATTCTACTTCGAATAATACTTACCAGATGAACTATTATGATAAACTCCGGATTTCGACAGACAAGAAATACCAGTGGGAGGAGGTGAGGCTCGAACCAGCACCCATCTACCATCTGACAGAGAAGGTTGTGAAGAGACTTGAAGCCTGGCATACGCTTGGGTTCCGCTATCTGACTCATAGAGTGCTAAACTTCCATGGTCTAGACCGCGCTACCCCCCCCCCCATTCGTCCGCACAAATTCCAGAGGGCTGTCAAAACGGGGAGCAACACCCACCAGACCCGTGTCAGCCCCAAGTCTCAGCTGGGGCAGTCCAGTAGAGTGCAAAGAAGCCACTACAACGTCTAATTTTGAAAAAACACTATCAGTATATCGAATAGGCTTTCAAATTGGAATGAGTCTAATGTCTGTTTAAAGAATAAGATACTCTTGGCCAGACTGTTTACTTATTCAGTCTGGTAAATCGACTGTAAGTAAACTAATATTAATCACTTAATTAATGTAAACACTCACCATTTTGAGTGCTTGGTCTTTTCTTGTTCATCACAGGAGCTCGGCCCAATCCACGGTCATCCTCGGATCATGTGCATAGCCATTGTTCAGTGCATGTGGAAGAACCGTGTGATATGTGCGAAATAGTGGTTGGATGTGGCTTTAGTTAAGATTCGATAAATTGGCGACGTCTACCGGATTAAGTGCGCTGGAGATATCACGAAGGTAGAAATCAGTGAATGACGACGCGGCATGCCATTGTGCTACAGACATCACCTCTTCTAATGAGACACCCGTATAAAGGGCCGATGATGCTGCTAGTGCTCGGACCTGGTGGGCGTTCCCACGATCAATCTGCTTTCCTGTAGCGATTTTGTGCGGCATCTGAATAGCATCGACTATCCAACGAGAAATAGTATCTTTCGAGGCGCGCAAATGAGGAGCTTTGAGACATAACCACAGAGATTTCGGGTCATCTCTCCACTCCTCAGTATGTTTCTTATACATTTTCAGACATCTGACAGGACACCAAGCAGAAGAGTTTGGGTCATGTCTAATTAAACTTGGCAAATTGATCAGCTGTCCTGGATATTTAAGTGACTGATTCTTTGCCAGGAAACAAAGACGTGGAAGTAGTCTTAAACCTTCACCCGTGACGACAAAACGGTCTTGTTCGGCAGAAAGCACATGTATTTCGCCTCTCCTTCTCGCTGCTACAACCAAGAAAACTGACTTAATAGTTAACAGTTTAATATCTATAGATCTAATTGGTTCAAAGGGAGCATGCCCTAAAACCTGTAGAACAAGAGATAGATTCCATGCTGGGATAGGAATTGGCTGTCTAGGTCGCAAATTGCTCATTCCTGTAATAACTTCATTTAAAGTGTCATTCTCCACTCCTTCAATAGCCAGACTGGGAACGACTGAAGCTAATGCAGACTTATATGCTGCTAGGGTTGAAGGTACAAGTTTGTCAACTTCGTATAAATGACAGATAAAATCTGCTACGTGTTGAACAGATGCAGCAAAGGGATCAATATCTCTTCCCTTACACCACTCTGCAAATTTGTTGATTCTATAATTATATGTTCTTGTAGTTGACCCTCTTCTGGCTGAAGCGGCAAACTTCGCTGCTTGCTCAGAAAAGCCACCCTTAATCGCACGCTGTTTGATAACATCCATGCAGTCAATTTGAACATTTCCAGTCTGTTGTGGAGATACAGACCCGTGTTCTGAGAGATTAGATCTCTTCTGTCTGGAAGACAGATTGGATTGCAGACAAGAAGGTCCAGCAGATCCGTAAACCATGATCAGCCTGGCCAATGAGGGGCGATCAGAAGTACTTGGCACACACCCTCTCTTATCTTTGCCAGAACTTTTGGGATGAGAATCGTTGGAGGATACGCATACGCCTACATTCCCTTCCAACTAATCGCCAGTGCGTCTACTGCTAAGGCTAGCGGGTCCGGGATCGGTGACACGTATGTGACCATCTTTGCATTTTGTTTCATCGCAAATAGATCCACATTTGGCTTGCCCCAATATTCGAATAGAACATACGCTACCGATTGGTTGAGCTGCCATTCCGTCGGACGACAAACCGTCCTTCGACTGAGAGCATCCGCTAGGATGTTCAATCTTCCTGGAATGTGTGCTGCCCGAAGAATAATATTCCTCTCTTGGCACCACAGCAGAAGGTTCCAAATCATCATACACAACTCTGGTGATCTTGTCCCGCCCTGGCGGTTCAAATAAGACACCACTGTTGAGTTGACTGTCCTTACTAGGACAATCTTGTCTCGGATTAAGCCCTCAAATTTTCGAAGTGCCAATGTTACCGCTAATAATTCGAGAACATTGATGATATGTTTCTGCGCAGTGGTGCGATCTCATTCCCCTGACACTGACTGATCATCCAATACCACTCCCCAACCCGTCGTCGACGCATCTGTGAAGATGGACATCTACGGTTGAGGAGGTTGTAGAGGAACACCTCGCAGGAGATTATCTTCTGATAACCACCACTGAAGGTGCAATATCAATGGTTCTTTTACTGGAATTCTCAGAGATAACGGATCTGTTTTCTGAGACCAGAATGACATTAGATACATCTGAATCGACCTGCGCCTCAGTGCCGCATAAGGAACCACTTTCTCTAGAGATACTAGTAAACCCAGTATTCTGAGAAATTGGCGCGCCGTTAGAGAGGCTCCTAGAGAAACTGACTCCAGTACCGCAATCAAACTCTTGACTCTGCTCCCCGCCGGAAAAGCTATGCCGTCCCCGAGATTGAACAAAATTCCCCAGATAAACAAACTCCTGGGATGGAGACAATTCTGATTTCTCTAGATTCACAATCCATCCAAGGTCCTTTAGTAAGGCTAGGACTACCTGAAGATTGTTGCGCAGAGTGACTGGATTCCCCGCCTTCAGCAGCCAGTCGTCTATGTAAGTGTGAACAGCTATGTTTCTCTGGAGGTACATTTCGGAACGAGGACCACCATCAAATAGAAGCCTAGGGAGGACTGATTGCAGACTAGATTACTCGCGTTCTTCTGCCAAGATCTTTGATTTCTGAGCAAATGGCATCTAGATGATCTGATTCCCTTGGAACGGGAGTCCAAATTGGAGTCGATGTTAATGGAACTAACGATTGACGGATGAGCCAGTCCAGTTCGTAGCGGTTTCTTAACCACTGACAGACTAAACAATCTTGCACGACCTGTTCCCACTGGTTTGAGAACAGCTGAAGTCTGCCTCCGACGGTAGGAATCTACACACAGCTGGCGGTCGATATTGCACGATAAGACGCTAATTCACGTAGGTGAAGATTCTCGACTCCCTTCATTCCTGACGTCACCGGAACGGATCCCGCCGGAAACCCGTCAGGACCGTTCTCCACGGCCGGTTCGCGGTTTCTTGGAATATGATAACCGCTGCGACCCGAACAGCCACCTTTCCTGTCCTCCTCATATGGCCTCTTATTAGAGGGCTTGTATGAGGATGAATGGCCAGGTCCCTGTGATCCGGATGCCCGATGGGCATCATGGCCAGACGGACGATCTCTGGCGCTGCCTCTGTTGCTCTTGCCGATGCTGCTTATAGGACTGCTGCAGCTGAGTCCTCTTCATCGACTTCCACGACTTGCCGACTACTTCCTACTCTGCGACCATTGACGCGACCTTGGATAAAACCGCCAAACAAGCCTGGACCAATGAAAGGCGCAGAAGATAATGCAGCCCTCATCTCAGGTCCTGGTTCTACACAATCGAGAACCATTCTCCTCCACTCTGCCAATGATCTGCTGATCACCCTGGCCAGGCAATCTTGGGACAAGCGCATGGTGTCCTGGACAACCGCTGGAGCAGCTTCTGGCACTTCCCCACCTTCCGCCACGCAGGTCAGCATTCCCTGCAGGATGGTACAGCCATGCGAGAGTGCAGCCATAGCTGCCCTCGCCGCATCCTCAATGAGCATTAATTAATTAAAAGGATCCTTATTAGCCTGGGAAACTAAGGGACGAGAACAACCCTGTGATTTACCAGCCAATGGCCTATTCAATGCCTCTTTCTCCCAGATGGAAAGCTGTGTTACCCAGGCATATTGATTATAGGCCTGCTCTAGAAAGCGGACCCTACTCCTTATCCCCTTTGGGGACTTGGGCAATGAATAGTCTGGCTGATCCAGGTGATACGCCGCAACTTCCAACATGTCAGAAGTCTGCGTGTTCAAGGGGAGCGTCGGCATAGCCGAAGACCCACTTGACAGAGCGCTAGCCGCTCGCTCTGACATCCGCTCCATCGCCGGATCGTGCTGAGATCCTTGATCTGATGCCAACCCGAGACGGTCGGACATCCAGCCAAGGACCTGCACCCATTCAGCTTCGGTGCAGAATGAGGATTCGTCCATCAATGGACTACCATTCTCATCTTCCTTCTCACCCGTAGATGAGAAGGCCACCGACGACCCATGCAGTGAGTCCATAGCCCGACTACTTGTGGCACCAGTATCCAGCGAATTGCCGGACACGGATTCACCGCAGTCCATCGACTCCAGCACGGGAGCCGGGACTACAGCCGCTTTTACCCCGGCAGACAACGGAACTCTGAAAGGAGCCGCACCTACCGCCGACGGGAACCGAAAAACACGGCTCCACCGACAACGCGAGTTGAGCGAAGTCCCGGTGAAATATGCCCGACGGAACGTCGACATCACCACCCGGCTGGCAGACCTGACAAAACCTGAGGGAAACCCTTGGGACGTACTCGGTTCCACCCCTACTGAAAGATCCGGCATGTCGGAATCTTCCATAAGTAGGAGATCGTCCCCCTCCATCGTCAGCTCTTGAGCCAAGACCGGAGGAAGGACAGATGCTTGTCCCTCCACAGAACTGGCCGGACCACCGATAGGTTGCCCTGCACCAGCCTGCATCGCCGGGACCGTGGACTGGAAGGACTCAAACATCGCCTTGAACTGGGCCGCCCATACACCCAATGCTGAGTCCATAGGCTCGTTCAGACGCCCTTCAAGACCTTTTACTGATGCCTGATCCAGCTTGGCCGACTTATCCCTCATGATCCTCTCCAAACGCGCACGTCGATCACGATCGAGCTCCACCACCAACTCTGACGACCACTTCGCACACACATCACAAGGACTTCCAACCTTGCACTTCGCACAAGCCACACAGTGATGACCCGAGTACTTGCGCTTCATGAACCGATTACACTTCTGACACAGCGTGTCCTAGTTCTGGGCTGTCTGCGAACACAGAGTAAGAATTAAAACGCTGCACATGACACACGATGACGAGCAACACGCACAATTGACTTGATTGTAACCTAGAATTACTTAGAAACATTAACTTTCTCTTAGATTAATGATAATCAAGTCTTTAGGCAGGAAATATTTGAAACTTCTTTGAGCTAAAATTTTATAAACATGACCTGGTAATTAACTAACGTTAAAATAGCCAAGAAATAAACACTGATTGCTACAAACACCCTCGTCAATGGAGCGAGAGCTAAAGATCGGCATAAAACAGAGGGCATAGACACACCAAGCCAAAACAAAACGTTAATCATGGGCACCGCCATCTTGGCTAAGGGCGCATCCATCTTGGAAGGAACAGAGTCGCAAGAGAAATTAACCGAGTACGCGGATAAGATTAAACAGTTAACGAGTACCTGAGCGACTCCAACAATGCCTACCATTTTAAAATAATGTGCCAATTTAAGGAAATTTTAATCAGTCATTATGGCACAAATGTATAAATTCTTGATTGATACAACCTGCCCCTGTGATGACTTTCCCTTTCCTTCCATGAAGCCAGCTATGGATAACGTTAAACACACTTAATTCCACTAAAATTGCACAATTTTAGAGCTAAAAAAAACATGTGACTTTCAAAGTCAGCAAAATAGATGAATCTGACTGTGATTTGGAATTGACTCGGTACGTGCGGCTATGGTAATTCCCGGACACAGTATGGGCAGGACCAGGAGAGTGCAGAGTTTTTAATTGTTTATTTTGAGCCAGACTAGATAATAGAGATTATCATAATAGTACATCTGGTAAGTATTATTCGAAGTAGAATTGTCAGTCTGTGCATGTGCTGCTCGATTTCATTAATATCTGGCCATTGGTTAATGAACAGTGTTTTAAAGGATTTCCGAATTTTTTTTGGAGAATCAAAGATGGATGCTGAAAACATTGACCAATCAAAATTCTCATTAGAACTCTTGAAGCTTATAAATTCTCATTAGAACTCTTGAAGCTTATCACCATAGGATCATTCCACCCAACATTTGTTGATATCGGGAAATTCATTAAGGAAGAGTATTTTTAAAGATTTCTG
The DNA here is from genome assembly GCA_034401795.1 of Chaetoderma sp. LZ-2023a. Lineage (NCBI taxonomy): Eukaryota > Metazoa > Mollusca > Caudofoveata > Chaetodermatida > Chaetodermatidae > Chaetoderma > Chaetoderma sp. LZ-2023a. The sequence continues at coordinate 71,942,192 of CM067367.1, forward strand.
TAATATACAAGATGGCCACCGGAAAATTTGACAAATCAAAATTATGTATACATGTTCTGATGCCTACCACCCTACGATCCTTCCAACCAAATCTGGTTGAAATCGCCTAAGCAGTTAATGAGGAGTAGCCTCTTAAATGATTTGCTGCTCTTTTTCTTGGAAAATTCAAGATGCCACCAAAAAAATTGACCAATCAAAATTCTGTACACAGCTTCTGAAGCCTACCCCAATATGGTCATGCGACCCAAATTAGATTGAAATCTGGCTAGCAGTTAATGAAGAGTAGCATTTTGACAATTTCCGGTAAATGTTTTAAACTACTTTGGCTAGATGCTGTTGCTGTCTATGACAGTAACAGTTTCCGATAAAATTAGTTTCAAAATCAAAATTATGTATACATGTTCTGATGCCTACCACCCTAAAGTCCTTCCAACCAAATCTGGTTGAAATCGCCTAAGCAGTTAATGAGGAGTAGCCTCTTAAATGATTTGCCGCTCTTTTTCTTGGAAAATTCAAGATGCCACCAAAAAAATTGACCAATCAAAATTCTGTAAACACTTCTGAAGCCTACCCCAATATGGTCATGCCACCCAAATTAGATTGAAATCTGGCCAGCAGTTAATGAAGAGTAGCATTTTGACAATTTCCGGTAAATTTTTGATAAAATCTAAGATTTTCACCAGAAAAATTGAGCAATCAAAATTCTGTATACAAGTTCTGAAGCCTAGGCCCATAGGGTCCTTACAGCCAAATTAGGTTGAAATCTGCCAAGCGGTTAATGAGGAGTAGCGTTTTTAAGCAAAAGTTGATGGACGCTGGTCGGTCGCCATGGCATAAGCTCACTTGGCCTTTCAGGCCAGGTGAGCTAAAAATTGTAAAATTTGTTGACATAAAACAACCATACCTGGTTAAACGGCTTAAAATTTTGAAACTAATTTTATCGGAAACTGTTACTGTCATAGACAGCAACAGCATCTAGCCAAAGTAGTTTAAAAACATTTAGCCGAGCTAACCTTCTAACCGCTGCTCATGTGCAGTATTTTCTATCTATTTGTCTAGGATTAAACATGTCAAAAACTTACCAGTGGGATAAATGAGAAGAAATTGTATTTCTGGTTACGAATGACATTTCTGGTATACTTTATCGGTGGCCCTTTATCAGTTCCAATATGGATTCGTCGTGGTTTATACGTTTTGTGTCGCCCACATTTCTTTGCAAGAGTATTACAGCAACTGCAAAATATAATATTAATAAACACATGGCAAAAATACAGTTCACCTAGACATTAATATTTCTGCTTATTTTTACTTGCAGATTTATAACATTACAAAATTGAGTTTGATAAACAAAACTACGTTTTTATTGTAACTTGAAACAGAAACTAGGGGCAGTGGTTTTCGGCGATAAAAGAAAATGAACAGAATCCACGGAATTGGTCACCTGAAAGGGAAAAGCGATATTCAAGTGGAAATCAATGGAAAATCACATTTTCTGCAAAACATTTGCAAATCGAAACAGAAAAATTAAATTCAAGTAGAAATTAACAGGTAACGGCAATTTTCTCCAGGCATGTCAGAAAAGGCTATCATGACCATCATTAATTTTAGGAAATGGCAATTGTTGAAGCAGAAAACCACTGTCACTAACAAATTATAAAACAAAAAGTTGAGCTCATTTTGAAGAAAGGCGTCAATTCCATTTTCCAATGGGCTTATGTCAGAAAATAAAAATAATTCTTCATGGGAAACTACATATAAAATTTCTGAGTCAGCAGGGTTTTTTAAAGTCGGTCGGGAGAGGACAACCAAACTATTATTTACAGTGATGGCCCAATTCAGTACATTTTGATGTATGCTTTAAGATGGGGTATAGCTAGTAACCATTTAATCCCCAGATTTGTTAAAGATAATTTCAATTTTCTCGGAAAATTTCCATTTGCAGATGAAAAGAAGATTATTTTAAAAACGTCATCGTGGGAATAACTGGCTCTGATATCGAGCCAGTAATTCCAGTCATAAATTTTCAGAAATAGTCTTCTCTTCGTCTAAAAATGGACATTTCTTCAGCTTAACAGGTTAATCTGTCTAGCATGACAGGTACATATGTGTACGGTTTCACCTGTCCAGCGAGAGAAATGACTTGCAAGTGAGCAATCCTTAAGCCTGGCAAAAACTGACTCCGCAGTGGTCTTGAGAAATGTCCATAAAAATTACAGACTAAGAGAAGACCATTTTTGACAATTTATCAATGGAATGCCTGACTTGATAATGGAGATGATCATTCCAGTGGTAAATGTTGAAAAATGTGAATCTCTTGACCTGCAAAGGGACAGTCAATAAGAAAATACTTAGATCTTCTTGACCAAATCTAACCGTTAAATGTACCGTATTTCGCCCAATTGAAGACTATGTTCTAACAGAAGTCCACTTCCTAACTTTGACATATGAGCGCCAATGATTTCTTAGCAGTTTCAAAACGGCAAAACTCTGTATTAGAAGCCCACCCCATAACTCAGTAGATTGTATATAAAATCTTTTTTTAAGAGCAAATTTGTAAGAATAGCTTGGATAATAATAACAATTGTGTCACAGGGTGTGTCTACTTTATACCGATCTCTGTCCTAATACAGTTCCACCACCCCCACCCCATCCCTTAGAAGTCAATACAGGCCTCAGATTTGTAGATCTCAGCCACCTATTAGATTAATACTAATAGTAGTAGGCCACGTATGTTCAAGATATAATAAAGTTTATTCCACACTTTTGTAGTTAAAGTGCACGTAAAACTGTCTTGGCATGATTAAATACCTTCCTTATAAATATATTTAAGACCAAATTTATGTACCAAACACGCATCAATTTTGCAATGCCAATCAACATTAAATGATCCAAAACGAATTAATGCGAACGACAATAATTGCTAGAAAGCCCGAGAATTAAAATGAGATAGCTGGCTTCTTATGTTGGCAAGCCAGTGGCTCTTTTGTGATTGGAGGTGCCACGTTCTCGCGAGATCTTATACGCTAACGGGAGTTTATCAAACAGGTACCCGTTATTCAGATCAGTACAATACTCAGTTCCTATCGCGCAATGATAATATATTGAAATTTCCGAGTTCTGAGTCCCCGAGTCCAGAATATTTATATCTGAGTACTCGCTCTAAAATAAACTCTTCTGAGATTGGAGGCGAATCATGTGATTTATATTTTTTCGAGACGACATTTTATATAAAATTATGGATTAATTTTGATGTAACAAATAACCTTCATTAAAGGATATGCAATATTTAGGCCCTCCAATTAAATAATTTCACTTCCCCGGTGATGTTTTGAGGTATACATTAAACATGGGCGTAAGGCGGTGGGAATTTTCAGGGGAGAAAATGTGTTGAATTTTCATGGTATCAGTTTTATAACTTTTCGGGAAAACTCTCTAATATAAGCCCACCCCCTTTCTCAGAGGTTGCGTTGGAAATTGAACACCTCTTGTCCTGATAGAAGCCTAGGCTTCAATTTGGCGAAATACGGTACTGAGCAGTGAGTAAAATACCATTAAGTACATTACCTTGCATAACAGTTATTACAGCTCTGACAGAAGTACGGGTGGGGCCATCGGTAACTTCTTGGTCGCACTAACAGGTCATTTTCACCCATCTCAAAGCCACTATCACAGTAAATTAATGGAATTTCATCTAAGCCAGATGAATCATCATCTGAAGTTATGCTGCAAGAAGAATGAAAATAACAGGTAAAATAACCAAAGTCGGTTGATGGGAATAAACTAATTAGCAAAATATGGTCATCATGCAGAAGCATGTATAACACATATGCCTGAGGTATAGGTCATGGAATATCTAAAGCGGGGGCTTTTTTGTTTCTGCTTCGACTCATACTTACACATATATATATTATATGAATATGCTCAAACACGGATTTCAACAGCAAACAAAATCTGGTGGGTAGAGGTGTGAGCATCGACCACACTTCTTCTACCCCGAAAATTAAGGGAAAACTTGTATTGCTCGACTGGAGATTGAAGACTCCACTGCAAATGACTGGAAGTCTCGCACAGCTGTCATCACCTTATGAGAACAGGACAACCTACCCACCTTCCCTCCCACCCCACCCCCTTCTTTCAGCGCAGGAGGGGTGTCTCGGGAGGAACAACTGAGGCCATATCTACCTTCAATCTCCTGCAAGGAGGCCCAGAGCATGAATGACAGACATATTCATGCCATTTATTTGAGCATTAATAAGTTTACATGTAAGATAATGTTAATTAGGAAATATCCAAGGAATGAGATTTCCGATGCTATCATAATCCACGACTATCATTCAGTTTGGCTAGCCAAGCATCATGAAATTATGCCAAATTTCCGCTCATTCTATAATATTACATGAATGTTTGTACATAAACAACTACAATACTTACATTTCATTGGGTTGTCCAGACTGTAGCGATCCATTCTCATCTCACTAATAATCTCTAACTGGGCTCAGCAAGCCATCATCACATACAAGCCCAATGTGATGGAATTTGAAGTATGAGTTGCATCGTACTCATATCAGACCATCGTTGTACTATCTGCCAGCTATGCATAATGATTTACCAAATCTTTACCATGTGGCCAATTTGCTATAGTGCTCGCTCAACAGGGTTCATTGTCGAAGAAATATCAAGAATGTAAAATGATGTAAAAGATGATTCTGCATGCCATTGAGCAACGGACATAACTTCCTCTAACGCTACACCATTATAGAGAACCGTTGAGGCAGCCAGAGCTCTTACCTCATAAGCATTAGCTCGCGCAATTTGTTCACCTGAGGCAATCTTGTGCATATACTTAATTGCTTCGACAACCCATCTTGAAATAGTGTCTTTGATGCCCGATCATGAGGTGTTTTATAACAAAGCCACAAGGATTTAGGGTCCTCACATCAGCATTCAGTGTGTTTCTTATATACCTTCAGAGCTCTGACAGCGCAGCAAACCGTAGATGGGTCAAACCGAATCAGGCTGGGCAAACAAATCGGCTGACCAGGATGTTTTAACAATTGATTTTTAGGCATAAAACAATGTCTAGGAAGCATTTTCAAGCCTTCGCCCGTAACAACAAAACAGCCATTTTCAGCTGATAAAGCATGTATCTCGCTGCTTCTTCTTCTAGCTGAAGCAGCAGCCCCCAAGAAAACTGCCTTCCAAGTCAACAACTTGATATCAATTGAATGAATAGGTTCACATGGTGCACCCCCTAACACCTGCAAACACAGAGAAAAATCCCATGCAGGTAATGGCAATGGTTCTCGTAGATGTACATTACTCATTCCTTAGATCATCTCATTCAGTATACTATTTTCATCACTACCCACTGACAAACTCGGAATCACAGATGCCAGCACTGATTTGTACACAGCAAGGGTCGAAGGCTGCAACCCTCTTCTATGATCATAGAATAACTGACACAAAAAAAATCTGCTACCTGTTGACCAGTTGCATCAACGGGATCAATCTCTCTGTCCACGCATCAGCCTGTGAACTTATTGATCCTAAATTTATGTTTTCGATGTTGACAGTCTCCTTGCTGAAGCCACAAACTTTGATGCTCGTTCAGAAAATCCTCCCTCAATCGCCTTACGCTGGATAACATCCACATAGTCAATTGCAACTTATCTACAATATATACACCTGATCATCTTTTGAATATCGATAAGGTAAGAGGATTAGTGGTGTCACGGAGGTAATGGTCGGTAAAACTTGACCCACAGTGCCACTGAGCTACAGACATAATGTCATCCACCGGCACCCCGTTAAACAGGGCGGTGGATGCCATTATGCCACAGACACTGTGAGCCTTGGCTAAGTCAACTTGTTTACCAGTGGCGGATTTGTGGCAAAATTGAATACATTCCACAATCCACATATAGTGTCATGACGTTCAACATAAGACAACCATAACGAGGATGGGTGCGTCCGCCATTCCTGTGTACGTTGTTTGTACCTGTTTAATGCAGACTGGACACCATGCTTTTGAATTAGGATCAAACCTAGTCAAAGATGGTAAGATAATTGGTTGACCTGGATATTTCAAAGACTGATTCTTAGCCATGAAATTAATCCTAAATAGAAGCCTAAGGCCTTCTCCTGTAATCACATAACGATCTGCCTCGGCGGATAAAGCATAAATTTCGCTTCGCCGCCTTGCAGAGGCCACAGCAATTAAAAATAATTTAAGTGTCAACATTTTCATAGAAATGGCACTTAGTGGTTCAAAGGATTTATTAGCTAGAACTTGAAGCACTAGAGATAAATTCCAGGACGGAATCGCTGGTGGATTTCTCGGTTTTAGATTACCCATTCCTTTTATTATTTAAAGTGTTCAATGAACAGACATCGTCACTTCCCCAATCAGCCAAGCAAGGGATAACTGAGAAGCTGACTTGTAGCCAGCAATAGAGTTTGACTAGAGGCTATAGGCATCATCCAGGTGACAGAGGAAATCGGCTACTACCTGAATAGATGCATCCATTGGATTAACATCTCTGTTTAAGCACCATTCTGCAAATCTATTGATTTTATAGTTATATGCTCTGGAGGTTTACCCCCGTCTGGCTTTTGCCATAAACATAGCTGCTTGCTCAGAAAAGCCCTCCTTAACTTTAGATTCCTTGACAATATCCACGCAGTCAATTGGAACATTGATGGGTTGTTGTGAAGGGACTTGCCCTGGAAAATAACATTATCCATCAGAGGCAGAGGAACCGGATTGCAGACCAGAAGTTAAGGCAGATCCGTATACCATGATCGGTTTGGCTAATTTGTGGCAATTAGAAGCACTTGGCACTCCTCCTGCCTGATTTTCGGAAGAACCATGGGAATCAGGATTGCTGGTGGGAATGCGTATGCATACATTCTCTCCCAGCTGATAGCTAACGCAGCTAAGCGCTTGGATCTGGAATCGGAGAGACGTACGTAATCATCTTCGCATTCTTCACAAATCTATGTTGGATTTCCCCCAGTGGTCGAACAGATGATCCGCCACACATTGATTTAGTTGCCATTCCGTAGGCAAAACACTCATCCTTCGGCTCAATGAGTCTGCTAACAGATTTAGCCTTCCCGGAATGTGAACTGCCTTCAAGGTGATCATGTGATCTAGACACTAGCAAAGCAGTTTCCAAGTCATCATACAGAGACTGGGCGACTTCGTTCCGCCCTGGTGGTTTATGTAAGTCACTACTGTCGAGTTGTCTGATCAAATTAGAACAATCTTGCCCTGAACAATCTCTAAGAAATGTTCCAGGCCCAGAACTACCGCTCATAATTCCAGTAGATTTATATGTTCCTGTGACTGATCCAGATTCCAAAGCCCTGATACTGTGGCTTCTTCCAGGCAAGCCCCCCCCCCCAATCTCTCCATTGATGCATCTGTGTACATTGTTATTTGAGGGTGGGGTGCGGTGAGCATCACACCCGCCCAGAGATTCTCTCGCTTCATCCACCATTGAAGGTGGTGAATAAGAGGTTCCAACACTGACACCTCTGAGTCCAGGAAACCTGTCCTCTGGGTCCACTGTGTCATGAGAAATAACTGGAGAGGCCGCCTGCGCAAGGCCGCCTGTGGAATGACTGGTTCCAGAGAAACCATCAACCCCAGCATTCTCAAGTAAACCTGTGCCAGTACATGACGACTGATGCACACTGACTGTATTACTGAGTTGAGTATTTCTATTCTCTCCAGAGTAGGATAAACATATCCTATCTCTAGATCGAAGAACATTCCCAGGTAAACAAACTTCTGGGATGGAGTCAGCTCTGATTTCTGAAAGTTTATTATCCAGCCTAAGTCTGTGAGAGATTTCAAAACTATCTCAAGATTTGCTGCAAGACTTTCCCGATTGTGTGCTTTTAACAGCCAATCGTCTATGTAAGTGTGGACTGCTATGCTTCTCCTGCGGAGGTATGCTGTTATTTCAAGAACCACCCTAGTGAAGACCCGATCAGCATATCATCCTTCTGCTTAGATCATCTGCCAGAATGTTAGCTTTCCTGGAATGTGTGCCGCTCTGACCACTATTTTCTTTTCTCGACACCACTGCAGTAGGTTCCAAATCTGTCATGCACAGTTCTGGGGACCTGGTACCCCCCTGATGGTTGAGATAGGCTACCACTGTCGAATTGTCTGATCTCACCTGTAGGCTTGCGCGATTTTTCGATTTAATCGTGAAGTTCGATTTATTTTTAAAATGACGATTTTTACGACATAATTGAGGAAAAATCGGAAAATCATCAAAAATTTCATGTTTTAAAAAAAATCTGAAGTGTGTACTTTTGCGTCGCATTTTATCAGTACATGAGTACAATTATAATCGATTCATGCCTGTGTTTGTTGTGTTTATATCCCGCCGTGCCAAATAATTACTAATCACAACACAAAGCTCTACAATAAACAAGCTAACAATAGCGAGGTAACACCTTTGTCATTGAGAAAACCAGCTAGTTATTCCGTCGAATCGCCATATAATTTTCTTTCTTTCGCTGCAGACCCTGAGTCTGTCATGAAATGCCAAGTATATACTTAGTTGCAGAGTGTTAGGCAATCAGTGAACATAATTCTTTTTAATTCTTTTAGCAATTTCAGGCGGTGTAATAATTTTTCCTTTTTGATTCGGTTGTCATGTCAAATTAAAGAAAATAAAGCAAGAGCATTCCAGATTGTTTAATTTTGAACTGTGCGTTATGTTGATTACTCTTAAATGTAAATCGTACATTCTGAAAGCAATTATAAACTGCTCTATAGGACGAGTTTACGCCGTTACACTCGTACCTACTCAAAGCTCCCGTCCTATGTATGTGGATTGCCCAGTATCTCCACGGGTACCAATATTAAAGTCTTCGCGTTACTCCGATAATGACCTAAACTGGTCCTACAAAGGGAGGCTATAAGCGGAAGCTGATACATCATGTAATTTATATTTTTTTCTTGGCAACATTTTATCTCTAATTTTGATGAAATAAATAACGTTTATTAAACTATACGCAATATTTAGGCAGTCCCAATTAATAATTTCACTCCCGCGATGATGGATACAAGGTATACATTAGGCATAGATTGCAGGAAATGTCAATTTCCCTTTCTCCGAGATCTAACAATACTCACCATTCTGTTACTTCTGATATACAGCTGGCCCTGACAGCGGCTCTAGGATTATAGACTTAGAAAGCTTTACCGACTCCTGGGAACCGGGTACTCGGCTCCCAACTGCCGAGTACCCGTTTACCATAGAGCTCATATTGTTTGCATAGCCACCAAACAAGAGAAAACTATGGCTTGCCTCCGTGGGGCTGGGAGGCTGGGTCCGTAACAGAATGGTGAGTATTGTTAGATCTCGGAGAAAGGGAAATTGACATTTCCTGCATTCTCCTTCGATCAATACTCACCATTCTGTTACTTCTGATATACACCAGATTTGATCAGTAACCTGGTGGGAAGGGGCAAGCCATACATGCTAATTTTGCCCCTTGGAGAAAGATTTTAGACTTCAAACTTGACTAAAGGAGACCTAAAAGGACCGTCAAGTTCACGGAACCGAATCACATTCGCGTCACAGCCCCCCCCCCCTTTTCCTCCTAAGAAAAGGGAGAGAACTAACGAACATGTATCTCGCCTGAAAACACCAATATGCCAAGAGGGTTAACTACTCCCTGCATATTCCATGTATTAGCCTGGGAATGAGCATGAATATATAAGATGAATGAACATGATACATATACATAATACAAAAAACTCTCACTTGTTGAATTACCTTATGATAACAGGACTTCAGACGTACCGCCTACAACCATTCACCGGTTCGGCCATCAGTGACACAATCTGGTTGACATCCTCTCGCTTGACCATGCCTGCTTTAGGTTCTTTTCTTACCAAAGTGAAAAAAGGGGAAAAGCAGTGTGGTCACTAACTATCATTTCAAAACAGCTAAAGCGAGTGGATTGGCTGAGTCTGACACATCCCTCATATAGTAATCCGTAAATGAGGACTCACAGTGCCATTGCGCAACGGCCATGATGTCCTCTAACGGAACACCATTGTAAAGGGCGGTCGAGGCGGCTATTCCTCTAACATCGTGTGCCCTTACGCCCTGCACCTGGTGCCCAGTCGCCATCTCATGAGTAGTCTGAATGCATTCGACCACCCAACGAGAGATAGTATCCATGGATGCGGCGCCATAAGGCTTTTTATGGCAGATCCACAGATGTCTATCGTTCGACCGTAACGAGTCAGTCCGTTTCTTGTACTTAGTCAAAGCACGGACCGGGCACCAGACACTGGCATCACGATCAAACCTGGTTAACTTCGGTATAATGATCGGTTTGCCGGGATATCTCAAAGATTGGTTCTTTGACATAAATTCTGCTCTTGGCAGAAGACGCAGACCTTCTCCAGAAACAATAAATCGGTTCCTCTCTGCCGAAAGCGCATGGATCTCACTGCGCCTTCTAGCTGAGGAAGCTGCCAATAGAAAGACCGCCTTTAGAGTCAAATGCTTTAGACTAGCCGAACGCAACGGTTTGAATGGGTGCTTGGCCAGTACATTAAGCACTAAAGATAGACTCCAGGCTGGAATGACTACCGGTTGTCTCGGGCGGAGATTGCTCATTCCCTTCAACATCACGTTTAACTGGGCCACCTCTGGACTATCCCTGTTGGCTAGACAAGGGATAACTGATACCAAAGCTGACTTGTATCCAGCAATTGTGACGGGAGCTAGTCCTGTAAAGAACAGCTCACAGAGAAAGTCTGCTATTTGCTGAATAGTGGATTGAAAGGTATCAATACCCTTTTCTTCACACCAGTCTGCAAATCTGTTAACCTTGTTGTTATATGACTTGAAGGTTGACCTCCTTCTCGCAGCCGCGACGAAATCAGCAGCCTGTCGAGAAAAGCCTTCCGACGTGGAACGTTGTTTGACAACATCCACGCAGTCAATTTGAACATTTCTGAACGCTCGTGTAGGAAGCGTCCCTTGGCCTGGGAGATTATGTTCTGAATCTCGGGCAACTGCACAGGATTTTCCACCAGCAGATCTAGAAGATCCGTGAACCACGCCCTGCTCGGCCAATACGGCGCTATTAGCAGGACCAGACACGGCTCCTCCCTGACCTTCACCAATACCTTCGGTAGAAGAATGGTGGGTGGGTACGCGTACGCGTGCATCCCTCTCCAGCTTATCGCCAGAGCGTCTGTATCGACGGCATTTGGATCTGGAATCGGCGAGACATATGTCATGATTTGAGCATTTTCCTTTGTGGCGAACAAGTCCACGTTGGGTTTGCCCCAATGCTCGAAGATCCGTCGCAGAACTGGAGGGTTGAGGGACCATTCTGTTGGCAAGATTCTCTGTCTGCGAGACAAAGCATCCGCCAGAATGTTCAATCGGCCAGGAATATGAGCTGCTTTCAAAACAACCGAGTAATTCCTGCACCATTGAATCAAGTGCCACACCCTGATGCACAGGGTGGGCGACCTGGTCCCGCCTTGGCGATTTATATATGATACTACTGTCGAATTGTCCGACCGTATCAATATCACCTTGCCCCTGATCATCGGAAGGAACTCTTCCAACGCCAGTTCCACTGCCATCATTTCCAACAGATTGATATGCAGCTGACTCTCTGGGAGAGTCCATGTGCCCGAGACCTGGTGTTCTCCCAGGCAGGCACCCCACCCTTCCAGCGATGCATCCGTGTAAACGGACAGCTGGGGGTGGGGTAGGTGCAGCGAAACCCCTATTAGGAGATTCTGACGCTGTTTCCACCATAGAAGATGCGATATTATCGGCTCCAAAACTGGCACCAGTTTTGACAGGGGTTCTGTTCTCTGTTTCCACAGAGACATCAGATACAACTGGATAGGTCTTCGCATTAGAGCAGCGTACGGGATAACCTGCTCCATGGAGACCATCATGCCCAGCATCTGAAGGAACCGCCTCGCCTGAATGTGGTTTTCCACTCGAAAACTCCTGAGGATGGCTAACAGAGACACCACTCTGGGCTCTGATGGGTAAACCCTGCCCTCCTCGAGGTCGAATCGCATCCCCAAATAAACGAAATGTTGAGTGGGCGTCAACTCAGATTTCTCCTCGTTGACTATCCAGCCTAGATCTGAAAGTAACTTCAGAGTCAGAGCAGTATCCACGTTCAACCTGGCTGCCGAGTCTGCCTTGAGCAGCCAGTCGTCTATGTAGGTGTGTAGCGCCACGTTCTCTTTTCTGAGAAACGCTGTCACCGCAAGGACCACTCTTGTGAAAACCCTCGGAGCTGTCGACAGGCCAAACGGGAGAACAGTAAACTCCCATACTTGATTCTGAAACGCAAATCTCAGAAACCTGTGCCAACTCCGATTCATCGGAATGTGGAAATATGCATCTTTCAGATCGATCGATACACACCACATTCCTTTCCTCAATCCCACCATTACCGACCTCGGCGTTTCCATCTGGAACCGAGGCGTATGGATAAACCAATTTAATGGCCTGAGATTGAGTATGGGTCTCCATCCCCCCGTGCTCTTGGGGACAAGGAACATGTTTGAATAGAAGCCTGGAGTGTTCCGATTTGCTGGTTTTATTGCTCCCTTCAGAAGCAAACCCGACACTTCCTTTTGAACGGCTTCTAACTTGTCTGGCTCCCTTGGTACGGGTGTCCAGACAGGTGCCAAAGACAGATTTTGTGGCGGAAAGTCCCACCACTCCGGCATGTAACCCTGGGATAACCATCCCAGGACCAGACTGTCTGACGTCACACCTCGCCAAGCCTCGACGAAACGCATGAGCCTTCCACCCACCATAGACGCCTAACGGGGTTGTCCGGCTCGCAGTCCGCCCCCACCCCTCTTTCTTAACGAGAGACAGTGAGAACCATTTCGTTCTAGGCACGACGGGTATAACTGGCACCGCTGTTCCTGTCGCACAGGTGCGGTCCAGGCGGATATGAAGGGAGCTTGCGTACCCTCAGGTACGCTTCGGCCCCTTCTGTCCGCCCTTTGAGGCCTTACCCTTACCCTTCCCCTTCCCACCTCTAGGGCGGTCAGGAGCAACATTGGGGAGGGTAGGCGCCTCTACAACCTTCCTGGGTTTCTTCGCCGGCGGCGGCTCCGAGAACCCAGCCGAAACAGACGTCGCAATAGGCCTGGCTTTCGCCTTTTCTCTTTCTTTGAAGGCTGTCCCGTTAGCGGTTTGCCCACAGCCCCTAGTGCGTGCGCTTGCCGCACTAGGTCTAGCTGTAGATTTACCGCTAACCGATTCTGCGCGATACTGGCGGTGTCCTCTAAGATGGCCCGCGCTTGGCCACCAAAGATGCTAGGCCCTGTCAGGGGCGTCCCAAGAAGACGTTCCCTGACTGCCGTAGCCGGACGCATATGGTCAATGACCATTTGCCTCCTGGACTTCGTCACTCGCGCTTGCACCCTTACCAATGCGTCCATTGACAGCACCAAGCCGTCATTAACACACGATAGCGCCACAGGTGGCACAGGGTGGCCTGCCCCCGCTTCAGCCCACACCGACTGAAGTAGACGATAAGAGTAATTGACAGCGCTCATCGCTGCCCTCACACCCTCATCGCATAGGGCCAGGACTTCTTCCTGGTGTACCTGGGACTTATCCACCAGTGACGGACCGGGACCACCCGACCCGCACTCTGGACGCCCAGTACCCATCGGTCATCCTCCGTGACCGACGGGACTACACCATACCTGTCGTATTCACCCCGCGGAATACGACATCTTGCCCGCACCTCCCTGGAGGCCGCAGGGAGCTGACCCTTGGTCATTAGTTGTTTACTATAAATAGCATCCAACAAATCAATAAACCGTGGATCCAGTCCCACTGACTGGATCCGGGCCGCGGGCAAAATCCCCGTCCTAATCGACGCAACCGACGGACGGGGCGCATCTTCATCGGCCGTGGCCGAAACCACAGACGGGTCCACTCTGGCTAGACACGCCAGAGCATCAGACCAATCTACCTCCGAAGAAGATACCCCCGCAAACACGTCACCCGTTGACGTGCTCACGGGTCTGCCAGCCACGGCCTCCCGGCAAGGAGCCACGGCTGACACGCCAGGCACTCCACTACCACACGGTTCCGCCGCCACCCCATGAAACACTCCGGTCCATGGGGTAGGTCCGCACGGAAAACCGTACGGACCCGTAACCGTCGCGGAACCATAGCCGGACACGGGCGCCAACGGCACCCCATGTCCGGCTGCCGGACCAGGCGAGATAGGTGAGTACCCCGCCTGGCCCGGCACACCCGTTCCCCTGACGGCTATCTAGCAACCCGTCAACATAAGAAGGGAATAGAGCTCGCAGGGAGCTCGCAGGGATTGAGAAGTTTTTCTCATAGCATCGGTTCCTCTTTACTTGGGCCGTGTAAAATGAGGATTCGTCCATCAAAAGACTACCATTCTCATCTTCCTTCTCACCCTAGGATGAGAAGGTTGCCAACGATCCCTGCTGAAAGCTGTGGACCCTGCTTCCAATTCGAAGGGAGGCCTGTGGCTCGGCTACTCGCAGCACCAGTGTCCAAGGAATCTACAGACCCGGTATCCAGGGTTGGCAGCAATTTCCCGGTGCAGGAAATACTGGTAAATACTTCCCCGGGAAATACTTTAAAAAAGCGGGAAGAACTGAGAGACACTCTAATACTCATCAGATTCAGAAGTGCTAAATTGTAAACTAAATGTCTTAAATATATTAATCGAAGCAAGATTGGACAGGCAATGGTCAAACCAGGAAGTGATTTACAATTTCGAGGCACCTCTGGAGATAGCTGCTTCGAGACACAATGCAGCAGTTTTTGCTAATGAGTATTGAAGCTGGGGATCTGGACTTATGGGCATATCCTTTCGTCCAGAAACAACATACGCCCCGTACGGTATAAGAGTAAAACCAACTATATATTATTAACAAAATGTTATATATATACAGAGTGTGTAAGGTAACTTTTTTACATATTTCTGCGGACTGTGTGCCTACTAGGAGTTTGAATCACTGACCCTATATGTTCATGCAGTTGGGCAGTAGTCGTCAACAAAATCCGAAAACAGGTGTCAGTGGGCTCATACCTTTTCTGCCTTCCCCTTCTTCTGTACGAATTCATGTACACTCGCAGTCCCAATGGCACGCCTTTCCGACAAACGTTCTGCAAGCTCGATGCTAAGAGTTTAACGACAATCTACTACACAGCTGTAAAACGGGTGTTGTCAAAATATTGAAGTAAACACTGAAATTAGAAATGATTCAGAATCACGGGCAATTACGAAATGCGGATTCTCCGGATTTGCTGAAGCCAGCGGATTTTAGTCAATATCAATATCAATATCAAAAATCTCGGGACAAACATCTCTCCGAAACCTTAAGGGAAACCTTACTCATATTAAAGATGCTGTTCATATCTTCAGACGTAGAGCACAAGTAACCTTTTTCACCATTCCATACTATTCATAGTTGCATGGAACCGAGGCCATGCAGGGTCATAATAAACCAGAATCCTATGCCAGACAAGATAATATATTAACAAAATACATCGACCAGGCAAATGACTACATCAGAGAACTAGATTTGTCACTAAATACATATTCTCCGAACCTTAATGTTGATCTAGAAAAATCTCGTAAGCGAAAGTGTGACAAATACACCAGATATTCAATTAACGTTGGTCTCCTTCGAGACGGTGCACACCCAGGTCCTCTCCTGTATATCGCATGGGTTCACAAACTTGCCAATATAGTATATATAGATTGCTTCTAATACAAATAACGGCTGTGATTATCAGAAATTGGTAGTGATTTGCCCTATCGATCTCCTGGTGTTAACATATCGTGTCCTTGAGTCAAGTGTTTCGCTTGGGTTTTTAGTCACCATTGGCTGAAATTGTAGAAATTTGTATCTATAGATTGCTTCTAATACTAGTAACTGATGTCATCATCAGAAATTGGTAGGGATTGCCCTATCGATCTCTTCGTGTTACCGTATCGTGTCCTCGAGTCAATTGTCTCGCTTGGTTTTTTAGTCACCATTGGCTGAAAGTGTACAAATTTGACATGGATAGCTCTACCTTTCATCAGATAAAATCACCTTTAGAAGTGCTCAACACAAACGTCAACATGTCAACGAATACCTTCCTCCGTCTCAACTGAATGAGCATGGTAGGGATTGCCCTACTAACCAAATAGCAGCACAACCAGCACATATCTATAGGGACTGTACTATCGCCGTTATATCCGTCATTTCAGTGAGATTGCTTCACCCCTCTACAAGAGCACCGAAAAAGATCGACTATTCGAGTGGATGAGTGAGTGTGAAGGTTCCTTCAGGGCGCTGAAGGAACTCTTGATGACCACCGCAATTCTTGCTCATCCTAATCCAAACCTCGATTTCATCTTAGACACGGACGCGTCGGCTTACGCTATCGGCGCGGTTCTATCTCAGGTCACAGAAGATGGAACAGAGCAGATATTGGGTTATGGTTCACATACTCTGAATAAAATGGAGAGAAAATATGCAACCACCAAACGAGAACAACTAGCAGCAGTACATTTCATCAAGTACTACGAGCACTTTCTGTACTGGCGCCCCTTTACACTCCATACAGATCATGCCTCACTACACTGGCTAAGGAACCTAAAGAAGCCAGAGGGCCTGGTAGCGAGATAGCAGGAATCCCTGCAGGCCTATAATTTCAATGTTGTTCACCGTCCCGTCAAATTGCATGGTAATGCCGACGCCCGCACGGAGGCTGAACACGAAGAGGCCGCCACCGTGACACAGTCAACACAGCCATCTCCGGAGTTCCCCGAGTTGAGGTGCGCAGAGTGGAATCCGGAGAAAACCGCACACGACCAAACAACAGACATGCAGACACGAAACATATATGCGTGGATCCAGGAGGGGGTACATCCTCCAAAGGAATCGGTAACACCACTATCCACCACGGCTAAATATTATTACAAACGGTTCGAGGAATGTCACCTGATAAATAACGTTCTCTACATTAATAAACGTCTGGTTGTCCCGGAAAGTTATCGTAACCTCATAATACCACAACTACATTATAGCGCCGGGCATCTGGCCATGGAAAGGACTGTTACCCGTATCAAATCGAGATTCCACTGGATCGGAATTCATGATAGTGTCAAGGCAGGGGTTGCCAAATGTATCCCATTCCAAAGATGCGCTGTTGGCGAGCACTGCATCGCACCCTCACCAAAGAGGGATAGGCTCCTCGAAGGGTAAGGGTAACAGGTGGCAGTGGGATCGTGGGGACCCGGGGGCATGTAAAATCGTGATATAGTGCAGAGGAGATACTGAAGGCCTCCGTGTCTAACGAAGGATGAATTAACATCCTATTGTGGTACCGTCTAGTCGGTGTATTGTTCGGGCTACCAAGATTTTTGGTTCATCCTGTCTCGGTAAGTGGACATGCGTGGTAGGAGGCGACAAACCTCACCCAGGGCTAGACTCTGCAGATTCGTTTTGGGTTTTTGCGATCTGGTGGAGGGGCCCTGCAGGCAAGGCCGGAGAAAACGGTCAAAGTTTGTATACTGTTGGAAGATAGATGCGGATCAGACCATCAGTTGCACCTGAGCATGAGCTCATATGGTGATCACTATCGAGTGGGTCGCCGGCCAGTCGTCTTGATCATGTCGGTTCATCTGTGTGGTCAAGATGGCTCAATGCACAGTCAGGCCATGGTATAAGCATTCGTTTTGCGAGCCATGCCTCCCATGATCAAAGATCATGAAAAGTGATTCTTTGGGAAGTGGGAGAGCATATGCGTGAGAGGGGCCTCACATGATGATCGTGGACTATGTCTCTCAATCATGTATCTTGGGCATGCTTCTCGATCTCATGTTAGACTAGTGTCCCATGGGCTATGTTCTTCGATCATGTTTTTATGAGCCGGAGTCTCATGTAGGACTAGCTGTCCAACGTTTTGATTATACTTCTTATAAGACATGGTCCTTAGTCTCGTACGCATATGTGGGAATGGCACCTAGCCTAGGCCGCGTTCCTGCGTGAGGAGCTGTGTGACGTCCCGTGACAAAGACAGACCACACCGGGAAAGGCTCAAATTTTCCCGGTGTCTAAAAACTATGACAGGACACCAACCGTCGTGTAATGGGAGATGAACACATCCCCCTGTCCAAAGGCCACCCTCTCCAGTAGGCCTACCATACTCCCCCGTGAGCAGTCAGGACATCACACCACAGATAGAACATCATCACATACAGAATACACTTGCCCTCAAGACTGGATACGTCAATTCATCATTGCGCATACATCACATACATACTTGGTTATACTCAGCATAACAGAGACATTCAACACTGGCAACAACATCATTTACCATCACCTATTGTCATTAATTCATTCCCGGTAGAGACATAAAACTCCCGCAACAGTTGTACCCGCACCAGATGCGGGAGAAATAATATCTCTCACAATCTCCCACCTCCCGCAATAACAACAGACTCGGCCATCGCCATAAACAGCACATATGTTTCCGATCAACCATGTGTTTCCAAGGGCCACGTGACTTTTACTGCTATTTCCAGTAAATTGGATCAAACGTTTTAAACAAAAGAGCGCCCAAATACGCGACTACCACAGCGTGATGGAGGAGTGGCGAGGGTGAGTCGGGGGTAATTGCCGCTGATGTTACCAGGCTCCCACACACCCCATCGGGCGGTCCAGCCTAAAATTAAAACAGGCAAGTGTATAAGCATCCAATCTGTAAAACCTCATCATGGTAATTAAAAGGTGATGCTCCACGGGAATAAGTAGTACCCTGTTTTTATGTTGATCGGAGAATTTTGAATGTGCTAAAGTAAGACTAAGTTAGTGAGCCATTCCTCTTATAATTAAAAGTAGTCCCTTTATATGGGAGGAATTAATCCTGTGATGCTTAGAATGGGAAAGAGAAAAATTTCCATATAGGGCTGACCGAATCACCTTCAAATCTTCCAGGTGTGGTCATCTGCCATCTATGACGTCACTAAATAGCATAAAAGGAGGAAGCAAGCTCTGAAACTTCGTCTTCCCATTAAAACTCGACACCAGGGAAGAACAAATGGCATTAGGCTTCTTTGGTGTCGAAAACTAAATTCTGCCGTTTCCTTATTATTAATTCATTATTACAAAACTTGGCCTGGAAAGTTAAAAATGAAGAGATAGGGTTTTAGGTTTTAATTAGGTTCCCGCAACCAACTACCATGCGGGAACGAGATGTCACTCCTCGAAGATTTAGCGTTGTCGGATTCATCTGAAGACGAATCGGTACCAGTTTCAAAAAGATTCCCGTGCAGCTCGTTATTAGCTAGCAGAGAACCATGTACCAGAACTTTTACTAGAAATTCCGACCGCACTCCTCATGTTAATAATAATAATAATAATAGGATATTTATAGTGCGCTATAATTCCACGCAAATATTGCGTGCTCTAAGCGCTTACAATAATAAAATAAAATGATCATACAGTTGGATATGCCTGACGGAACAAAAACGTTTTAAGATTTGATTTAAATATAGCTAGAGTGGATGAAGATTTAAGACTAGCTGGAAGATCATTCCATTCTGTAGAAGCAACAAAAGCAAATGTTCTGTGACCATAGGTTTTTGATTTAACTTTCGGAATTTTAAGCAGGTTTAGATTTGCAGATCTAAGTGGCCTGCTTGGCGTGTACGTTTCTAGCAGTTCTGAAAGGTAGGTTGGTGCTGTAGATATGATACATTGATAGGTTAGGCAGAGGACTTTGAAGCGTATTCTCTGTTCTATTGGAAGCCAGTGAAGATCTTGGAGAATGGGACTGATATGATCACTCTTACGCTTTAGGGAAACAACTCTAGCGGCTGCATTCTGAATTGCTTGGAGTTTGCGCATAGCATCTTTTGAGGCACCTATAAACAGACTGTTACAATAGTCTAACCGTGAGATAATTAATGTTAGTACCAGCATAATAGCAGCTTCGCGAGTTATGTATTTTCTGATGTTTGATATATTCCGCAGCTGCATAAAACACACCTTACGCAGATAACGGACATGATGTTCCATACTAAGTTCATTGTCTAACATGACACCCAAGTCCTTAACAGTGTCTACCAAGGGAATTTGAGCTGAGCCGATGGTAATCGCAGATAACTCTGTTTTGGCACGCCGAATTGCTGGCCCAATCAACATCGCTTCGGTTTTATCATCATTCAACATCAACATGTTAGAGGTCATCCATAATTTAATATCGGAGCAACAGTTTGTTATTTGATTGGAAGCGATAGTTGCAGTGGATGTGGATGGCGTAAAATTGTTGATTAGTTGAGTATCATCTGCGTAAAGGTGTCTTTTGATACTATGTTTTTCGATCACTGAACCTAGTTGTCGAGTGTACAGGGTGAATAGAACGGGGCCCAGTATAGACCCTTGTGGTACACCGCACGTAAGCTGGATAATAAGGATCATCTCCTCCAGACAGCCTTCTGTGTAACGTGTCAATATCTCTATGCCGTTACCCGCTACGGAGTGACCCATGCGCTCCGTCATAAGCACCATGTGTTAGAAGTGAAATTAATTCCTGGGGAAGAAAGTGAGGATCGTGCCACTTTAGCCACACGTTTTGAATCTCGGTTATCGGTTAAAGTTCTCCCGATCGAGAAGATGGCCGGCACGAAGAATACTACCCGCAGACATCCCGTTAGTCATCGTCCTCCCGCGGCTACCTTAGCTAATATACCAGCAGCCAGACGTGAAATTCTACCCTCAGTCGCGTCAGGGAGTGCTATTCCACTTCCAGTCACCACATCCACACTGGTCCTGAAGCAGAGCAAGAAGCACAAATCCTCGGCAGAATCCAGTCCGGCAGCACCCGCATCTGTAACCAGCAACAAAACCATAATCACTACACCCGCACCCATATTGTCCAGAGCAATCGCGTCCAGTCAGCCTATATCGGTAGTTATCACCCCGCCTACGGAGATGGAGATTCCAAGCTACCCACAGTCGCCATCTCCTCCTGACCTAACAATAGACGAGGGACCGGGACCATCGCAGCCTACATCTATTAGCATCACTCCAACCCATGTCATCCAGCATCCACATCCCAGTCTTTCTGATCCAGCAATCAGGAAGGGGACTATGCCTGAACGACCATACATGGGAAAAAGACGTATCGCATCAGAAGATCAGTGGTGCGACTCATGGAAAATTACTATTTATTTATTTATTTTTGAAATACTTTTCTTTTTATTATATACGTTAGATCAATTGAATCCCGTCCCAGGCAACTGAGTTGCCCAGCTGTGTCCCACACAGAATGAGCACTGCAGACTCCGGTGTTGTAAGAACATTGTGTGCGACGTAAAGTATACAACACCCCACAGTGCAATAATGTCATAATCACGTCATGCAGTCTCAGCTATGCTGAGGCTGCCTGATAAACAAACTTTTGAGTTATTATTATGTTCTATTTTTCTTATTATTTTTCTTCCTGTCTTAGATGTCAGGACGGCTATGAGGTCAGCGAGAGCTGCCCGTTGCGGACCCGCAATAACGGGCCACAAATATTTTTAATCAAGATACGTGTTGCGTACCCCATTATTTACCCGGGGTGCACAAGTAATTCGGCCATAATATTTTAAATACCCTGTTACGTGGAAATTATATATTTGATATACATATATTTTATATATTATTATATATATTAACTTAAATTGTGATACTTTGGAGCTTGGGTGTTCTCTGCAGAGATAATAATTATCCGCACCCAAAGAGAACACCCATGTGAGCTATTGTTAAGGAATCATTGACTAAATAAAGTTAAAATTACGCACCAAAACATTGAAACAAAACCAAAAAAAAGAAGACATGGAAAAATAATTCCGGGTCAAAAATCAAAACTAAAAGTATGCCTCTCCTCTCCTCTTTGGCACCTCTATGTGCTCTGTCTCGTGAACACGCGTCTATTGCGTTACTACTCCTCTCTGGCCACGCACCTGCCCGGGAAGTCTATAATTCCCATCTAGCGTACATCCGTGCGTCAATCCGCAATACCACGGATGTCAAACTAGGAGGGGGTGGTGTAGTTCAGATCGACCGTTCAGGTGTCAGCCATACCAGCTAAGCTTGGTACGCGCCGCCCATCCTGGATTCGTTCCATGAACACGCCCCACCCCTGGGTAGAGCTATAAGCGTATATGGGCCTATGAGAGAGATCGCGTTGTAAAAACGACTAAGTTCGTTAAAGTGCATAGGGCACATGCGCACGCTTAATACTATTTTTGACACGACGAAGATAGGATGGCGCTTTTAGTGTACTGAGTGGGTACATTGTAATCCTTTCTAATTATTTGTTCCCACCGAATCTGGCATCAATCAAGACCAGAATTCGACAGGCTTTCCGATTCTGTAAACCATTTCAAAATCAGTTAAGAAATGGCTGAGTTATCCACGGAATATCCCTTTTTGATTAACTGCAAAATATTGCTGTGCCGTCGTAACCACGTGTACGCAGAAATTCTAGAATGTTCTAGAACATTCGACTGCGTCATTATTATCTACGCGCTGATTGGCTAGTGCTCAACCGATGATTGGTTGAAACCAGCGCCTATGACGTCACAGGTAGTATAAAAGGAGATGAAATCCAGAACTCGAGAGCATCCTCGGCCAGGGGCCGATAGGTTGGATCTGTGTCAGCTACTATCAGCAAGACAGGCATTAAGCAGATTACATCTGTCTCGGGAGGCTTCTCTCCCGTAGCCACAGCGGCAATCCAACCCACCGCACTAAAAGCAATTTTGTATCTCCCGATTGTGCGGGAGAATTTTTGGAACTTTTGAATATTGTTCACGAATACATCAAGAACTAACTCGGAACACGAACTTGCGGTGAGGCCTTTCCCGGCCTTAAAATGTGATTCTACAGATGTAGATGTTCTTTGGTGGATGACTCGCCGGATCTTCCGGCCATGCCAAAAAGTGGTTATCCAACCTAACCAGCACTGATCTTGTGCAGGTTTATTTTAACATTTTGACCGCAGCAAGTGAACTTTGCCTGGTACGTCTGCAGAGGTAACTGACGTACCCTGCACCATTAAGCTTAATTATGTATCTTCATCCATATTCAACAACCCCCGCTTATGAACGGGTTGTTATCAACTTCCAACCATACCATCGGTGTTCGGGAACTTTTGTCTTAGCAGTAATGTTATTGGATCTCTTATGTAGCTCGCGGGGTAGTGTCGGGCCGTTCCGGTGTCTGGTGTCGACTCACCACGCCGCAAGTGCATGACGAATGATGACACTGGTTAGCTTCCGGTCTCGCGGTTACAGATCCCATGCGATATTGCCCTACGGGTAACAAAGACCGGCTACTAAGGCCGGTGGAACTCAATCATTCCGGTGGGGCCGTGCGACCATCGTCACGAACATTAAACACTACAGTCTCATCCCAAGAGTTTGTGTCAACAGTATGCCTGTCCATAGCAATTTCGTGATCTATGGACTTACAAGATTTGATTTGGTGACCTAATTAAGATAAGTCTATACAATGGTTTTAACTAAACAGACCGTCAAGTATGCTCGATAAATATAATGAGCATACGAAAATACAAGACATAGAGACAGTCTGATGAAATTTTAAACATGGTGCTCCCGGAGGTACCACACAGACTCGTAGGTCCGCAGAGGTATCCCCGTAAGGGAGGCGCCCGCACACGAGATAACTAATTAACTTAATATAAGCTATTATACCTCTAAGCTGTAAGGAAAGAAGATTCTCTTTTATAGTGTCGAAAAATCATGTGCCTCACGCAGGCACTACTCCTAGTGCTAGTTTGGGTGAGGAGTATTATTCTCGTGTGGGCCGTCATCACTGAATCCTTGCGAGAGGCAAGTGCCTCGCGCGGGCCTCCATCACAGGAAAATGTTGCCATCGCTCAAAGCGGGAGAAGAGCATTGGCCGAAGAGGCTTACTCTAATATTCAACCAAAATGCTGTAAAGAAAAGAAAAGTGAAATTATGACGATATGGTTGCGTGCTGTTTTACGTGAAGACGGGACGAGCAATTCCCGAAGGATTCCCACGTCACCGTCTTATGTAGTTTTCAATATGCTATATTAGTAGTTGCCGCCTTTATTTATGTGGGCCTTCTTCTATGCCTAACCTCATGTTTAGCTTTTAGAGACAAGAACTATTTTAGGCCGAAAATGGCTGGCGTCTACCTAGCCTTTAGATATGGCTGTCATTGAGAATGGATGGCCCAAGACATCAATACTTAAGACAGCGTGCATACATGTTACTTTGCAAGATCTCCAAACTGGGTAAGAATCCGGACATCTTGCTCCGTAATCACATAAAACGTCACAGGACATTGGTTACTCTTTACAGAAGCAAGTTTAGGCAACTGATCGATCGTTATGGTGGGGGTAAGAGAGACGAATACACACTGTGAATGTCTGTCCCGTGAGTCTAGACATTCTTACAGAACTCGGTAGGGATGCGCATCTCGCCCGCTACCAGGTCCTACAGAGCTATCTGTTTAACCTGACATTAGGTTTAAACGCAAGTTGCCCAGTCATGCACTGCGGTGCGGGAGGATTGTTCAGCAGATAAAAGAAAATAATAATTAAGATATGTTTTAGCAGTGCTTCCTACCTTGGCAAGGGTAACTAACTATCAAGTATCCAAAGATACGCGGGGGAATGTGTGTGACACCACACCCTGGCCATCACTGCTCAGAAACCCCAATAGTTTCCCAGGGTCGGATCAGTCCATGGTGTGGATAGGGACATCCAAACAATTAAGAAGCCATAAGGCTTAGTGGAACATGAAGAGAGACAATAACTTAGAAATGTGAGGCCCATTAGGTATGTTAGCCAATTTTACACAACCTTGCCGGATTGCAGGGCTAAATTATCGCAACTACCGGAAAAGAGGCGTACACTATACGTCTCCTGCTGAAGAGATTGTCTCTAATCATATTAAACTTATCCTGCACCGTTAAGCTTAGTTCTGTATCTTCATTCATATTCAACAACCCCAGTTTATGATTGGGCTGTTGATAACTTCCATCCGTACCATCGGTGTACAGGAACTTTCGTCTTAGCAGTAATGTTATTGTATCTCTTACTGACTACTCGTTAGACATTCTATATGGTGATTACAGTCCTGAGTTCGATCCGCTCCCGTCCTGGACTGCATGCGGAAATCTTGTTTGCGGGAACCGACATGCGGGAACTTTCCAGCTTCCAGAGAACGCCTCAACTCACATCACACCAAGGGTAACATATCAATTTCAGTAACACGATAGCCCGTGCTTAAGAATGGCTACCGATTATTCAAGTAACTATACTTAACATTTTAATTATTCCGTTAATTACAGCTTTAATAATTATACTTTGTCTGTATAAATGGTCCCGATGACTAAAAGGCACAGTAACGGTCTTAGGACTGCTAGTTATAATTTCTGTATCTGTTTATAGTTATTCTTATTTTCCGCAAGGTGTTTTACTAACCGCACCGTAGTAGGTTTCTCAACCTGTACTTTATATATTATTCTGATCATGTCACATTGTATTGCTTGTTCTGGTTAATTTTTTATGGCAAGTAGCCATCAGTTTATATGTTTTGTTTATATACAGAAAAATATAGGACTGCAGTGCACGTAGGAAACACTATACAGCAACATTTATATATGCAGCATGTTCTCCCGCCACCAACAACCTTTCACTGAGGTCGCTGTCCGTGCTATAACTCTGTTTAGCCCAACATGCTACCAACTAAAAGCCTTTCTATTCAGCTCGATAGGATAGGTTTAATATGATTAGAGACAATTTCTTCATTAGGAGACACATAGTGGATGCCTCTTTTCCGGGAGTTGCGATAATTTAGCCTCGCACTCCGGCAAGGTTGTGTAAAATTGGCCAACATACCCAATGGGCCTCATATTTATAAGTTATTGTGTCTCTTCATGTTCCACTAAGCCTTATGGCTTCTTAATTGTTTGGATGTCCCTGTCCGTTCCATGGACTGACCCGACCCTGGGAAACTATTGGGGTTTCCGAGCGGTGATGACCAGGGTGTGGTGTCACACACATTTCCCGCGTATCTTCTGATACTTAGTAGTTAGTTATCCTTGCCAAGGTAGGAAGCACTGCGAAAACATATCTTAATTATTATTTCCTTTTATCTGCTGGACAATCCTCCCACACCGCAGTTGTAGTTCGGATCGACCGGTCGGGTACCGGCCATACCAGCTAAGCTGGGTACGCGCCACCCGTCTAGGATTCGTTTCCTGAACACGCCCCTCTGCGTAGAGCTATAAGCATATATAGGCCTATGGGAGAGAGAGCGTGTCTAAAAACGACTAAGTTCATTAAAACGCATTATGTGCATGTGCGCGCCGGGACGCTGTTTCTATGGAGCGTGTAGTTGTGACCTAGATAGGATGGCGCTTTTAGTGTACCGAGCTGGTACTCTGTAATCCTTATTGATTGTCTTTTCCCGTTAAATCTGGCATTAATCAAGACCATAATTCGACGGGCTTTCCAAATCTGTAAACCATTTCAAAATCGGTTGAGAAATGGCTGAGTTATCCAGGAAAAACTCTTCTTGATTATCTTCGAAATATTGCCGTGACGTCATAACCACGTGGACGTAAAGCTTCTAGAATGTTCTAGAACGTTCGACGACGATATTATTAGCTGTGCGCTTATTTGCTGTTGCTCGAACGATTATTGGATGAAGCCTGCGCCTGTGACGTCACGGAGAGTATAAAAGGAGGAGCGATCCAGTGATCGAGAGCATCCTCGGCCAGGGGCCGAACAGGTTGGAGCTGTACCAACTACTATCAAGCACGATACACGTCTTCTTTTGTTATGTGTCAGGTTTTTATCCCGTAGCGTGCAGTCTCCAACACACTGCACTGAAATAATTTTGTAACTCCCCCTCTGCGGGAGGAATTTGGAACTTTTGATAATCGTTCATGAATACTACATCTACATTCGGAACACAAACTTGCGGTGAGATCTTTGCAGCCAGAGTCTACAGATGTAGAGGCAGGGTGTTCTTTGATGGATTACTCGCCGGATCTGCTGGCCAGGCCTAAAAGTGGTATTTCAAATGACACGGCACCAATCGTGTAGGTTCTTTCAACTTTCGACCGCAGCAAGTAAACTCTGCCCGGTGCGTCTTCAGAGCTGGTTGACGTACCCAGCACCGTGAAGCCTTGTTTTGTATCTTCATTTGCCTCCAGCAACCCCTGCTAGTGATCGGGTTGTTTACACCTTCCATCCGTGCCATCGGTGTATGGGAACTTCCTTCACCACGTAGTACTATTGTATCTTTTGCTGACTGCTCGTTAGACATTCTATTAGGCCTACAGCACTAAGCGATGCACTCCCACCATGAACGTTCTTATGGGACTCTTGTTTGCGGAAAACAGCTTACGGGAACCAACCTGCGGGAACCAGCCTGCAGGAACTTTCCAGCTTCCGGAGAGCACATCATCTCACGTCGACTATGGATTGACGTGTCAATTTCATTGATATGGTAGCCTAACTTGGGAGTGACTACCAAGTATTCAAGTAACTATACTTCACCGTTTAATTGTTTCTCTATATAGGTTTTGTTAATTATCTCGTATCCGTATTAACGGTTCTGATGACTAAAAGGAACCGTGACGGTCTTAAGATTATCATTTCCTTCAATGTGTTGCTAACCGCACTATAGTAGGTTCGTTAACCTGTATTAATATATATCTATCTTAATCGTTTGACGCTGCATTGTTTGTTCTGGTTAGATTATGTATGTATGTGGCCAGTGGCCATCCGTTAACTTGTTTTGCTTAAGTTATAGAAAATATAGGACTGCAGTGCACGTAGGAAACACTATACAGCAACATTTATATATGCAGCATTTTCTCCCGCCACCAACAATTTTTCACTGAGGTTGCTGTCCGTGCGATAACTCTGTTTAGCCTGGCATGCTACCGACTAAATCTTTTCTATTCAGATCGATAGGATAGGTTCAAAATGATTAGAGACACTTTCTTCATTACATACTGTGTAATATACTCTTCTCTTCTGGCAGTGCGATAATATAGCCCCGCACTCCGGTAAGACTCATAACTCCAAGATTTTGTCTCTCTTCATATTCCTCTTAGCCTTGTGGCTTCTTAATTGTTTGAATGCCCCTATCCGCACCATGCGCTGATCTGACTGGGAAACTATTGGGGTTTCCGAACGGTGATGGCTAGGGTGCGGTATCACATACACCTCCCCACGTATCGTTGGATACTTAGTAGTTAGCACTTTAAGCCAATGTAGGAAAGCACTGCGAAAACACATGTATTAATTATTATTATTTTATTTACTGACAATCCTCCCGCACTGCAGTGCAAAACTGGCAACTTGTATATAAACCTAACGACAGGTTAAACGGTTAGTTCCATAGGACCCGGTGATGGGCAAGATACGTATTCTCACTGAATTCTGTTAAAATGTCTGGGCATGATATTTTGATCCGCCATGCCCTTACGGGAGGGACATTTACGGTGTGCATTCATCTCTCTTGCCCTCACCATAACGATAGCAGATATGGCCTAATAATGCTTTCGTGAAATGTAAACCATGTCTTGTAATGTTTCATGTGGCTACGAAGCGGAATGTCCGGATTCTCACCCAGTTCGGAAATCCCACTAAGTAACATGTATGAGCGCTGTCTACAGTATTCATGTCCTCAGGCATTTGTTCTCCATGACAGCCGTGTCTAATAGCTAGGTAGATATCGGCCAGTTGCGGGATAAACTAATTCTTGTTTTGAAAACAACTAAAAGGAATTAAGCAGAGCAGAAGGCCCGCAGATATAAAGCAGCAACTACTAACTCAGCATATTAGGAATCACATAAGACGGTGATGAAGAAATCCATCGGGAGTCTTCCATTCCGTCTTCACGTAAAACAGTACGCACCCCTATAGTCATAATCCCCCTAGGTATGGTCTTTTCTTTCTACAGCAAATTTATCTATTTGTTTGAAATATTAGAGGGGCCCATTTTTGTCTTACTATTCTTGTCCCACTTTAAGCTGTGGCGACACCTTCCCGAGATGGATGCCCGCGCGAGGCACTTGCCTCTCGCAAGGATTCAGCGACGATGGTCCACGCCAGGATAATACTCCTCACCCAAACTAGCACTAGGAGTAGTGCCCGCGTGAGGCACATCATCTTTTTCATCTGAGATAGCCTTCTTCCTTTCAGCTTAGAGGTATAATAACTTTTATTAAGTTAAATAGCTATGTCTCGTGTACGGGAGCCTCCCTTGCGGGGATACCTCTGCGGACCTACGAGTCTGTGTGGTACCTCCGGGAGCCCCATGTTTAAAAGTTCATATACCTGCCTCTATGGCTTGTATTTTCGTATGCTCTTACTGTAGTTTTATCTAGCATATATTCAATTAGTTAGGTAAACGCATTGTATAGACTTATATTTTTAGGTCACCAAATTAAATCTTGTAAGTCCATAGATCACGAAATTGCTATGGACAGGCATACCGGCGACACAAATTTTTGGGATGACACCGTTGTGTTTAATGTTTGCGACAATGGTCGCATGCCCCCCCCCCCCCCTGGAACTGGAATGATTGAGTTCCACCGGCCTTAGGAGCTGGTTTTTGCTTCCCGCATGGCAGTCTTGTTCAAGGTCCGTCACCCAGAGACTGGATGCTGACAAGCGTCATCACTCGTCGTGCACTTACGGCGCTGTGCAGCGAGTTGACATGAGACATAGGAATGGCCCGACACTACCCGGCAAGCCACACAGTGCATAACTGGGTAAACTTGCATCTAAACCTAACGTCAGGTTAAAAAGATAGCTCCATAGGACCTGGTGACGAGTGAGATGCGCATCCCCACCGAATTCCATACGAATGTCTGGGCAACATATCAAGACCTGCCACACCCTCACAGGAAGGACATTCACGGTGGGTATTTCGTCTCTCTTACCCCCACCGTAACGATAGATCAGTTGCCTAAACTTGCTTTTGTAAAAAGTGACCAATGTCCTGTGACGTTTTGTGTGGTTACGGAGCAAGATGTTCGGATTCTTACCCAGTTCGGATATCTTGCGAAGTAACATGTATGCATGTTGTCTCCAGTGATGATGTCTTAGTGATCCATTCTCAATGACAGCCATGCCTAAAAGCTAGATAGACGCCAGCCATTTGCGGCCTAAAATGGTTCTTGTCTCTCAAAACTAAATGTTAGGATAGGCATAGAAGAAGGCCCGCATAAATAAAAGCGGCAACTACTAATTCAGCATATTGAAAACTACATAAGACGGTGACGTCGGAATCCTTCGGGAATCACTCGCCCCATCCTCACGTAAAACAGCATGCAACCGTATAGTCATAATTTCACTAGGTATGATCTTTTCTTTACAGCATTTTGGTTGAATATTAGAGTAGGCCCCGTTTTTGGCCAGTACTCTTCTCCCGCTTTAAGCGATGGCGACATTTTTCTGTGATGGAGGTCAGCGCGAGCCACTTGCCTCTCGCAAGGATTCAGTGGTGACGGACAATGCAAGGCTAATACTCCTCACCCAAACTAGATCTAGGAGTAGTGCCTGCGTAAGGCACATGACTTTTCAACACTATAAAAGATAATTTTCTTTCCTTTCAGCTTAGAGGTATAATAGCTTATGTTAAGTTAATTAGTGATCTCGTGTACGGCAGCCTCCTTGTGGGGATACCTCTGCGGACCTGCGAGTCTGTGTGGTACCTCCGGGAGTCCCGCATTTAAAAGCTCATCAGGCTGTCTCTATGTCATGTATTTTCGTATGCTCATTTTTATCTAGCATACTTGACGGTCTATTTTAGGCTAAATCATTGTATAGACTTATTTTAATTAGGTCACCAATCAAATCTTGTAAGTACATAAATCACGAAATAGCTATGGGCAGGCATACTGGTGACACAAACTCTTGGGATGAGACTGTAGTGTTTAATGTTCGCGACGATGGTCGCACGGCCCCACCAGAACGATTGAGTTCCACCGGCCTTAGGAGCCGGTCTTTGTTACCCATAGGACAGTATCACACAGGATCCGTAACCCCGAGACCGGGAGCTAACCAGCATCATCACTCATCATGCACATGCGGTACGGCGAGTCAACACCAGACACCGGAACAGCCCGACACTACCCCGCTCTCTACACATGCTGACTAGTGGAGGCAGTGGTTTGTCCTATTGCTGTTGTTTTCATTTTCTGCGTTCAGTCAACTTTATTTGCGGAATTGCAGTATGACTTTGTGATGGGCTGGTATATGTATGGCCTGTTCAGTCAAATTCGAATGTTCTTTCTTTGAAGTAGATATCTAGTTTGTTCTTCAATGATTCGACTGTTGTTGCTTCGGCTATTATAGCTGCCAGTGAATTCCACTGTGGTACCACACCATTGGTGAAAAAGTGCTTGCGAATATCTTTATTGCTGCATATTATGTTGAGCTTGAACCTATGACCCCTGATCTTTGTATTACTGGGCGGTTCAAGAAGTAGGTCTTATCAATGTTATTTAGATCCCTGATGAGCTTGAATGTTTCAATTAGATCGCCTCGAAACCGTCTATTTTTCAGTGATACTAAAATTTAGGGCTTCACGTCTTTCCATGTAACTGTACTCTCTGATTTGCGGGACGAGTTTTGTTGCTTGTCATTGAACTCTTTCTAACAGCTGTGATTGCCTTTTCAATTTTGGCGACCATGCAGAGTTGCAGTATTCGAGAATAGTTTAGCGGGCACAGTTTGTAATTGACTAAGGAGGTGTTCACCCGTTTGTACTACAAGCATTTCCATTCGTGACATTCTGGGTACTTGGCCTTGTGCCTGTTCTTCTTGCCGTTGTGTTAATTCTCTCTGCTAGTGTGCAAATTCTCTCTGCTCTTGTGCACATTCTCTATGTTCTAACGGCTGTTCTTCTTCTCTTTGCATATCATCATCATCATCATCATCATCATCCGTCGTCGTCGTCGTCGTCGTCGTCGTCGTCGTCGTGTTTTCAGGACTTAAGCCGTAGGCTTCTTATGCCCTGTTGTATTGCGTGTTTGTATTTTGCTGGTGTGGTTTTATTGGTAGTGATATAGGCTCTGGTACTAGTCAAAATCGTACATCATTTTTTTATCTGGTCTCTGTTTGAAAACCTCACAGTCTTTTGCTTCAATGGTATGGGTGGAAAGAGAATTCCAACAATTCACTATTCGTTTGGTAAAAAAGCTTCTTCTAATGATCGTGTTGCACCGGTCTGCTCTTACCTTGTATGGGTGGCCTCGTGTTACATTTGTGTAAGGTTCTTGAAAAAAGTCTGCACTATTAATGTTGTATTTGTTTTTAATGATCTTGAAGACGCCAATCAGGTCCCCACACAATCTGCGGTACTTTAATGACATTAGGTTTAGTGATCTTAATCTCATTTCGTAGCCTTGATTTCTTAGTTTTGGTATAAGTTTCCTAGCCCTTCGATGTACATTTTCCATAGTTATGGACTGTCTTTTGTATTTGGGAGACCATACAGCCTTGCAATATTCCAAGACAGGTCTCACAAGTGATCTATACAGTAAATTCAGTGTGGATGGTTGTATGTGTGTTATAGTTAGTTTGATTACACCCAAAAGAGAATTTGCTTTTTAACTATAGTATTTATATGTGTATCAAATGATAGTTTGGTTTGCTATCGATGTAAACACAGACACCCCCCCCCCCGCCTCAAGAAAAATCTTTTTCACAATCAGTGGACGTAATTGGGGAGCTTAAGCTATTTCCTAATGTAATGTATCGTCGGCCTGGATTGTTTGTACCTAATGGTAGAACGTGTATTTTTCTTTGTTAAAGGTGAGCTGCCAATCTTCTTCCCACTTGTAAGCATTGTCAATATCCTTTTGCAGATCTGATAATAAAGGATTGTCAAACACCTTTGTATCATCGGCGAACATCTTACAATCATTGGTTAGATTATCTGGTAGATCATTTATATAGAGCAGGAACAGAACAGGGCCTAAGAACGCTGCCTGTGGTACTCCGCTGGATACAGATTGCCAGTCTGATTTAGCTTTGTTTATTTTGATCCTCTGAGTTCGATTGGTTAAGAAGCTTTCAATCCATTTTATAATGTTCTCGCCTATACAATATGATTTAAGTTTTGAAAGTAATCTTTTATGCGGAACGCTATCAAAAGCCTTTTTAAAGTCCAGGTAGATTACGTCTACAGGTTCATTTTTATCTAACATTGATATTATGGTGTCAATGAATTCCTACAATTTAGTTTAGCATGATCGGTTTGATCTAAAGCCATGCTGGCACTGTGATAAAAGATTGAGTGATTCCATAACTTTACACAGAGTACATGTAAGACTGATGAGTCTGTAGTTTCCAGGATCGTGTTTGACTCCCTTTTTGTAAATACATGCAATATCGGCTTTCTTCCAAATTTCGGGGATAGTTCCTTCCACTAGCGATTTATTGTATAGTGTGTACAGTGGTTTACTCAGTTCTGCTGCGGCCTCTTTTAATATGCTAGGCGGGATATTGACTGTTCCATGACTTTTCTTTGGATTTAGGGATTTAAGGGATTTCTCATGTTTTATGTTCCGTCATTTGCTTCTGTAATTCGAACACGAGACTGTCCTCACCAGCTACAGGGAATACATCACGGCTATGTGTGGCCGCCAGATTGCTATGTGTTGGCAATCTTGTCTCCAAATCGACTATGTTAGCTGTTGATGCAGCGGCCATTGGTACGTTCCTTTGATTGTTTTATATCTGTGGTACCCTATGGGACAGAAGCCCCTTGCGAGGGTATGAAGACTCTGCATGAGTTCTATCCAACTGCTGGCGTAATGAACCAGCGCATATGCATTCGCTGATATCAAAATTGTGCCTGTAAATGTTTGGCAACGTACTATGGTGAGCAACAGAGCGCAAGGCGCGGAGATAAAGCTGGCAGCATCACTCTCAGCTCTGTCTGTGCATTCTATGTCCAGGAAAGATGAAGTGGCGCCAGTGAACCTTACAGTCTTGGCATCATCATATGCAGCCTTGACAAAATCTTCTGATTTCCTATCAGTGAATTCTGCTAATGTAGTGTGTGCGCCAGGCATCAAGGCAGGCAGGGTTACATCGCTTGGTGACACGGTTGGAATGATTGGTGTCAACGTCATGTTTGCGTTGGCCATGTTTTGAACTTGATCAAAGTATATAGAATTTCTATCAACTGTATGACTGCTGAAACTTCTAAGTGGCAAGCATTATTTGTGAACTGTTTGACAGATCAGTAGCAAATTTGGCTATGTCCTGCAAGGCATAGTTCTAACGTTTGCAGGTGTGAATTTGATTGAACACCAAGGCTGGAACTCAATAAGGCGGTTTAAACCTCGGTTTAGCCTAAACCTGGTAACAATTCGCCGCATAAACTGGGTAATAAGAGATTTATTACCAGGTTTATGAGTAAACCTGATCTGTATTCAGATACGAGGTTTAAACCAGGTAACAGCTAGACCAGGTTTAAGCCTGGTTTAACCAGGTTTATTTTATCAGCATTCGTGTACCAAAACTCGGGGATTTAGTAGAAATTTGACATTTACATTTTAAACTAACAATATATATGCGGCATGTCTTATTATTAAATTATAGTAATACACCGATGGACATAATAATAAAAAGAAGCAATAAAATAAATCAGCACCATTCTGTTAATAAACAATGAGGTCACTTAAATACATGTCGGACGTCAATCTCATTATGCATATGAATGGGAGAACTCTGTCCCAAACTAACTCAGTGGCAGCCTGATTTGCCAAATTTAAAAGTGTAAGTTTTACGCATAGCAATAGGAGTTAAACTACCCTACATCAGGTTTAAATTTTTATGATATTTGTTGGACGGTTTAGTACATAAACTACCTTCTTGAAATCGGTTTATTTTGTTACCATGTTTATTACCTGGTTTGTTACATGGTTTAATTTTTGATATTCTCATAACATTATGCTATAGCTTTCACAGAATCTATTTAAGTGCACATACATTTATAAACGTGATATTAGCGTGTGTGTTAAATCATTTTTATATTGGACCAGTGTTTTAAGCCAGTCTAAATACGGGTTTAAACCTAGAAATACCTAAACCAGGTTTAACTCGTTAAACCAGGTCTAGCTAAACCGCCTTATTGAATTCCACCCCAATAGTCTTGACGGACGTTATACTGGCACCGTAGCACTGAGAATGAAATAAAATAGTCTGAAATTGTCTAAGTAGCTGGTACAATCTCAAACAACTAAACATACAGAAATCAAGAAATAAATGAAGGTTTGTATATTTGCACTACTGGGCTGGCGAGTGCGGATTTTAACAGAGGCAATTATCGAGGCATAAAACGTTTGTGGACTTGCATGGTTATTTCGATGAGAATATCTGATTATTTGTCAGAGTGTTAACGTGTGTCGCATAAGACGCACGTAATGTGTGTGGAAAGATAAGCCATTGGATTACTGCGTTGTTGGGAAGGCACAACCCAGGATGATGGCGCAATGGTGCTGTAGCTTCTAATCCATAGAATTTTTAGATGTTTTGGTATCGAAATTACCTTGTGTTTTATGGCAAAAACACAGGTGCGAACTTAGACAAATCAGCAGAAAAGCGTTGCTGGCGTAGTGTAGAAACTTCGTCTAAGAGCGCTGTTATTAGTATCTATGCTCACCCACAGACGTTTAGAAAATAGACTAAGTCCGTTAGCTGGCGCAAGGTGTAGCAGTGCACCACGAAAAATAGCCTATGCCCATACGAATGCATAAGGAACTGGTAGAATGCGCTATGGGACACAAACTAAGTCTGATAGCTGGCATCAGTAGTGCCTGGCACCACAGAAATAGTCAGAGTCCGAGCGGTAATCACACACGACAGTACTAGGTAGTACAATCCGGCACTTGACCTATAGGGCATTGTTGGCGCACTATTGGGCCTATTCCACCAGTATGGAGAGCGTGTAGGGAGTCATGTGCTCAGGATGAGATGTATGAACTAACAGAGCCGTTGGAACGAACTGATGATTTTAGTGGCTGCAGCTCCTTATAAGGGGCCGGTATACGATTTATCTATTTGTTCATTGGTTGAAATTAGTTGCGCATGCTCTAAAGCATAGATTCTGGGCCTGATTGTAGTCTCAGAACGGAGTCCTTAGTTTGGCCTAGCGAGTCTGGACTCGCGTAAGCTTAATGTTTACTAAATAATGCGCCATATTCATATAAAATATTGATATTTTGGAGAAAGGTTTATGCCTAATAAAGCTTCATTTCGAAGCGGGATTACTCTAACTTGTATCCCTGGATATCCGAATTTATGCACCCAGTAATGGTTTACACAAATTCATTGTATTCAATTCACATAAATTCCCTTTCTAGTGGTACTTGGCGTAACTCACCATAATTAAAGTTATTACCCGAGTCCACTAATTTAGTTACCCGCAAGTCAGCTAATGAATCAAAGTGATTACTAGGATATCGGAGATATATTAATAGCTTATAATGTAACGAATTTCTATGGTTCGTAACGCATCTCTGATTGACTTCATGGTCAATCAGGCTAACACATAACGAATTCTCTCTACAATATATAGAAACTGGGTATGCACCCATGTTTCGGAGACTGGGTTAAAGGTATATTAACTAATTTTTGGTGTTGCTGTTGTTTGGCCCCATTCTTCTCTGCAAGGTCCATCAAACCAAAACATCACTATATCCTGACTTAAGTACTACAGTACGTTGGTGACTGAAAAGAGTAAATGTTCAGGATTGCTAGAACAAGCACAGAGGAGCAGACCCAGTGTACACAAGGACAATGATCAATATGATTTATGGCAGAGATTTAAGTGGTGACAGGGGAGTTAGGATGTTCTGGCGACCTGATAGGCAGGTGCCGATGTAACCTGAGATGAGCTTCATGACTTCGGCGTCATCATTATTGTAGGACATTACAAATACGAATTTGCTGTTGTCGCTGAGTGTAGCAAAGTTTGTAAATTGACTCAGTTTGCTGAAAAGGTTTTGTATCTCATTTGTGTAGCACAGACAAATGTTTCTCGTCTTCTACCAAGTCTAAATTACACATTTTGCAAAATCTTAAATTAGCTGGCACCGTGGGAATTTTGTGCCTGTCAATCTCTATTTGTAATGTATGTGCGCTTATACGAAGCTTAGTGATATTTCTGCGCTTGTTAAAGTTCTTTTCCATTAGAAGATAATTTTCAATACAAATAAACAATGTTCATGAGTCATAGCAGGTTGTCTGCCGAAGGCAGTGCCCATTGTTATGGCAGACACCGTACACACATATATAAAGACATGGTATATGATCTCATAGAATTATGAATTCAAACATATGAATTGTCTGTATTTTGCTATATTGTTTTTTTTTGTTTTGTTTTTTTAATATGTTCTTTTCATAACTGTAAACTGTACTGTGCTGATTAGTCGTAATGGCATAAAAAGCAATAAAGTATATATACACCTGTGCAAATGTTAAGCACCAGCAAAAACAATAGAACGTAGAAACATGATGGTACAACTAGGCTGCCATACTTTTTGTCCCCGCGTTAGCTGACATAATTCCAAGTACGAAATGCACATGCATGCATGACTTCACGCCGCTTGATGTCCGTGCGTGGCGGGAAACAGCACACGTGTTCAGTTATGTAAAAGTCCAGTTTGAGGTGTAGAACATTACATACAGATTTAGGCGACAAGATTAGGAATTTTGTGTTCATGACCGTGGTTTATTTGTACAGAGAGAATTTGCTCTTGATTGTGAACCGCTATGGCAAGACGAAGGTTAAGTGATCGTGTGAAATGGCAAATCATAGGCATGCATACCACTGGTATGTCATGCAGAGAGATTGGCAGACAGCTGAACATTAACCATACTGTAATCAGTCGTTTGATTGCAAAACATGGGCAAACTAACGAGGTGAACGACAGGCCTAGATCTGGAAGACCGAAGAAGACTACTGCCCGTGATGATCGAGCCCTAGTACGCCTTGTTAGGAGATCTCCATTCACCAACAGCAGAGTGCTCAGCCAGCAATGGGAAATGTGCAATAGAGTGTCAATGTCTACCATCAAAAGGAGACTGTATGCTGCTGGCATGAAAGCTAGGAGACCTGTCAGACGTCCTCTCCTCACTGCACACCACAAAGAGGAGCGTCTGAGGTGGTGCAACGAAAGAAGACACTGGAACATGAGATCCTGGAGACGGGTACACTGGTCCGATGAAAGTCGGTTCCTGCTTCATGCCACAGATGGTCGAACTCGTGTATGGAGGTCCAGACGCACGGCGTACGACCAACGTAACATCATGGAAGAAGTTCCATTTGGTGGAGGTTCCGTTATGATATGGGGGTGCATCTCATTTGATTGTAAGCTGGATCTGTTGACTGTACCTGGAACACTAAATAGACAAAGATATCAAGATTCCATACTGGATAGAGTTGTGGTCCCTCATTTTGTAAATCATGCACCTGGAACCCACCCTATATTCATGGATGACAACGCCCGACCACATCGTGCTAGAGCTGTGCATGAATACCTCCGCCAGAATGCCATCGAAACCCTACCATGGCCAGCAAGGAGCCCTGACATGAACCCTATTGAGCATATCTGGGACATTCTGGGAAACATGGTGAGAAGGAGGGATCCTCCTGTGCAGAACCTACAGGAATTAACAGACACACTCCATCTTGAATGGCAACGAATACCACAATGGCGTATCAGTCGGTTGGTGACCAGCATGAGACGTCGTGTCCAGGCCGTCATCCAGGCACAAGGTGGATATACCCGGTATTAATAATGACAGTCTCAAACTCGTGCACAGATGTTAAACTTCGTTTTCAGACACCATTAATGACAATCTAGCCACGTGTGTCAACTGTAGGGCAATAGTTGTCAGTTGTGTCAACGTAACCATATTCAGGCCTCGTTTTCAAGTTCAAACAAAAACATACAGTGTTTCCCCACCATCATAATAAGGGCCATGCAGTCCCGGGATGTGATTCTACGGAATGTAGAGCTTATTGCGATTCTTGGTGGATGACTCGTCGGATCTACCAACCACACTGAAAAGTGGACTTCGATTTCCGCACTGCATGTTGTGTGTGTTTAATTAACTTTTCGACCACAGTCTGGTGGAACTTTGCTGGGTGCGCCGCAAGAGTTATGCGACGCATCCCGCACGGTGTGCCAATTTATGTAACTGGCTAATACTATATACAACCCTCTCTCCCTTGTTAATGGGCAAACTTCAACTTTACTACTTCCGTCGCCTGACGGATAATTTTTTCACTTCCGTATAAATTGTATACTAGTTACAAAGAGTATCTAATAGACATTTCTTCACTGCTCTGTCTCACTGTCCTGAGTGTGTTCCGTGTCTACCCTGTCTGGAGGAGTCAGCTTGCGGAGATCAGCCTGCGGAAAGCAGCTGCGGAAATCTGCCTGCGGAAATCTCTCTAGCTTCAGAGAATGTGTCGACTCGCGCTATGAATATGTTAGCGCCTCAATTTATGAATATGTTAGCGCCTCAATTTCAGTAACATAGTAGCCTGCTCCGATGCCTTGTAGGTACTCAAGTAGCTATACTATTGGACATTTAATTAGCATTTCCGTATGTGGTACTGATGACTAATAGGTACCTTACCGGTCTTAAGACAGCAATTTATAATTTCTGTTTTACTGTGAAT
The DNA here is from genome assembly GCA_034401795.1 of Chaetoderma sp. LZ-2023a. Taxonomy (NCBI): domain Eukaryota; kingdom Metazoa; phylum Mollusca; class Caudofoveata; order Chaetodermatida; family Chaetodermatidae; genus Chaetoderma; species Chaetoderma sp. LZ-2023a. Next base: position 71,982,005 of record CM067367.1, read on the forward strand.
ATTATCCCTTTACTGAAGGTGCTTTCAACTAGCCGCACCGTTTAAGTTTATAAATCTGTGATAATTAGTTACCTCATTTAATTACATTCTATTTATTGCATTGGTTAGCCATCCAGTTAATATGTTTTGTTTAATTGTAGAAAACTTTGGACCGCAGTACGCTAGGAAATACTATACAGCAACAGATATATCTGCATTACTTTATTTCCGCCATCATCAATTATACACTAAGGTCGCTGACCATGCTCTAATTGTTTGAGCCCGGCATGTTACCAACTAAACCTTACTATTCAGCTCGATAGGATAGTTTAAAGTGGTTAGGGACAATTTCTTCATCTAGAGACATATAGTGTACGCCTCTTTTCCGGTTGTTGCGGTAATGTAGCCCTGCACTCTGGCAAGATTGTCTAAAATTGGCCAATTACATATAGGGCCTCATATATATTAAGTTATTGTCTCTTTCCACGATCCACCAGCCGCATGGCTTACTAATTGTTTGGACTTCCCATCAGCACGTTGATCGGGTCCAACCCTGGGAAACTATCGGAGGTTTCTTAGTGGTGACGGTTAAAGTGCTGATTTACATACATCTTCCTAGTATCTTCGGATACTTGTTGGCTAGATAACCTTGCCAATGAAGGAAGCACTGCGAAAACATATAGTTATAGATGTGAATTAGTTAGTTTATTTACTGACACGCAGTGCATATTTGGGCATATTGGAACTTAACCCTAACAACAGGTCAACTGTTATATCCATAGCACGTGGTGATGGGCGAGATGCGGATCTCCATCCAATTCGTTACAGTGTATGGATGAAGTGTTTGGAGCTCATCACGTCCTCATGGGAAGGATGCTCGCGATGGATATCCGTCTCTCCACCCCCACCATAAAGACATGTCGGGAATCAAAACTTGCTTGTGTGAAACGTAGCCATTGTCCAGGTGATGTCTTATGTGGTTGCAGGACAAGGTAGCCAGATTTTCATCGAATTCGGATGCCTTGTGTCGTAACATGTACACATGCTGTCCTTGGAGGTAGATGCTAATCCAAGCGACCTACGGGAAGCAAAGCGTCTGTGCCCATTGGACAACTGTATCTAAAGTTAGGTAGGAATCCCTGCCACTTGTGGCCAAAACTAGTTTCTGTTTCTAACAACTAAATGATAGGCTAGACGGTATATAAACATTTCTACTGTTTAATTATAAATTGTTCCATACTGGTGACACTAATAGTTGGGATGACACCGTGTGGTTCGATCCTGGCGGCAATGGTCGTACTGCCCCACTGGAACATCAGTGTTCCACCGGCTCTAGAAGTCGGTCTTTGTATTTCTCAGAGAGACGTCATATGGGATCTGCAACCCCGAGATCCGCAGCTAACCAGCCATCCCGTTCATCGTGCACTTGGGTTGCGATGGGCGGAAACATCATAGTGGACCAGTACATAACCCCGCGGGCTACATAAGCAATAATTTTATATCTGTTGTTCAGTAGGCCCCTTGCCGTTCTCACGTTGGCATCATACTCATCCCACAATGTCATTCAATTCTGGTTCACGTCTTTAGCACCAGGACGCGGCCGACAAGTTAAATCTTCACGCTGGACCAGTACTATTGCCATAGTCACCAGCTTCGCCTCTGTGTGAAGCAGGTTGCAGAGCAGGTAGAACGGGAGTTGTCCTGTAGAATTAATTTCATTTACATATAATTTTATCAATCATTATACGCGAATATCTATAATAATAATAATAATAATAATAATAATAATAATAATAATAATAATAATAAACATAGCCGCAAGTGGCGATGCCTCGGGAGGGGGGGGGGGGGGGGGTAGGGTGTGTCAAGTAGCTAGCATCCTGGTCCCTAAGACGAGAAACTTATCTGAGCCAGCTCTTATAGGTGGCTTAGAGCCTAAATAGCCTCTTAGATTTGAGCAAGTTGGATTAATGCTGTCAATTTCATTGAATCATGTGAGGTTACAGTAGGAATCTTCTTTATCCGCCCAAGTCTACCCATCATTGAATGTGGTTTTTGAAAAACAAACAATCGTGTGTCAACAATGGCAGTAAAAATAATATAAATGAAATCGGCCCAGTTCTTCTTGAGAAGAAGACAATTCAATTCTCCAATTGCTTTAGTATTGGCAATTTTGGCAGGAAAACGATCCAAGATGGCCGCCAACCCGTTCGTCCCACCGTATTGAAAATGGCAAATTTGGAATCAGAAGACCCAAAAATCTATGTAAAACCAATTTCAGCTTCAAATATCAACATATAAAAAAATTCAAAATGCCTGCCAATCATGCCAAATTTTGATTGGTCGATGGTGGCAATACTCTTTGACGTCTCAATTTCTCTTGAACAACCTGTAATGCGGCTCAGTCCCTAATCATACCAGCCAAATTTTGGCCCGATCAGTTCAGCGGTTTTGGAGAAAAAGTCATTTTCACGAAAACTAAGTCATTCAAGATGGCCACCCAAGTTTTCGGCCAATCAAATACCCTTGAACCAACTTGGTTCAGCGGATGCCCTCGATGATATTTCATGAGTTTTGAATCAATCAGCATAGTGGGTTCGGAGGAGAAGATTTTTAAAAACGTTTCCCGAAATACTACAAAATCTAAGTTGGCCACCGGCCTAATAGGCCGACCAGCGTTGTTTGAACAAAACCAGGTCCCTATTACTTAACGATGCTTCCTGCAAAATATAATTGAAATCCAACCAGCGGTTTCCGAGGAGAAGGAATTAATTTCCAATTGCTTTATTATGGGGGAATTTGGCGGGAAAACAATCCAAGATGGTCGCCAAACCGTTCGTCCGACAGTATTGAAAATGGCAAATTTGGAATCAGAAGACCCAAAAACCTATGTAAAACCAATTTCGGCTTCAAATTTCAACAAATAAAAAAGTTCAAAATGATTTTTAAAAACGTTTCCCGAAATACTACAAAATTCAAAATGGCCGCCCGCCTAATAGGCCGACGAGCGTTGTTTGAAGAAAATCAGATCTCTATTAACTAACAATGCTTCCTGCAAAATATAATTGAACTCCACCCTGCGGTTTCCGAGGAGAAGGCATTTTAACTTTCCAATTGCTTTACTATGGGGAATTTGGCGGGAAACGAATCCAAGATGGCAGCCAAACCATCTATCGAACAAATGTGAAAATGCCAGATTTGTATTTCGCGACCCCAAAAACCTATATAGGCCCAATTTGGGCATCAAACTCAATTAAATAAAAAATTCAACATGGCCACCGGAAAGCTTGATGCAGATTGGTCCATACGGAAATCCATGTTTATCAAGCTATTAACTTCTCTTGAACAAACTTTATACAGACCCACTCGCCACTGCTTCTGACACAATTTCAGCTCATTCCGTTCAGTGGTTCTGGAGAAGAAGTTTTTTTTTTAATGTGAGAAAATTGTCAGGAAATCCAAGATGGCCGCCAACCTAATTAGAAAATCATATCCATTCACACGTAAAAAGCTTGCCGTAATAAGACTGTCTTGCCAAGCCAAGTCTGAATTTCACCAGCATTTTTGTCTTCGCGCTATTCGGCAACAAATAAACCAGCGGAATAAAAAAATAAATAAACAGAACAATAACAATAGGGTGCCAGCCATGATGGCTTGGCCCCCTAATAATAATAATAATAATAATAATAATAATAATAATAATAATAATAACTAGATTGATCGGTTGATGACACGTCATCACAAATCCCCACGTTACCCACTTTGAATGTTTGACACCACCACCCTACCCCCACCCCCACCCCACCACGCCCCGCGGGCGGAGCCAAATGTAAACTTCCTTTTGTACTCAGCAATCATATCGATAACTCACATACCAAATTTGTTTGAATTTCGTACAATAGTGTCAGAGGAGTTGCATTATAATCAATTTCATGACCTTTTGACCCCATCCCACACACTGTGGAGGCGGAGCCAAATCTAAATGTGTACATACACCATATTTGGTTGAATTCCATCCAATGGTTTCGGAGCAGATGCGTTAAATCAATTTCCGCAGGTTAAAATTTGACCTTTTAACCCATGCCCCACCCCCTGGGGGCAGAGCCAAATCTAACTGGCCTCTTGCACTTCGCAATCATATGGATAACTCAGATATCAAATTTGGTTGAGTTCGATCTAATGATTTCAGAAGAGTTGCGTTACAACTGATTTTACAATTTGACCCTTGCCACACCCCGCCCCCTATCCCCTGAAGGCGGAGCCAAATCTGAATATCGTCTTGCAAAGGGGAATCATATGGATACCCCACATATTTGATCTAATTCCACCCAATGTCTTGGGAGGAGATAACGTGATGGATGAGCGGACAGATTGGCAGACAGATGGAGGCGATTACAATATCCCCGATGGGTTTTTTTAAGTGTGAGGTTAATAATAATAATAATAATAATAATAATAATAATAATAATAATAATAATAATAATGTGTGCATGTGTGCGTACGTATTTCTGGTCAAATATACCTTTCTTGCCATGGTGGTTCAGGTGGTAGTGCCAGCCTTCCACATCATTGTTCGTGCAGATGGAAAGACCGAACACACTCCAATCCACAGGTGTGAAAACATGATCCGCGATCCACTGCATCCGGATATACTGAACCATAGCACGAAGAGGAGCATGGTCTGGTCCAACTTCTAACTCAAGTATCTTGAACCTAAGGACGATTTGCGGGTGTGGCAGGAGCGGAAATGACATCAACTTACGTCAGATCTAATAAAAATAACAACAACAACAACAACAACAACAACAACAACAGCAACAACAAAAAAAACAACGATAATAATAATAATAATAATAATAATAATAATAATAATAATAATAATAATAGATCCATGCGTGTCCCACGGTCGTCCTTGTAGCCATTCTGGAGGCCTAGCTCCTGTATCTTGTAGCCTACAGGGGCACGTGCTGCTCCATATATTCATCTTGTACATCGGTACCATATTTGTATGGTATGTCAGCCCGATGATGCTGGTTAGCTGGCCTCGGGGATACTGAAGGATAACCGCATCTCTCTGGTGTCCACAAAGACCGACCTCTAGTCCGGTGGGGCTGTGCGACTATTGCCGCATAATTTGAACTGCACCATTTCATCCCAGCGGTTGGTGTTACCGGTGTGTCGGTTCATTTCACTAATTTAGTTTTGAGACATAACGAAATGTATATAAGTGGTCAAACAATCGTACTCGTTTGCTGCTAATGTGTATAAGTATATAAAAACGGAATGGTGTTGTCTGTTCTGTATCTTGCCAGAGGTACCTCACCGATCTCTGATCTGTATATTCTGCAATGTATCCCCATAAAAGAGGGTTGTAGCACGGCTACTTAGATGGTTTAATATAAACTATAGTTGCTTCAGGCCGGCCACATAATTTTTGGTTGCGAGAGGAAAGAGGGGAAAGTACCTCGCGCGGGCCTCCGTCACAGGAAAATGCCTAAAACGCCGAAGCAGAGGAGGAGATGCTGTAAAATGGGCAGCTCTCCTATTTAAACAATGCTAAAAATAAGAAAATAAATCAACCTAATGTAATTATTTGTTATTGGGATGCACGCTGATTTACGTGAAGATGGGGGTGGATGATTTCCGAAAAATTCACGCTGTCACCGCTTTATTTCTGCGGGCCTTCTCAAATGGATCCAAACTAACATTTAGTTATTAGTGTTACATAAATATCTATCTGGCAACAATGACATTGTTCTCACGATTTCTCCCCCTTGCACTAGTCACAGTATCAGAGACCGCAAGAGAGGCGATTGACACCAACCAACCACTCTATAATGGCATTCCTTGATACTCCTTGACAACCTCTATGCGAATCTATCAGCAAAGGTTAAATGGAAAGGGATAACAAGTACAGAATTTCGTGTAGAGCAGGGCATCAGGCAAGGCGGCATCCTATCGACAGAGCTATATAATACATATATTAACAGCCATCTAGACCAGCTACAGATTCAGCAACTCGGTACATACATCGGCCCAATATGCACCAGATGTCCTACAATTGCTGATGACCTCATACTGCGCAGCACCTCAGCTCAAGAACTACGTACAGATCATGCTAGACAAAACATACTTATTTGCCAACAGAGAACGCTACAACATCCATCCTGAAAAATCTTATATCCAGATCCGGTCCACTTCAAAGAACTATAGTATAGTAACATCGCCAATTTGGAATCTCGTAAGCTCGACTCTAGCAGTTACAGACAGGACAACACATCTTGGCCTATCACGTACTTCAAAGAATGAAGCATCAATCAACACCGACGAGAGGATCTTAAATGCCCGAAGAACATTCTACACTATGACAGGTACCGGTTACATAGCACAAATGGACTCTCACCGAGGGTTTGCTACCATATTTACATATTATATGCCATGCCGAGACTACTATATGGCCTGGAGATATTTGCCCTCTCATATCAAAATAGTTAGACAGTCTTGAGGCATTCCATATCAGCATGCATGTATGTATGATTACTGTATTCTGCGGCTGTAATAGTAGAAACATCCTACAGCTGCAATCAGTCCTTCTTCGATTTTGCCCACTGTGTCTTGTCCTCAGCCAAAATCTTTAGCTTCCTCAGGTCCATTCTTGACTTGAGTGTACCTAATCCTGCTTTCTTGAGGTCACCTTGTAGCACGCTTAACATATTTATGCAATGACGTCCTCTCCTGCCTCTGTATTTGCTGGCTCCGAGTAGTGTGAATTCCAAGCCTCTCTGTGCTGGTGTGTCTTCTGGCATCCTTGGCACATGGCCAAACATGGACGATCTTTGCTGGGCGACTTTTTCAGACAGCAGAGGCGTATTAAACATCTAGTATAGTGCATCATTGGAAATTATGCTCTCTGGCCATCAGTGTCCAGTGATGGTGTGTAGGTGCTTGCGGTGGCAGGCGTCAGGTTTGTCTAGAGCTGCCTTTGGAGCTGGCTAGCTGATACAGTTATACATCATCAAGAATACGCAGGTTGCATTGTATAAACGTAGTCTTTTTACCATGGGCATCTTTGATCTACGAATCCATAGCTTCCAGAAGGACTGGAAAGCTATGTTCCCCATGATGCAGCGTGCAGCATGTCCGCAGTACTGCAAAGCCGTGAGCCCAGGATTTTACTTTTCCTCCATAGTTCGCCGCCACGGAGTGGATCGTCATTTTCTTTAGTTCCATGCTTTGTAGATAAGTATTCTGTTTTGGATTCATTCATAGATTCTCAATTTTTAGTTTGCTTGCAGCTATTGGGAGAAGTTCGTCAAGGGGTTTCTTTTCCTCATCTATAAAGTCCATATCGTCGACATATTCCATCTCTAGTGGCATGCCAAGTATTGACACTGGGGTGTGTGTGTGTGGGGGGGGGGGGTTGGTCTTGTGGAGTTTTCCCGCACGAATCTCAATGGAGCAGCCAGGTAAAGAGCACAGGGGATAGACCATCTCCCTGTGGGGAGCCGATTGATGTCTCAAACTCTACAGACTTCACTGACTTGACTCGTACTCTCAGCTTGGTGTCTGCAAGCAGTAGTCTCACTAGTCGTAGCTCATCTTCATTGCAACTGACCTGGTGTAGTACATCCAGGATCTTGGAGCATTTAATTGTGTCGAAGGCTCGTGACATGTCAATGCCCATTTTGTGGAAATCCCAGTGTTTGGACATGACTACCGACACAAGCATGCGTTGAGCCCATACAATGTCTGCACAGTTTGAAACCACTTTGACATGATCCGATTAAGTCGTCAATCTTGTCTCGGATGCGGCATAGAGTAACATTGGATAAGATTTTCCGTATGCTGTTAAGGAGCACAATGGGCCACAGATTGGTGGTGGGGGGGGGGCAGGTGGCTTCGTGGGCTTGGGTAGTGCGATAAGGATGCCTTGACCTACAGCGTCGATGGGAAGGTGGTGCATAAAAGCTGAATTGATTATGTGAGTGATGGGTTTTGAGATAATGTCACTTGCATACTTGAATAGTTCATTGCACATGTATATCAGCATGCTCAGGAAGATACTCTCTGCACCAGTTCGTACCGCCAAGGCTATTATCTTTCTACTCATTGGAGCAAGACCCATTGTCGCAGAGCAACATATTCGCCAACTTTCATTATTGGGAAGCATTGTCCGAAGCCAAACCTGTATCATGAACAGCATCTTGGAGCGCCATATAGCCTTAAACCCGGGTAAAGTCCCTAGCTGGTTCATATACTTTCAGACCATCCTACACCAGTATGATCTTCCATGTCTAGCAGAGCTGAGGTCGCACGCCATAACAAAGCAGCAGTGGAAACTCAAAACACGCACAACAGTAAACAACTATTGGATAACCCAATTGATCCAGCAGTGCTTCACCAAGAGTACTCTCTCGCGATGCTGTTTCACACGTCTGTCAATGGGCAATATGCATCAGACCATGTTCGATGAGCCAGCATCAAAGCTAGATTCGTCACTGGTACATATATGGTCCAGGCTAACCTAGCCAGATTCAACAAAAATCAAATGACAAGACAAGGACAAGTTGCATTACACAAGCGCTTAGAAACCACGTATCTACGTACAGTGGGGACAAAGAAACAGATATCCAGCTATGGTGACCTTTCTGTGAAGGCATGGAGAGCTCGAAGGACGCACCCAGTCACCGTCGAGTTAGATGGCGATCTGTATCCTTATCCATCACCTAGCATTTCGAGAGTAACCTTGTCCAATGTGGCAAGTGTAACTTATGTTATGGATGTCTGGGGCAAGGGTCCTTGGCATAGACAAATGAGACACTCATCCCTTGCTTTAAAGACAAACAAAGTCAGTTACACTATTGACTAATGAGACAAGAATCGGTTGTAATTAAGGAAAGCGTAACTGATGCCAATGATCAATGGTCCATGGAAACCAAAAGGACCAGAAATATGAATATTTGTAGGGGGAAAACAGTCTGTATGCCTGACACAACTGATCACCAGAGAAAGCTCCATGTGATCATGGGGCACACACAGCAAATGCCACTTACAAATGGTCAATGGTCACAGACAAAGAATTGGAGCGGAAATAAGAATATTGATGTCCTTTACATTATTGACCAATAGAACAGTACCAATGATCAATGTGGCTGCCATCACTGACACTACTCTCAAATGTATCAAGTGTATTAACAGATGTCATTCACCAATGGGACAATGGTCACAGTAAAATGTCTGGATGAGGAAATTCAAAATATGACATTTGAAATTTGACATCATTGACCAAGGGGAAATGTACCATTGATCAATGGGGTAGTCCTCCATAACAATATTATCAAATGGTTCAAGCTACCAACACACGACATTTACCAATTGGGCAGTGGCCAAAAGCATCAATTTTAGCCGGTAGCGGATTATAATAGGGGCAGCGGGGGCATTTGTCCCAGGCCCAAGATCTTGACCAGCCCCAATTCTTTCTATCAAAATTTTTTTCGAGTGAATAATGTGTTTTATGCAGTTTCTTGTTTTGCAAATGAGAATAGCTGTCTGGAAATGATGTCCAGAGAGCTATTTTCGTTTGTAAAGAGAGAAACTGTATAACAGGATATAGTACAAACTTGGCGATTTGTTATATTCAAGAGATTATTTAATTATAAAAGCCTTTTTCCTGAAATTTGGTCTTTCATGTTCAAAGGCTTAAAGATTTTGTCAGGAATCCCAGTATTTGTCCATCTCTAGGTCATGGAATCTCCCCACCTATCACCTATCTATTGACCAATTCATATTTACAAGTAAAGCATTACTTTAAGTAATGCAAAATACCAATAAAGGTATGAAGTGTGCATTGCAGAATCACACTTATTCTCTAGGGTAATGAAGACAACACCGTAGCTGATGCAATTTTAAAACTTAAAAAATTGCTTCGTATTATTATTCCTCAATGGACACATCACATCTGTAGTGGCATGTAGCATTACTAAGTCATGCATATGAATAGGTGAAGAGAATGACAGGTTAATGTATGTTCACAATCTTATTATCTATCTTACCATAGATACTACTTTTTCATTTGACTGCTTGATTATCTCCAAGAATGTTCCAAACTACATGTAAATTAAAACTCAATGTTTTCACTCAGAAGGCTGGAAATCGCATCTAAGCATCGGTGGGGATGCCCTCCGAAACCCCACCAATATTTTTGGGAGGGGACACCCCCTCCCAGACCTACCACAAGGGCCACTCCTTCAATAATTTCTGGATCCGCCTCAGAAGACGAACACTGTAATGGAGTGTAAATTCCATTACATTCTTACAATGTTCGTCTTATTGTCTATTATATATTGTTTCAGTATTATTCTTTAGTAATGGGGTCCTTTTTGTTTGAGTTTTCTTATGATGAGCGATGACAAACTGTAGTGGCGAGTGGTCATTCAGCGTCCCTCAAACCCACGTGAAGAACTAGTCATTTTAAGTTATTCTTTGTATGGAATATGTATGATATATAACCTGATGACTGTATAACCATGTGAGCCTCTCTGTGGTAAGGTGAGTGTGCGCGTGCGTGCGTGCGTGCGTGCGTGCGTGCGTGCGTGCGTGTGTGTTATTGTCTTATTTGTCCATTATATATTGCTTCAGTATTATTCGTATTAATGAGTGTTTGTTTTTTTGTTTTAAGACTTTTCTGATGTTTAGGAGTCAGATGATTCATGATTGTATTACAGTTTAATATTATTTTTTATCTTCTAGATGCTCTCAGATGGCACCATCTGTACTTCTAAATGTAAATATTGCCCTTCATTTGGCTGTTAAATTATTCTATTTTTAGCTATTTAATTTAATTTTTCATCATTCGGTTTTTTTATCCAGTCCTGTTTTCACAACCGGACAGCTCAACGAATTGAGTAAACAAAGAATATGACAGTAAATGGCTAAAAAGGAATAATTTAAGAGCCAATTGATGGTCCATATTTACCTCTAGAAATGCAGATTCCATCTGCGAGCATCTAGATTTCAAAATTTCCCAGGGAGGACCCCCGGTTTGCTTTTCGCTTCAACTCAACTCCATACATATTCTTTGCCCCCGGCCCTGGCAAATCTTAATCCAGCACTGATTTTAGCCAGTAATACAACACTATTGGTGTCCTTGACACTATTGCCCAATGGGGAAAGTATCATTGGCCAATGCGGTGACATCCCCGACACTATTGATCCAGAATATGATATTCACCAGCAGGACAATGGTCACACTAAAATATTTGGATGTGGAAATGCACGATTATTGATGTGCTTGACAGTATAGATCAACGGGAAAAGAAGTACCATTGATCAATGGGGCAGCCGTACATGACACTATTGTCAAATGTCTCAGGTGTACCAGGAGATGTCATTTACCAATGGGGCAATGGCCACAGGCAAAAAATTGAGCAGGAAATGCAAAAGTAGTGGTGTACTTGACACTATTGACCAATGGGAAACGTATCATTGGCCAATGGGGCACCCATCCCTGACACTATTGGCCAATCGTTTAGGTGTCCGAACACTGACATTTACCAAAGTGGATATGGTCACAGTACAAAATTACGATGAAGAAATGCCAGAATATTGGCATTATTGACCAACGGGAAAAGTACGCATCAATGAAGTAGCTATCCCTGACACGGATCAAGTTCGACTGGCTAACCATAGTTTGCTAGTTCAAAGTAGAACTTAAAATAGTTAACTAGCTAGTTAAAGATCTTAGTAGCTAGCCATACATCACTGTGTATTAACCTTTAAAAGACTGGCATTGCTGTTCCTACAACCTTGTAACATTTTCGATTGCACAATAGAATACACACCAAGAATAACAAGTGCTACCGATTTTACAACAACCCTTTCAACAGCTATTATCAATGCTTGCAAGCCTTCAATATCAGAGGGGCACATCATTATTATTTCTACTACCAATTTATTGGTAAAGTGGACTTATTAATTTGCTCAATCTGACCTGTGATACCTGTCAACAAATCACGATGCTGAGAGACAACACTACCAAGCAACAGCGTAAATCCTGAACAACCATAACGACTATGCAGAGGTTCTATTGAAGTACCGATGATTCTATAACTTAGGATTCTACTCCATAAGGAGGTGCGTCTAAAGGGCAAGCGTCCAAGAGACGAGATTTAACAAGACAAGACAAGACAAAGCGGTATTTGTATCAGGCGTTGACACAAACTTTGGAGACGATCATGCATGTAGCCATTCGAATGGAAAGCTGCTTGATGAGGGAGGATCTCCATAGCTCCGCTCGTGCCAAACCACCTCACCGACAGGTACAGGAAATAAGATAGGACACAGTTGATGAGCTTGAGAAGCAATCCATTCCTCCATACCCAATCAAATTCTTTCTCCAAGTTAACCCACATATATATGGTGTGCTTATCTTGTTGGAAACCATTTTCTATTTCCTGTTAAATGAATTATTTGGTCTTTTATGGATTGGCAACATTGGAGAAAGCATTTGATCGAGTATGGAAGAATATATTGCTTTTCAAGCTCCTCAAAGGTGTCCGACCTAAATTTACCCAGATCAAACATTATCTCTAGTAGACGGATGACTCATAATTGTCATTGATACATCAGCATCAATTTTGTAATTGATGCCCGTCTCATTCACGGTGGCGGATATAACAAACATTCGGGCACTGCCTCAGAACACATGTTGTCTGTGAGGCTGAAAGTACAGGCCATCTTCAATCGACCAGTAAGATCCATTCACTCTGAGGTCTGATGTGGCAGCTTGTTCAGGTGGGTTTTTTTACTCAGGACCACATTAGTCTTTGTTTAATTACATATTTCATCAGTTTATAAATACAACGTGTCAGACTGATAGGCTTGCAATGGTCCTTTTCAGTTTTAGCCATGCCCCGCCCATCTCTAGCTAAGCTTCACCCACACCTCGCTCGTGTTGGGATCGATCGACCCCAGTCAAATTACCGTATACCATATGTAACTGTATGTTGATGCTGGATGAAAGGTTATGTCCTATGAGTCCAGATCTTCCTCCTCTTCATCTTTCGTTACATTAACTGACGCGTTGTATCTTGCAGCAGAGATCCACAGGGCTGCATCAAACCAATATTTCATCTCCTGTCCTGCCCAATGTTTGTCAAGTCTTGCTTCAAAGGCCTTTACTGTTGGCGCACTCACAACTTCTTCAGGCAGAATATTCTACGGATTGGCTATTCTGATACAGAAGCTGTGTTGCCTTAGCTGACTGTTTGCCCCTATCTTATAAATTTTTAGATGGTGTCCTCGAGTTGCAGCATCCCTGAGCGGGATAGTTGGACAAACCTCACGGTCATATATGCCTCTCAACATCTTGAATGCCTCAATCATATCTCCTCGCAGTCTTCTGTAGGTCAGTGTGGGTAGCTTCAGCTTCTGCAGCCTCTCTTCGTAGCTCAGGCCCTGGAGCGCAGGGATAAGTTTTGTATCCCTTCTCTGGACGTTCTCGACTGTCACCAAGTCTTTCTTCCTAAGTGGATACTACATTGCATTGAAGACGAACTAGTGCCTTGTACAACCATGTGAAGCTATCTAAGTCTATACATGTAAATGATCTTCGAATCAGTCCCATTATCTGAGTTGCCTTGTTGACTTTTCGCTTACGTGCTCTTCGAAGGACAATCTTGCATCAGTGGTCACACCTAGACCCTTTTCCTTGTCGACCTTAGCTAAAGTGTGTTATGGGTCATCCCCTCGATCTCCTCTCATGCGGTAACTTCTTTCTTCTTCATGTGATTTCCTTCCCACTGTCATGAGCTTACATTTATCTGGGTGGAAGCGTAATAGCCACTTATCAGACAAGTCTTGCAGTCTGTACATATCTGATTGCAGTTTTCTTGTGTCTTCCCCACTGTTGATTTGACGTGATACATTTGTGTCATCCGCGTACATGTAGGTTTCTGATGAGAGTAATTCAAGCAGATCATTTATATATAGTACTAAGAGAACGGGTCCCAGAACGCTTCCTTGTGGGATCCCACTTAATACACTGCCCCACGTTGATGCTGAGCTGCTCACTCTGACTCTTTGCTTCCGGTTGGATAAAAAGGATGTTATCCAGTTGTACACATTGCCAGCGATTCTGTATCCCCTTACTTTAGTCATAAGTCATTGATGTGTAACCGTGTTGACCGCTTTCTTAAAGTCGAGATAGATTACATTGATGTTTCCTCCGTTATCGAGTTGCTCTGTCCAGGAGTCTAGCACTTTTAGCAGTAGCAGTGTGGTCAATCTTCCCGCTATAAATCCGATCTGCTTTTCACTGAAGAGTGAGTTCCTCTTCATATGGTCTATAACATAGTCACTGATAAGTGTCCCAAGAACTTTGCATAATATACATGTGAGGCTGACTGGTCTGTAATTGCTTGCTGTCTTTCTTCTTCCTTTTTTAAATATAGCTGTGATAGTGGCCGTCTTCCAGTCTGTTGCTACTTTGCCACTGCCAAGGGAGATGTTAAAAATTATTACAACTGTCTACTTAATTCGTCATGCATCTCTTTGAGTAGTCGCGGATGTACCCCATCTGGCCCTGGTGATTTGATAATTTTGATCTTTGATAGCTTCTTCTTAACAATTTCTTCTGTGATCATGTTGTCAAGTGCTTTATCACATTCCCTCATTGGTACTGGCGGCATATCTGTGCCTGTCTCCATTGTGAAAACACTTGAGAAGAAATCGGAGCACTTGTGCCCTTTCTTGATGAGTTGATGTAAGTGTTTCCTGCTCCCCCGAGCCGGGTATAACCAGATCTGACATTAATTTTGTGGTTTTCATCTTACTTTGAAAATATATCCAAAACCGCTTTGTGTTTAGTCTTTGCATCTTTTGCAATAGACATTTCAAGGTCCTTTTGTAGTCTTCTTGTTAAGGCTCTTACTTTTGGTCTCTGTCTCGTGTAGTCTTTATACTTCTCTGGATCTTTCGTCTATACACCTGTGCAAAAGTTAAGCACCACCCTATTTTTACGCACATGCGAGGGTATATTCATGTGCTATGAAGAAAGCAATAGCATAAACATTTATGTACCCATCCATCTTAGTGCAAGAGGTAATAATGCAACTAGAGGAATGCTGATTATGATGGTGGGGAAACACTGTATGTTTTTGTTTGAACTTGAAAACGAGGCCTGAATATGGTTACGTTACCACAACTGACAACTATTGCCCTACAGTTGACACACGTGGCTAGATTGTCATTAATGGTGTCTGAAAACGAAGTTTAACATCTGTGCACGAGTTTGAGACTGTCATTATTAATACCGGGTATATCCACCTTGTGCCTGGATGACGGCCTGGACACGACGTCTCATGCTGGTCACCAACCGACTGATACGCCATTGTGGTATTCGTTGCCATTCAAGATGGAGTGCGTCTGTTAATTCCTGTAGGTTCTGCACAGGAGGATCCCTCCTTCTCACCATGTTTCCCAGAATGTCCCAGATATGCTCAATAGGGTTCATGTCAGGGCTCCTTGCTGGCCATGGTAGGGTTTCGATGGCATTCTGGCGGAGGTATTCATGCACAGCTCTAGCACGATGTGGTCGGGCGTTGTCATCCATGAATATAGGGTGGGTTCCAGGTGCATGATTTACAAAATGAGGGACCACAACTCTATCCAGTATGGAATCTTGATATCTTTGTCCATTTAGTGTTCCAGGTAGTCAACAGATCCAGCTTACAATCAAATGAGATGCACCCCCATATCATAACGGAACCTCCACCAAATGGAACTTCTTCCATGATGTTACGTTGGTCGTACGCCGTGCGTCTGGACCTCCATACACGAGTTCGACCATCTGTGGCATGAAGCAGGAACCGACTTTCATCGGACCAGTGTACCCGTCTCCAGGATCTCATGTTCCAGTGTCTTCTTTCGTTGCACCACCTCAGACGCTCCTCTTTGTGGTGTGCAGTGAGGAGAGGACGTCTGACAGGTCTCCTAGCTTTCATGCCAGCAGCATACAGTCTCCTTTTGACGGTAGACATTGACACTCTATTGCGCGTTTCCCATTGCTGGCTGAGCACTCTGCTGTTGGTGAATGGAGATCTCCTAACAAGGCGTACTAGGGCTCGATCATCACGGGCAGTAGTCTTCTTCGGTCTTCCAGATCTAGGCCTGTCCTTCACCTCGTTAGTTTGCCCATGTTTTGCAAACATGATTACAGTATGGTTAATGTTCAGCTGTCTGCCAATCTCTCTGCATGACATACCAGTGGTATGCATGCCTATGATTTGCCATTTCACACGATCACTTAACCTTCGTCTTCCCATAGCGGTTCACAATCAAGAGCTAGTTCTCTCTGTACAAATAAACCACGGTCATGAACACAAAATTCCTAATCTTGTCGCCTAAATCTGTATGTAATGTTCTACACCTCAAACTGGACTTTTACATAACTGAACACGTGTGCTGTTTCCCGCCACGCACGGACATCAAGCGGCGTGAAGTCATGCATGCATGTGCATTTCGTACTTGGAATTATGTCAGCTAACGCGGGGACAAAAAGTATGGCAGCCTAGTTGTACCATCATGTTTCTACGTTCTATTGTTTTTGCTGGTGCTTAACTTTTGCACAGGTGTATAGATATATCTTTGCCAGCATCTCCGTTTCTTATTGTATCAATTGTTTCTTTGTCTGGTGGTGTTCCATTTTTCTTTGCCTGTGTGAGCAGTGTGACCGTTTTGCTTGGTAAACATTTTTCCTCCGCTTTACGTAGAATGTTAAAAAGTTCTTGCCATTGCCACACTATGTCATTCTTGTTTACTGATAATTGTTGTTCTCAGTTAATGTCTAGCGCTTTCTTCATATCTTCATAATTGCCGTTGCCATAGAAAAACCTTTTGAATGTACGTTGGTATCCATTATTGGAGCATATGAAGTCGAAGGTAAGAATACAGTGGTCGCTCTTACCTAATGGCGATTCCTGATCCACATTGTTTAGCATCCCCTCTTCGTTTGTCATGATCAAGTCTAGTAAATGGGGCTCATCTGAAATTAGTTTCACAACATTCAACAGCATGTTTATTAAATAGCAAAGAATCACAGACATACAATTCATGTGTCGAACCATTTGAGATTTGATGACGGTCTATATGGAACCCTTTGTGACGTAATGATTATGACGTCATACAAGGTCAGATGATGGATGGATACTCTGGAAAGGTGAATTGTCTGCTTATGGTCTTGGTATACATTTTTTTGAATATGTATGAAGATTATTTTTCTACACGCTTGTCAGACTTGTGCTGCATTTCCAGCTTGTATTGAATAGTAAGTGACCCAAGACCTAACCCACAAAGTAGTGGCGATTTATGATTGGCATTTCTCTTCGCTTAGAACTACCTACCACTGTTATTGAGTTACATCTGCCCACATTTGAAATCAGTGGTCCCTCTATTAGACTGATCGCCCATCAAGGCTGGAGAGTTCAGTCTAATGTTTAGGCTAATCAACTTGCTGATCACTCATGCACCAGGAGATTAGTTAACACTGGGGCACCATGAGAAGATACTGCTCCCATACATCTGTGTAGATGTTAAAATTTTAGGTATTTACAGCCCCTGTAGCATGGGAGGCATTATGGTTACCATTTAGCAATCCTGTTGGGCATGATCTTGACTCATGTTCCTACTCCAATGAAGTGTTCCAGAAGTGGAAACATGTGAGGAACAAAGGTTTCAATGCTGTCTCCCTTCTCAATGAGACCTCTCAGAAAGGCCGAAGCTTCAGACCTGACATCACACACACCCCGTCGATTTCCCTTGTCCAAAACACAGTGCATGTTATAGAAACTTCCTTATCTGTCTCCAGAACTATCTAGTAATTGTTAATTCCAGGTCAGTGGGCATCCAGTCAGTCAGCCGTAAGCAGACTTGCCCTAACTTCGGATGACTTGCGAAGTTTCAAACCCACATTTCGTCTACATTTTAGACTAAGTGAGCATTCCAACAATAGACATCGAACTCACGCATTCTGGCAGGGTGCAAGGAGGAGAAAGGGATCTTATAGATTTTTACATAGCCATTATCAGGGGTCTCTCCTAGAAAGATTTGAGCTAGAGCAATAAAGGAGTAAAGGAGCACCAAAGGAACTCTTCTGTAGACTCAGGAAACTGTTCCGACTCTGTGCTCTATTAGAGCCACATCCTCTCGGCTACGGACTATGCATAGTCGCTTGAGGAGAGCTTCGAAAACCTCCGGAATGCACTAGAGATTTGCAGACAAAACGAAGCCTATTTTTGAAAACATACTACTGGAATGACGTGCTCGACAACTGAGCCAGTCAAAAATCAAATTCTTGAAATTAAGATTCTCTTCAGCTGCAAATTGAAATTTTCTTGAAGGGTTCAATTTGAGTGATAATAGTGATACTAACTGGGAACATGAATGTAATAGAGGGATGCGTTTCTAACCATATAACACACGCTTATAGCTAAACAACACCCGCTTTGGAATTGATTTGAAAACTATGCCCAGTGCTGGAGCTACGTTATTCTAACAGTTGATGTATTTGATTATGGCGTCAGACACTTGAGTGACAGATCACATCCTTCTATTGCCATTATTCCCTGGATTTATCAATGATTCACATACAGCAAAATAAGATTCAACAAAATAAATCAGAGGTTGCAGAATGTCGCCTCCCATTTTTGTTACATTGTAGTGTTTCGATTGTCCAGCTTCGATTTTTAGGACCAAAAGTTGTGGCATCATAGTGTAAGATTACATACCTTCATGTGTTAAAATTTGTGTCAAATCAGCCTAGTAGTTTTCAAGATATCCACAGATCCAGAATTCAGTCTGATTCGAATCTGGGTTCTTTCATCAGGATCATCGCCAAGGTATAGAAATCCTCTTGCACGTCAAGTTCCTTCATTGTATCAAAATTTGAGCCAAATCAGGTCAGTAGTTTCTGAGAGAAAGCTCCGGACACAGACAGACAGACCGATTGCAGAGACAGACATACAGCAGGGTTCCCAGGACTTTGGCAAAAATAAGTTCTCTGAGTTTTCCCTGATATGTCTCCAAGAAATTTCCAAAATTCCATGAGAAAGAATTTCACTTTAATGAGGTGGCTGGGAAGTCAAGAGGTGGTTGGTGCAAAGCATATAATATGTATATATATATATTTTTATTTCCATTTTCAGTGAATGGACACAACTTGAATACATGGCACAAGATGTACCTACGGCAAAATGATAATGTGAAAACCTTCCGTTTTGGGTAACTATCAAATTCCATTATTTTTTGCGTTTTTTTTGCAAGTCAGTGAAGTCTGTAGAGTTTGAGACATCAATCAGCTCCACACAGGGAGATGGTTTATCTCCGGTGTGTTTCACCTGCTACCTTGCTGCCGCATTGAAATCGGTGCGGGAAAGTTCCACAAGACCAAACACCCCAGTGTCAATACTGAGTATGCCGTTAGAGATGGAATATGCCGACGATGTGGACTTCACAGACGAGGAAAAGAAACCCCTCGACGAACTTTTCCCAATAGCTGCAAGGAAACTAAAAATTGAGAATCTGTTTATGAATGAATCCAAAACAGAGTTCACCACATATGTATGTATGTATGTATGTATGATTACTGTATTCTGCGGCTGTAGTAGTAGAAACTACAAGAGGACAAGACACAGTGGGCAAAAGCGAAGAAGGACTGATTGCAGCTGTAGGATGTTTCTACTGCTACAGCCACAGAATGCAGTAATCATACATACAAGAGGCCCAAGGGGCCTGTGTGGACATTTTTGCAAGTCCAATATGCCACGCTACATTTTGATTGGTCCACTTCTGCCACGTTTCTGACTAAGCTCCTTCCCTTGAACAAACTTTAATGGCACTCAGTGCCTAATCATATCTCCCAAATTTCGGCCCAATCCGCTCCGAGGTTCTGGATTTGTTTTGGCAAAAAATAGGTTATCCAAGATGGCCACCAAACCATTTGGCCAATCAAGTTCCCTTAAACAAACTTGGTGCAGCTCTTGTCCTAGATGATATTTCATGCGTTTTGAATTGATCCCCTAAACGGTTTTGGAGAAGATCTTTAAAGACATTTCTAAAAATCGACCAAAATCCAAGATGTGAAAATACATTTTAAATTTCCTATTACTTGAGTATGGGAGATTATGGAGGTTAAATGATCCAATATGGCCGCTAAACTGTTTATCAGAGTCTCGAAAATGGCAAATTTGAAATCACAATACGCACAAACATACATATAACCAATTTCTGCCTCAAAATCAATCAAATAAAAAAAAATCCAATATGGCCACAAAACATGCTATATATTGATAGGGCCCATAGTGGCCAGTTTTTTTTGATGGATCAACTTCTCTTGAACAAACTTTAATGGCCCTTAGTCCCTAATCATATATCAAAAATTTCCGCCTGATCGCTTCAGCGCTTCTGGGGAAGAAGTTGTTTTTGCGAAAAACGAGGTCATCCAAGATGGCCGCTGAATCATTTGGTCAATCAAGTTCCCTTGAACAAACTTGGTTCAGCTCTTGCCCTAGATCATATTTCGTGAGTTCTGAATCGATCCCTCGAACGGTTTTGGAAAAGATTTTTAAAGGCATTTCTAAAAATTGGCCGAAATCCAAGATGACCACCGGCCAAATTGGCCGATCGGCTTCCTTTGAACAAAATGAAATCTCTATGCCATAAGGATGCTTCCTGCCATATATAATTAAAATCGGCCCAGTAGTTCTCGAGAAGACATTTTAAATTTCCCATTGCTTTAGTATGGGAGCTTTTGGCGGGAAAATGATCCAAGATGGCTGCCAAACCGTTTATCCAATGGTTTCGAAAATTGCAAATTTGAGATCAGAATACCCAAAAACCTATATAAAACCAATTTTGGCCTCAAAATCCATCAAATAAAAAAATCCAATATGGCCACCAAACATGCTATATTTTGATTGCCCCACAGTGGCCATGTTTTTTGACGGAACAACTTCCCTTGAACAAACTTTACTGGCCCTTAGTTCCTAATCATATCTGCCAAATTTCAGTCTGATCCCTTCCGCGGTTCTGGAGAAGTTTTTCCCCGCTAAAACTAGGTCAACCAAGATGGCCGCTGAACTATTTGACCAATTAAGTTCCCTTGAACAAAGTTGGTTGAGCTCTTGCTTTAGATCATATTTCATGAGGTTTCCTTCAATCCCTCTAGCGGTTTCGGTGAAGATTTTTAAAGACGTTTCTAAAAATCGGCCAAAATCCAAGATGGCCGCCGGCCTAATTGACCGATCGGCTCCATTTGAACAAACTTGGATCCCTATGCCCTAAGGATGCATCGTGCCAAATATAATTTAAATTGGCCCAGCGGGTCTTGAGAAGCCGTTTAAAGGAAAAGTTGACGGACGGACGACGGACGGTCGCCACGACATAAGCTCACTTGGCCTTTCAGGCCAGGTGAGCTAACAATGGAATCTCATTTTGAAGGTTTTCCCTGATTTCCAGAGTGGCTGGGAACCCTGTACAGGTGGCAGACCCGATCACAACACCCTCCACCCTTTAGAGAGGCGAGGGTAATAACAAACACAATAAGCCCAGAATGTGACATTCTTATTTATTATGATGGAAAATATATTATTTAATATTAGTAAAAAGTATAATAATACACAGGTACACCTGTCAAAAATGCCCAAGTTATGGAGAAGCAAAAAATGGCCCATGAAGACAGGCGGTCTTGAAATACATGTCAAATTCCAATTGAGGGATCCATTTCTAACTATGCCCCGCCCAATTCTAGCAACGCTCCGCCTACTTTGCATGTGTTTTGGAAGCAATTCTTTGAATCCTGAATTCACACAATGCAATTTCAGGGTAATTATACAGCTAAGATGTTGAATATTTTGAAACTAATTTGACTGGGTGCTGGCAGCAACACCTCACAGTCAAATTTCTTTCCAAATATTCAATAAATTGTAACTTACTAAATTGTAAATTCAAAGTCACAATGTTATAGAGTTGACAGACCGTTCAAGCTTTATAACAGACTTATAATACGTGATTATGATTGTGATGTCAGCCTACGCGTGAGATAATGGCCCTTTCCATTTTAGCTATGCCCCGCCCACCACTAGCTAAGCTCCACCCACACCTCACCGTGTTGGGATTAATCGATCCCTGAATGCCCTAACTATTAATTTCCTGAAAACTACACAAGGAAGCTGTTGAAGAACATCTGGTCAACAGATTATTTATTAAACAGTAAAGATTTACAATTTGTACAACAACGCATAGACCGTCTTCAAATATGCATTCGTGATGTACTTATCGATGTCATTCATTAAGATGTTATTATGCACATCACATAGTTGATTATCACGTCATATGATGGGTGGATACTCTGGAAAGGTGAATTAATTATGACATGATATACTTGAGCAACAGATCTGATTCCTCCATTGCTATGCTTCTTTGGGTAGAAAATGAACATGGTGCACCATGAGTTGGCAACCAAAAAGCAGGTGGGCCTTTATAGACAGATTGTGGATATGTATGGTATTGGTGCAGTGATGATATGGTCATAAATTAAACAAGAGACCCAAGGGACTGTGGCGCTCACCTGGACCACTGACATTTAAACCATTTGCATTTAAAAAGACATGATGGATGATTTTCGGAAAATCCAAGATGACCACCAAAAAATTGCCCAATCAAGATTCTCGTTTAATATGTTGAAGCCTACAGTCATAGGCTCATTCCACAGTTTTGTTGAAATCGGGTTATTGATTGACGGAAGGAGTACCGTTTTTAAATGGTTCCAGAAAACTTTCAGAAAATCAGAGATTTCTGCCAAAACATTGACCTATCAAAGTTCCAGATAGCATTTCTTGAGGCTACGACAATAGGATCCTTCCAGCCAAAATTGGTTGAAATTGCCCAAGCAATTAATGAGTAGCATTTTATATGAATTCCCATTTATCGGAAAACCCAAGATGGCCACCATCAAAATTCTGTATACAAGTTCTGAAGCGTATGGGCCTAGGATTCTTCCAGCTAAGTTTGGTTGAAATCTGCAAAGTGATTAACCATTAGCACACTGATGTCAATATTTTATCTTTCACGGTGTCAATAGCAAAGAAACTAGTGTACATTTTTCAACAATTTTGGTGGGATATGTACAGCAGCACCTTATTCCACCAAATTTGTTGAAAAATAATCACCAGTTCATCTTTTACTTTAACTTGAAAATTAAAAATTTTGACGGAGTGGTAAGGTTTAATGAGGCGGAACTGATTTCCCAAAATATTCAGAAAATCCAAAATGACAGCCAAAAAAACTGACCAATCAAAATTGTATATGCAACTTCTAAAGCCTACTGCCCTAGGCTAATTCCAACGAGTCTTGTTGAAATCGCCCAAGTAGTTAATGAGTAGACGATTTTCAGCCATTTTTCCCGGACAATTCAAGATGGCCACAGAATAAATTGACCAATCAAAATTCCATATACACGCTGTGAAGCATAGCACTTTAGCGGCCTTCCAGCCAAGTTTTCTTGAACTTGTTCAAGTGGTTAATGAGGAGTAGCCTTTTAACTGATTTCATAAATTTTTTAGAAAAATCCAAAATGGCTGCTGGACCAATCAAAATTCTGTATATAAGTTCTGAAATCTACCAGGCTAGTATCCTTCTGGCCAAGTCTGGTTGAAATTGCTCAAGCAATTAATGAGGAGTAGCGTTTTAAACAATTTCCCGCTATTTTTCAGAAAATCCAAGATGATTGCTGGAAAAATTTACCAATCAAAATTCTGTATATAAGTTCTGAAGGATACCACGCTAGGGTTCTTTCCTCCAAGTTTGATTGAAATTGGCCCAGTGGTTAATGAGAAATAGGCTTTTAAGTGATTTGCAGAAATTTTCAGAAAATCCAAGATGGCTGGTGGAAAAATTGACGAATAAATATTCTCTATACAAGTCCTGAAACATTCCAGCGTACTATC
Source organism: Chaetoderma sp. LZ-2023a (assembly GCA_034401795.1). Taxonomy (NCBI): domain Eukaryota; kingdom Metazoa; phylum Mollusca; class Caudofoveata; order Chaetodermatida; family Chaetodermatidae; genus Chaetoderma; species Chaetoderma sp. LZ-2023a. The sequence goes on from CM067367.1 coordinate 72,005,983, forward strand.
CTGCTAGCTAAGTCTGGTTGAAATTGTTCAAGTAGTTAATGAGGAGTAGTGTTTTAAACAATTTCCCGCAATTTTTTCAGAAAATTGAAGATGGTCACCGAAAAAAATTGATCAATCAAAATTCTGTATAAAAGTTCTGAAGCCTACCCCCATAGGGTCCTTCCAGCCAAATTAGGTTGAAATCCGCCAAGTGGTTAATGAGAAGGAGCGTTTTAAAGCAAAAGTTGACGGACGGACGGACGCTCGCCATGCCATAAGCTCACTTGGCCATTCCGGCCAGGTGAGCTAATAACCTACAAAACAGGAACATGGTTTTGAAGTTTTTAAATTACCGAGACGTATCAAGAAAATTGAGATATTTGATACGTGAAAGTCCATTTTCAGGCCAAGAGCGGACAATTTTTTTTAATTTACCACCGGAATGACTGGCTCGCATTCCAATGGTAGAATTTAAAAAATAGTCTTCTCATGGCCGGCAAATAGATATTTTTCAAGACCACAGTAAAAGGCTAGTTTTGGTCAGCTTGTATCTATTATTATTATATCTCACACACTCACATCCCCACCTCCATCACCATGTATAGTACAGAAATCTAACCCTGCAGTTAACTGTGATCAATCTGTAGCTCCATCAATAAATACAATGAGGGGGTGACAGATCACAGAAAGGCCTTTTAACCCTGACCACTCTGATGTCGATATTCTATCCTTTCCTTCAGCAATAGCAAAGAAACTGGGGTACATTTTTCAACCATTTTGGTGGACGATGTTGCTGTCTACGACAGCACCATCTTCCACCAAATTTGCTGAAAAATGAACACCAGTTCATCTTTTAATTTTATTTGAAAATAGACAATTTTGACATCAAAGTGGTAAGGGTTAAAGGCAATCTGTCTGAAAGCACCACCATCTTCTGGCCACAAAAGGTAATGCCTGAATCCAATCTGTCGATAAAGTATGACATCATAATCAAACAATTTCATCTAGGCTGACATCACAATCATAATTAACAGAAATACTCTGTCATGAATCTGCAATAGTCCGCTAAGTGTACGAATTATATATCTTTGACGGATTTACTATTTATAAACATTCTGTTGAAAATTTTGAAACTAATTTGACTGAGCAGGATCCAGTCAAATTAGTTCCAAAATATTTCAATCGCTTACCCGTAATACAGGGATTCTGGGAATTCCAAAACAAGCAAAGATAAGTGGAGCTTAGCTAGAAACGGGCGTGGCATAGGTAAAGGCTGATTCATTCACTGCTAGGACAACTGACTTAGGAAATTATTAAGGAACCATTTAGTCTTTACTGATAAACTGTTTTGCTGTCCGGTGGTTGAAATGTAATGCTAATCTTGGTAGTCTGATTCTGTATTTCAGCATTTTAATATTTATCTTTTTAATGGTCAAGCCAGTTAAAACCTTTCTCTGCAGTGGTCTTGGGAAATGTCCATTTGGAAATCAACAGACATAACAGAGCCAGTCACTCCAGTGGTAAATTTTCAAAAAGTCTTCTGTTGCCCTGCAAAAGTACATTCAATAAGCAAATATTTAGTTTTTCTTGACAAATCTGGCCCATTAAAGGGTTAAAAATCATGCCTGTCAAGGTAAGGTATAATTCAGGAACTTGTCAAGACATGAATGAATGGAAAAATACAGAATGAAGTAAATATCTGAATTCAGATAAATATCGTAAAACCGTGATCACTGATGTATTAAGACGATGTCATATAAATATCTATCCATCAAGGATAAGAGGGTAAGTAAATAATCGAGGGATTCATTTCGACCTATGCCCCGCCCATTTATAGCTAAACTCCACACATGCATTGCGCATGTTGGGATCAATATATACATAGAATCCTCAATTCCCAGAATCCTAATTTCAAGGTAACTATACAGATAAATTATTGAATATTTTGAAACTTATTTGACTGGGTGCTGTTGTTGCTGCCATACAGCAACCAGTTAAATTAGTTTCAAAATATTCAACAGAATGTTTATTAAATAGCAAAGACATACAATCTGTACACTTGACGGACTAGTCAATGTTCATGACGGACATAGATACATCATTCCATAGGTATTTTGATTGAAACATCAGCCGACATGTAACGTAATCGATTATAATGTCATATCGGTGAAAATCGGATCTATCCATTAGCTTCAGCACTAGAAACATATGCTAAGCTCTGCACTTGCATTGCATATGTTAGGATCAATATATACATTGAATCCTGAATTCCCAAAATCCTAATCCTATAGCAGCGACAGCAACCAGTCAAATTAGTTACAGAATATTCAACAGAATGTTTATTAAATAGTAGACATACAATTTAGGGACTATACAATGGTTATGACAGACCTAGATACATCATTCATTAGGCATTTTGATTAAAACATCAGCCTACATGTGACGTAATTGATTATGACATCATAAACTTGAGTGACAGATCAGATTTATCCATTGGCTTTAGAACTAGAAACATTAGCATATTTATTATGTATTCAAACATTAAGTTGATAGAGTGAACTGAAAATCAGAACTATACAGGCAGTACACAATACCCGACGTTGAAAGCATTGCACATTGGTTCTAGTCAACTTGTGCCACATTTTTTTACTCAAATTTTAACCCTTACCACTCTGATGCCAGAATTAAAAATTTTGAGATTAAGTTAAAAGCTCAACTGGTGTTTATTTTTCAACAAATTTGATGGAAGATGGTGCCGTCGTAGACAGCAACATCTTACAACAAAATTATTGAAAAATGTACACCATTGACATGATTGACACAGTAAAAGATAGAATATTGACATCAGAGTGGTCAGGGTTAAGAATGCATGTTTTCTGAAGAATTAACAGTAGAAAAATATAGTAAAGACCTGCTTATCAGCTTACCCACATTGAGCAAATATATATGTTTTATTGAAATAGCAGTATTTAACCTTTTAGCAGTGACATGCACAGGCAACAGAGATTTTTTTGGTGACATAAAATATCCCTCGATTGGCGAGGAGAAATGGTGTTTTTTTTAAATATTCCACTGATATGATTGTCTCTGCACTGAGCCAGTTATAAGCTACAAAACACTTCAAATTTTAATTTTCTTTCCCATAAATATTTCTTGGTGACAAAGAGTTACTTGGCTTGGTGTATGTGGCAAGCCGAGTTAAACACAATACGACCTAATTTGTTAAGTTACATAATTAAATCTTGCTTTGACCCAAAATTAGGTCTGAAAAGTGACTTAAAGTATCTTAAATGTGAAGTGAAAATACATCAGAAGCAGTTTTCAAATACGCTTTCCCGGAAACATGATGATGCTTTGCTTGTTGTTCTGATGACAATTTTCAAATACGGTATGGGTATTCAGGAACGGACATAGCCATTAGCAATATGGTAGTAACTGTCTGACTGCTGCAAGCCAACAGACAATAATTCTGGATCTGCTGAAAATTTTGAAAACAATTTGACTGAAAGTTGTTGGTAGCTTAGCCACCAACAACTTTCAGTCAAATTGTTTTCAAAATTTTCAGACGGTCCAGAGTTAAACCCCATGGAAATGTAGTCTGTAGAAATTCAGCGGGCAGATAGCTAAAATGGCTAATACAAAGCCTGCTTTGCTAATGATTAAAATAGTATTATTATGTACAATTCGCTATTATGAATATTACAAAAATCTTTTCTGAAGAACATCTTAGGATAAATACTAGAACACATCTACTGCAGGTACAGTAAATCTCCGTGCTCTGTAGTCAAGTGAAGCCGTATAATGGTGACACCAGCGTATGAATAGCGTTACTTTTTATACAATCTGTGTGCGGATAGGCTCGCAATGCAGTTATGCCACTCGCACCTCGCAAGCGGACCAGGTGTGTGTGCGTGTGTGTGTGTGTGCGTGCGTGTGTGTGTGTGTGTGCACGCATGTGAGCATGCAGGTGCATGTGTGTGTACAATTGGAGCTGTATCTAAAAAAACTACTAATAAGATATAGCTCAAATTTTAACACAACGACGGAACTTGGTGGAAATGTATTCCAGACTTTCGCCGTGATATGCATGAGAACTCGGATCCAGATTTGGATCTAATTCTGGATCTGTGAATAGCTCACAAACTACTGATCCAATTTGGCTCAAATTTTAACACAACAAAGGGTGTGACTATACACTAGGAGTCCACAATTATTGGTTTGATCCACGAAAATTTGTAAAAATCTAAAAGCTTTTAACTATGTGACAAAAATGGGAGGATGAGGGCCTGCAATCTGATTTCTCTCGTTGATTTTGACAGATTTTTCGCTTCCCGTATTGATCCACGTATTCGCAGCACATTTTACTACATGTAACAAAAACATATTTTCGGCAAAACTTTGGGTGAATTGATCAGAGACGATTTTGAGCTATTCTGCAGTTATTGCCTTCTTGCTGGTAAACAAGTAATATCGCCCCGGATACAATTCCGCACATTTTAACTAGTCGTATGGGATCCATTTCTTTCCAGATTTAGAAAACAAATGCCAATATTTCAAAAAATTAACCACATATTCGGCTATTAATCGGTGCTAGCAAATAACTGAGAAGATATTAACAATATTGTCAACTTGTTGCATAACTACATGTATGAACAACTTATTTACGGAGAAACATTGGGAGAATCGACCATGGGTTACATTTTTAGCTATTCCGCAGTTATTTAATCCGAAATAGTTGTTAAAAGAGTATGCAAATGATATACCTGTGATTAAAAAAAGGGTTCCCAACACTTTATCAAAACAAACTTCCCTGATATTTCCCCTCAGAAATTTCCAAAATTCCCTCTGAAATATTTTCACTTTAACAAGGTTGTTGGAAAGTCAAGAGGTAGTTGCAGCACAGAAACTAAGATACTGATAAAATATACAACACTGTGGTAACCTGTGCATACAATAACTGTAATTTATTTCCATTTTCAGTCAATGGACTCAACTTGGAAACGACACAAGGCGCACATACGTCAAACTGGCAAAATATGAAAACACTTCTGAGTCATGGTCAAACTCTCTGATTTTTGGTGTTTCCCCCAAATTCCCTGAGTTTTCCCTGACTGGAAAAATGGAAATCTATTTTCAAGCTTTTCCCTGATTTCCATGGTGGCTGGGAACCCTGGTATGGGTGTTTTTGGTGGGAAAATGATCCAAAATAGTCGCCAAACCGTTTATGCGACAGTTTCAAGTGACAAATTTGAAATCAGCATACCCAAAAACCTATATAAAACATATTTCGGCTTCAAAATCCATTAAATAAAGATCCAAAATGGTCACCAAATGCGCTCCATTTTGATTGGTCCACGGCGGCCATGTTTTTTGACGTATCGATTTCCCGTGAGCAAACTTTAATGGAACTTAGTCCCTAATCATATCTTACAAATTTCAGCCCGATCCCTTCAGCGGTTTGGGAGTAGTTTTCAAGAAAACTAGGTTATCTAAGATGGCTGCTGAACCATTTGGTCAATTAAGTTCTCTTGAACAAACTTGGCTTAGCTCATGCCCCAGATGATGTTTCATGAGTTTGGAATTGATTCCCCAAGCAGTTTCCGAGAAGTTTTTAAACCTGTTTCTAAAAATCGGCCAAAATCCAAGATCAAAATATCCAAGATGGCCGCTGTCCAAATTGGCCGATAGGCTTCGTTTGAACAAACTTGGATCTCCATGCCCTAAGGATGCTTCCTGTCAAATATAATTGAAATCGGCCCATAGTTCTTGAGAAGTTGTTTAAAGAAAAAGTTGATGTATGCCGGATGGACGGACAAATGGTCGTCATGGCATAAGCTCACTTTGTCACTCTGGCCAGCTGAGCTAAAAATAGATTAACACACGACAGAAACTGGATTGCATAAGGAGAAAGATATTAGAAGCGCAGTGGTTGTTTTGTTACTGGTTTTTGTTCACAAGTCTCTCGATCTCACAGCGGCTTATGACTGAGAACAACAATTTTTCAAGTCGATTTATGTCAAATTTAGGGGTGCAGACTATACATGCTAGTGGACTATCCTTGGGTAAATATGGTAAATGAAAATATCTCAAGAACGAGTGAGCCAATTCACCTTTCCAGAGTATCCATCTATCATCAGACCTCGCATGACGTCATAATCAGCTCAGCCCATACATGATGACATCATAATCATTAAGTCACAAATGGTTCCATAAAAACCGTCATCAAATCTCAAATGGTCCGACACGTTGTATGAATTGTATGTCTTTGTAATTCTTTGCTGTTTAATAAACACGCGGTTGAATATTTTGAAACTAATTTGACTGGGCACCCAGTCAAATTAGTTTCAAAATATTCAACAGCTTACCTGCGTAGTTTTTGGGAAATTGAGTCAGGGTGTTCAGAGATTGATCGATCCCAACACGGCGAGGTGTGAGTGGAGCTTAGCTAGTGATGGGCAGAGCATAGCTCAAAATGGAAAGGTCCGTTGTAATTTTGTAAATAGTTATCTCTCGAGGGTGTAAAATGGTGTGATTCATACTCTCTCATAGATTCTCTTGGCCTGTAAATGGACATTCCAAAAGACCATAGCAGTGGCTAGTATGACCTATAATGGGTTAATTGAGTGGTTCTCTAGCGCCACCAAAAAATGTTGCACCACCAAAAACCAGACCACAGATGGTCCACCAGGGCGAGAGTATAAATTGAGCCAATTTTCAGAGCTCAGATCATTCAGACTTTTGGTCTCGCAACGAGAACAAGCGTCAGGCACTCATAGAGTTAGTCAAAGTTTTAGACTAAGTCGTTAGTACACTGGTTCTTGATAAGACATTTTTTAATGGAATGAATTGATGGACCAACAAAACTTGACCTTTCAAACCAGGTGAGCTAATAATATACCAAACAAAACACATTCTAGCTGAAGTTAATTTGATAATTCTAAATAAATATTATATTTTTAATCATAATAGCTCATACTACACAAGTTGTTGCATGTAAACACTCACTAAAATATTGCTACACTCTTAGCAGTCATATTATAGCCAATGAAAATACAGCATTATATTGCTGCAGATGATCTTCAATATACACGTGAAATGTGATAAAAGAATAATTATCTTATTATTCATGTATGAATAATCAATTAAAACAAGTTCATTAACCCTTTAACACTCAAGCCAACCAAAATGGCTTCTGCAGTGGTTTAGAGAAATATTCATTTGCAGAGGAAGAGGAGACTATTTTTGAAAATTTACCACAGGAATGATTGGCTCGATAATTGAGTCATTCCAGTGATAAATTTTCAAAAATAGTCTTCTTTTGCTCTGAAAATGTACATTTTCTATGAGAAAAACAAATTTGATGGCTAAAGGTTTAATAGTCACGAAAGTCAAAAATACCTTCAGCAGTGGTCTTGAAAAATGTCACCTGCAAAATATTTTTACTACTGGAATGGCTGACTCAGAAAACCAAGTCAGTCATTTCATTTGGCAATTTTCAAAAAAATTCTTTTTAGTCTGTAAATGGACATTTCTGAAAATCACTGCAGAAGGTACATTGGTTGTATTAACAATCAAAAGGCTATATAAAACTTTTCAACAACACAGCGTCCATTCCTTTAACAAATTATTAAAATCACAAATTTATCCCTCGCTTTCTTGAGATATGTCGGATTACAATGACCTCTCATTTGAAGATTTTCAAACGAAATGTTTCATTCAGGAGTAATGTTCAGATTGCACATTGCAACAGCGAGGCCCAATATTCCATGACAGGGAATTTATCTGGTATCGCGTCTCAAATTGCTACACATATTTAGGCATTTGCTATACATTCCGCAACATGCATAGCTATATCTGCTATGTAAAATTTGTATGTGATTACAATTTAGTATTGATCTTCTTCAGTTCTAGTATTAACCATTTCAACGACAACTCTGAAAAAGTAAATTCTTTACTATGTACATACATAGCATATTCTGTTGAATATTTTGAAATCAATATGACTGGAGGCCATTGCTGCCTTAGGCAGTAATGGCGTCCAGTCATATTAATTTCAAAATATTCAACAGTTTTCCTGGTTTGTTTGCTCTGAGATTGAGATACAGGGAATTTATTCATGAAAGAGTTAATTACTATACATTTTTGCCGACAATATAATTCATAATTTGCATAGCAAAACATGCTAGGCAAATATCAAATTCCAAATTATACCCTGCATGACGCTGTCCCTAGCTCTTATGGTTTTCTCCTCTATCCACATGGTCCTGTAACAAGCTGTGCATGTGGCTGAGGGCTTTTTTCATATCTGCCACAGAGAAACTGTCTGGGATATTGTACATGATATCCATGCCGATGCCCGAAATTGTTGTCTGTAAAGAGCAGAGTTTGTCATATCACTGAGGGTTCATAGGTTTTTTTTATTGGTTCGACAGCGAAGAATCTGGTGTACATTTTTCAACAATTTTGATGGACGATGTTGCTGTCTACGACAGCACCATCTTCCACCAAATTTTTTGAAAAATGAACACCAGTTCATCTTTTAATTTAATTTGAAAATTTAATGGTATGACATCATAGTGGTAAGAGTTAAGGATTGTTTATAATCCTTGCTGACTTTTTAACCTTTTAACCCTTTAATGATTAAATTTGGTCAAAATAATTAAAATATCTGCTTATTGAATGTCCATTTGCAGGCCAAGAGAAGGGTATTGTTGAAAATTTACCACTGAAATGACTGGCTCGATAATCGAGCCAGTCATTCTAATGGCAAATTTTCAAAAATACTCTTCTCCTGGCCTGCAAATGGACATTCCTCAAGACCATGGCAGTGGCCGGTTTAGGCCGGCTTCGTCATAAAAGGGTTAATGGCCAAGTCAACCCAAACTGGCCTTTTTTCAAAGATTTTTCAAAAATAGTCTTCTCTTGACCTCTTCTGTTGGACATTCAACAAAATATTCTGATTCACTTGACCAAATTTATCCATGAAAGGGTTAATGTCATGGGTTATAAATATATATTCACTATATACAGTAACATGACTCTGACCAACAAGATACATATATTGGTGACATTATTAACAAGGTTATGTTTAAACCATCAACTAATAGCAAAACATGTCACAAATGTATTTCCCACATAAATTTCAATATTTTGAATACTGAGGAGTATGAACAAGGGCTGCAACTCCGGTATTTGAAGGCTTATCTAATTCATTTTTATAACCTCAACAGATAATTGCCAAAATGAACATGTCGGTTAGATATTTTAATAATCTATCAACAAATGGTGTAGCCTATCATTATCACTGCATGCATTGATGGACAACAGATACATCGACATTGTATTGTGTATATGCTTACATATGTGAACTAAAATAAACGAAATCATGGATTTCTTTTTTCACGAGAGTTGATACTTACCTCCCTAATACTTTTTGATATTGCTAAATATCGGCTTTCAGTCAATAAAACACTCAGATTAAAAAAGTAAGGTTCCCCTACTGGGCAGGTAGTCAGAAGTCAGTCAGGCGGATGCCAGCCCCACCATCGCGCATGCGCCGACTAGTACTTCCTCTGACTAATTTATTGGCTGACACCATGCAACATTGCAAGCGCCTGAAGACCGAGCCTCAGTGGGGCAGAGAGGCCGGGTCTGTATTAGGGAGGTAAGTATCAACTCTCTCGTGAAAAAAGAAATCCATGATTTCGTTTATTTCACTTCAAGAGTATACTTACCTCCTTAATACTCTTTGATATTGCCAGAATTCGACAGGGAATTCGGCGGGAGGGAGGCGAGGTCAACAGACCAGCTCTTCCCTATGCGCTTTTTCTGCGTTAAAGGCACTGAAACTTCTGAAAATTGTGTGGAAACACAATCAGGCAATATTTGAACATCGGCTAACACAACCGACGGTTGAGAGATGACCATATGTCATATGCGCTCCCCCCCCCCTCCCCCACCTTCTTGGGAGGAAGACTGCATGACCTCAATGTCCCATACGCTCTCTTCGTACAAGTGCCACGTACTATAGGACAAAGAACGAAACGGCTTCATTTTCATATACTCTCAATAATGAACCATACATAAAACATGTACCATCACCATATTAATAATGAAGGGTCACGTGACAGCACAATTAACAATGAACACCACAAAAACAAGGCTGAACTTGTGAAGAATGGCGGCTGTCATCATCTCCCCATTGGTGAAGACTGATGCAGTCCAAATAAGTGGTTGATTCCATTGATTAAATGCGAAATATATAAAAAATGAGGAAGACTCATCAAATATGTACACCTAAATTATTTTTTCAAAATCGATAAGGCGAGAGGATTCGAGGTGTCATGGAGGTAAGGGTCTGTAAAACTTGACTCACAGTGCCACTGAGCTACCGACATAATGTCATCCACAGGGACCCCATTAAATAGGGCAGTAGAAGCCACTACGCCCCTGACACTGTGAGCCTTCGCCATGTCAACTTGTTTACCTGTGGCAGATTTATGACAAAATTGAATACATTCAACAATCCACCTGGAAATGGTGTCCTTAGACGCCCTGCCATAGGGTTCAATATATGACAACCATAACGCTGACGGGTCCGTCCGCCATTCCTGAGTACGTTGTTTGTACCAGCTCAATGCTCGGACTGGAAACCATGCTTTTGAATTAAGATCATACCTAGTTAAAGCTGGCAAAAAAATGGGTTGACCTGGATATTTCAAAGACTGATTTTTAGCCATGAAATTAATCCTACGTAGAAGCTTAAGGCCTTCCCCTGTAACCACAAAACGGTCTGCCTCGGCTGACAAGGCATGAATTTCACTTCTACGCCTAGCCGAGGCCGCCGCAATTAAAAATACAGTTTTAAGTGTCAACATTTTCATAGAAATGGAACTAAGTGGTTCAAAAGGTTTATCACCTAGTACCTGAAGCACTAGCGATAAATGCCAAGACCGAATCACTGGGGGATTCCTTGGTCTTAGATTGCCCATGCCTTTGATTAAAGTATTTAATGTACTTACTTCATCACTTCCCCTATTAGCCAAGCAAGGGATAACAGTCATTAAAGCTGATTTATAACCAGCAATAGAGTTAGGCTTGAGGCTATAGGCATCCTACAGGTGACAGAGCAAATCAGCTACTACCTCAATAGATGAATCCATTGGATTAATACATCTTTTTAAGCACCATTCTGCAAATCTGTTGATTTTATAATTATATGCTCTGGAGGTTGACCCCCCTCCTGGCTTTTGCCATAAACATGGCTGCTTGCTCAGAAAAGCCCTCCTTAATTCTAGATTCCTTGACAACATCCACGCAGTCAATCTGAACATTGACGGATTGATGTGAAGGGCCTTGCCCTGGAAGATAATATTGTCCATCAGAGGCAGAGGAACCGGATTACAGACCAGAAGATCCAGCAGATCCATATACCATGATTGGCGTGGCCAATTTGGGGCGATCAGAAGCACTTGGCACTCCTCTTGTCTGCTCTTCTAAAGAAACTTTGGATTCAGGATTACTGGAGGGAATGCGTATACATACATTCCCACCCAGCTGATAGCTAGCGCATCCGTTGTGATAGCGCTTGGTCTGGAATCGGAGAGACGTACGTCGTCATCTTCGCATTCTTCTTCGTTGCGAACAAATCTATGTTGGGTTTCCCCCAATGATTGAACAGACGGTCCGCCACACATTGATTTAGTTGCCATTCCGTAGGTAAAACACTCATCCTTCAGCTCAATGAGTCTGCTAACAGATTTAACCTTCCCGGAATATGAACTGCTTTCAAGGTAATCCTGTGATTCAGGCACCAGCAAAGCAGCTTCCATGTCATCATACAGAGACTGGGCGACTTCGTTCCGCCCTGGCGGTTTATGTACGTCACTACTGTTGAGTTGTCTGATTGAATTAGAACACTCTTGCCCTGAACTTTCTGTAAGAAATGTTCCAGGCCCAGGACTACTGCTCGTAATTCCAGTAGATTTATATGTTCTATTGATTGTTCCAGATTCCAAAGCCCTGATATCGTGAATTCTTCCAGGCAAGCTCCCCACCCCTCCATCGATGCATCTGTATACATCGTTACCTGAGGGTGAGGAGGGGTTAGCATCACCCCGGCCAAGAGATTCTCTGTCTTCAACCACCATTGAAGGTGGTGAATTAGAGGCTCCAGCACTGACACATTTGAGTCCAGAGAAAATGTATTCTGAGTCCATTGCGTCATGAGAAATAACTGGATCGGCCGCCTGAGGAATGACTGGTTCCAGAGAAACCATCAATCCTAACATTCTCAGGTAAACTCATGCCAAGACATGACGACTGTTGCACACTGACTGTATTACTGAGATGTGTATCTGAACTCTCTCCTGAGTAGGATAAACATATCCTATCTCCAGATTGAAGAACATTCCCAGGTAGACAAACCTCTGGGATGGAGTCAGCTCTGATTTTTGAAAATTGATTATCCAGCCCAAATCTGTGAGAGTTTTCAAAACTATCTCCAGATTTGCAGATAAACTTTCTTGGTTGTGTGCTTTTAACAGCCAGTCGTCTATGTACGTGTGTACTGCTTTGCTTCTCCTGCGGAGGTATGCTGTTATCGCAAGAACCACCCTGGTGAAGACCCGAGGAGCCGTAGAAATTCCGAAGGGTAACAACCTGAATTCCCACTGTCTGCCCTGGAATCCAAATCTCAGGAAGCGACGGAAACTCCTTGCTATAGGAATGTGGAAATAAGCATCCTTCAAATATTGAAGCTGTCCACATCCCGTTCTCCAACCCTGCCAACAGCGATTTCACTGTCTCCATTTTGAAACTGGGTGTGTCTATGAACTTGTTCAATGGCTTGAGGTTGAGAATTGGTCTCCACCCTCCAGTGCTTTTTGCTACTAGGAACACGGTTGAATAGAAGCCCGGACAATCTTGTGCCGGTTGAATTGCTCCTTTTTGTATGAGAGAATTTATCTCTCCCTCTATACACAACCGCTGATCTGGATCCCTTGGAATTTGTGTCCCGATTGGCACCAGAGACAGTCGTGATGGAAGGCCTGAAATCCAATCGGGATGATACCCGACTGAAAGCCATCGCAAGACTAAACGGTCCTGAGATAACCGTTCCCACTTGCTTGTGGTGGGCCAATCTGCCCCCCCACCCCCACCTGGACCAGCTAGGGAGAGAGGTGGACGTAAGGAGTGCAAGAGTGGCACTGTCTCCTTGGCCAGAAGCACCGAAGTGGTTCTCACCGTGATAACCGATCCATCAGGCACGATTACCACAAGATCCTCGCGTGCCACGGCCAGCTCGGTGCACGGGCGGCTGCCTGGCTGGCTGCGCCGGAGGAGCCTGCACCCCACTCGCTGCTGGCCGAATCGCGCGTGGCCGAGGCCGACGCTGCATTGGTGGTTGGCCTCTGACCTGGCTGCCGCCACCTCGAGCCTGCAGGGGATGATACGCAGGGGATGATACTCTCTGCGGAGTACCTCAAACTGCTCACGCAAAGCCCTCTGGTTAGGACCAGAGAGACCGTCTCTTGGAGGTGCTTGCATCCCTCACCTCCAAAGAGACCAGGACCTGCCATAGGCATACGCAGCAGCCTATTATACAGGTCCTGAGACGGGCACAAGTTGTCAAGAGCAAACGTGCGCCTCGCCCGGACACTCCTGGTCACAGCCCGGGTTAAACAATCCAGAGCCAGGTTGATTCCATCCTGGATGACTCTCTGGACCGTTACCAGGCTAGGCTGGCGCGATGCGGATGCCGTTACTACCCCCTGTAACAGCTGGGAGACATGAGAAAGCGCCGCAATTGACGCGGTATTGGCTGAAAGCAGCGTTCGAACACAGCGCTCCTGTGTCAGACAGGGAGCCTGGCCGCGTGTCCTCGCTTAAAACCGTGCGGTCATCCACGCTCGGCTTAGGCACCACGCCGTATTTCTGATACTCATCAGATAGGACGACTCAAACGCCTCGCCACCTCGCAAGACGTCCATGCACTTGAATGTCTCTGCCGCCGTGAACATATCTACAATATGTTCAGCCAGCGGCAGAGATGGCATTGCGCTCACAGCCGATCGACCTGCCAACAACGGGCGGTGATCCAGCTGGCCGGCCGGCTGTTCCACAGGCAGGTCTGGCCTGACGCTTATAAGTCACTGACAAGCGTCCGACCAGTCCTCATCTGTGGCTACCTGCGAGAGCTCTACAAGACGAGGGCCATCATCTTCCTCCTGAGCGTTCGCAGGCGTGCTTGAGGCTGGATAACCCGACACTTCTGGCAAGCCAGAGAAAGCATGCGGGCCCGAAAGAGCAGGCATGCTAAACTGGCTGGCTTGACCAGGAGCAGGCGCTGTGGTATTGCGTGGGGCGCTTAACGCCATACCACGGCCCCGGCCAGCACCTGCTAAAGATTAGACTCCGGGTCAGCGAAGAATGCTAACCCGGACTGGCTAGGAAAGGTACCATAGGAGGCACTGGTACCTGCAGCGTGCAGAAAATCCTGTCCTGATAAGCAGGCACCAGGCTGCAGCGACAACCGTCCATGGATCACCGGCGCGACAAGCCTGCTGCCAATGTCCTGGACCGCCCCCTCTAATGGGGCCACCTCTGAATCTTCGAAAACTGGTAGGACCCTAGTGAAACCAGATTCAGAGGCGGGGATTATCTGCTCCGAAGCAGATGAAGAGGACAGCAAAAGATTTGGTCCAGGAAGCATGCCACGGAGCAACTCTGGAACCAAATCTTTGATTGTCCTCTTCATCTCTCCGAACATCTCAACACGGAAGGCCTCCATAACCACAGAGGATGAGGCCTTCCTCTTACCCTTCTTACCAGGTACCTCTCTGTTAGATCCTCTCTCCTCCTTAGCCTGTAATGACACAAAATCGGTCATTAGCTCGCGCGCCCCCCCCCCCCCCCCCCCCCTGTTTACATAACATATATCGCATTTAAGTAGTGGTCCACAGGGACTGCACTGGAACCACAAGTGCGGGGAGAATCTGTCCTTCAAGAAACGAGCACATGAGGGACCACATAGGTGTCTGAAACAGGCCAGAGGACGAAGACAATGAGTATTTTAGTTAATAGAATTAGTAACTCAAAACCAAAATAAAAGGAGAGGAAAAGTGGTCATGCAGACCACCTACAGAGATAATAAACCAGCGTTGGGCAAAACTTTAAATGTTAATAAAGTGCAAGGCTGATTATGATGTCATAACTTCAAAAATAAGAAGATAAATCGATCCGAAACAAACATCCAGGTGTAAGGACGAATTGTATTCATATCCAGAGCATCCTAACTAGAAAGGATAGAGACATAGAGACTAGACAAACATCAGATAAACAATGATAAAATGGCAGCAGATTTCATAAATATTTTCAAATATAATTGAAGTGCCTAATATCATAACTAGAATACCTGAGTCTTTAGCATAGACAAACCATCCTCTCTGATGTACTGGAAACTCCACCAACACTATGACCTCTTAACTCTCTCCACCTTTAACGGAAGGAAGTGGACCAAGAGGGCAAAGTGAGAAGACCTTCTTCCGAGGCCTCCAACTCACTGGGCATGGATTTTTTGGTTAGATAACCTAACAATGTTAGTAGGAAATGGAATCTTGGTGGAGAGAAAAACAAACCCTCTGACGATGTGCTGTCCTGTTCAATCATAGATAGATACCTGTGGACATAAACACACAGAGAGATTAGTATCTCATAGTGCCATTTAGAAATAAACCAGTTATTTTAGGCGCTTATCACAATAAACGCGAGTCTCGGAAACACATTACGGGACAAACTCGCTAAAATATACTAGAAGTCACCTGATGAATCAGTCCTGGGCCCTCCTCCGGAGACAACACGCCTTTCTGCAGCTCAGACATCATTCACAAGGACTTTACTACTTAGAATTCTAACAACTTTTCAGAACAAGTTCAAAACTTTGGAGCAAAAAAATTGCATGGAACTCTTAGCCAATAAATTAGCAAAGAGGAAGTACTAGTCGGCGCATGCGCAGTGGTGGGGCTGGCATCCGCCTGACTGACTTCTGACTACCTGCCCAGTAGGGGCACCTTACTTTTTTAATCTGAGTGTTTTATTGAGTGAAAGCCGATATTTAG
This sequence comes from Chaetoderma sp. LZ-2023a, assembly GCA_034401795.1. Classification (NCBI taxonomy): domain Eukaryota; kingdom Metazoa; phylum Mollusca; class Caudofoveata; order Chaetodermatida; family Chaetodermatidae; genus Chaetoderma; species Chaetoderma sp. LZ-2023a. The sequence continues at coordinate 72,022,080 of CM067367.1, forward strand.
CAATATCAAAGAGTATTAGGGAGGTAAGTATACGCTTGAAGTGAAAATGACACTACTACTTCAGAATTTTTCATTAATATATACAATAAGATGGCAACAGCAACCAGTGAAATTAGTTTCAAAATATTCAACATCTTACCTGTATAGTTTTCTGGTAATTGAGATTCAGAGTGCAGGGATTGATCAATCCCAATACGGGAAAAGCTAAAACGTAACCCTTTCACACTCTAGTTGATCAAAAACAGCATCTACTGTGGTCATGAGAAATATCTATATGCAGACCAAAAGAAGACTATCTTTGAAAATTTATTACTGGCAAGACTTGCTTGATAACCAAGCCAGTTGGATCTAGGAAATGCGAATATGAAATCTATAATCCACAATCAGAATGAACAACACAACTACCAACCCCAACTATCCACTTATCAGTCAGACAACTTTTATCCAGGTCCAAGTATTACTGTACATATTTATGTATTATTTACCTGTTTTGTGCCAGCCTTTAGTACACTGATTGGTGAACCATTTAGAGAGACAAAACGTTCACCCACGTGAGGGGCACGCACTCCAGGAGGCGTCCGTGGAAGCCTAGAGCAGAAAAGCCATGAAGAAATTTGAGTTAATATTTAAATTAGCAGACTAGTGTTAAAGGATAACTAATCCCATCTCTTGATAGCTATTCAGGTGATCTAACACGCCGGTCATAAACTATCCAGGTAATTTTAAGCTTTTTATCATGCCGCTAAGGAAAGATATTCAGGATTTAGTAGTTAAATGTTTGTAGATTTCTACACCCTATGATGTCTGTCATGATTTATTTTTCAACCAATCAGAAAAATCCTAGTGTGTCTGCCTCGGTATATACGCTCAGTCATAGAAGCTCCAGCTATAGCTTGGCAATGTGGTATGAAAACAATCCTACAGGTAAGCTGTTGAATATTTTGAACCCAATTTGATTGGAAGTTGTTGCTGCCATAGGCAGCAACAACTTCCAGTCAAATTAGTTTCAAAATATTCAATGGGATGAGCATTACATAAGAAAGAATGTGATGCTTTGGAGCTGACATGACATCACACACAATAGCTTGAGGAGACAAAATGGGGTCGATCACTGGTCAACATTTATTCGATATTACAAAACAAATAACTGCAATACAGATCAGGGAATGTGACAGGATATGAATGATATGGAATCTATAAACCATATTCTATCGGTGCAGTACAACATTTGAGATGAGATTCACATTGCTTTAAACACACAAATGAATAGTATTAGTTATACAAGTGTATTGCAGGGTGGACAGGCTTATACAACCGTACCAATGTAGTATTTCGAAAGTGTAGTGAGGAAAACAAGTTATATAGCTATCAGAGTGCTGAGTTAACGGATGAACCCACCATAGCTATGCCCTGCCAATCTAGAGCTAAGCTCCAATTCCCTTATTGAACAAGCATTCTGTAAGTATTGCTTTGCAATACATGTCCCCTACCTGGTGATATAAATCTTTAGAGATTGAGAGTCACAAACTCAATTAAAATTTGACAGAAGCAGCTGAAACTCGAACTTGATCTGTAACTTCTCATAACAAAGCAATATACCAAGTTCCAGTTATATATAGTAAAGGAGGACGAAAGTCTTGAAACCTGATATGTTTGTATTTCATAAGTCGAAAGTGGAGATAACTCTATAAAAAATTTACGCAAATGCCTGAAACTCGAACTTGCTCTGTAATTTGTCATAACGAAACAATGTACAAATTCTCAGTTGAATACCTTTGAAAGGATATGAAAAAAAATTGCAGAAAATTAATATTTTTTGTCAAAAGGGTGCATAACTCCAAGGAAGATTGACGAAAATGTATGAAACTCAAACACGCTCTATAACTCCCTATAATAAAGCACCCTACCAATTCTCATTTGAATCCCTTGAAGGAGTGCGGAAAAAGGTGCAGAAAACAGAAATTCTTCGTATTTCATAAGTGGAAAGAGGACGTAACTCCATCAAAATTGGCACAAACTCCTGAAACGCAAACTTGATCTGTAACTTCTCATAACAAAGCAATGTAGCAATTCTCCATAGAATATCTTGAAAGACTGCGAAAAAGAGGGTGGAAAACTAATATTTTTCATATTTCATAAGACGAAAGGGAGAATAACTCCATGAAAAATTGACGAAAATGTCTGAAACGTGAACTTGCTCTATAACGCCTTAGACTAAAGCGATGTACCAATTTTCCCTTAAATATCTTAATGGAGTGGGAAAAAAATTGCGGAAGGCTGATATTTTTTGTATTTCATAAGACGAAAGGGGGAATAACTCCGTGGAAAAGTGACGAAAATGTCTGAAACTCGAACTTGCTCTATAACTCCTTAGACTAAAGTGATGTACCAATTTTCCCATAAATAAAAAGTGCGGAAAGCGGATATTTTTCATATTTCCTAAGTTGAATTAAAAAAGCATCCGCTTTTGTTTCTACGAGAATTCTTAATACTTAACAGATGTACTATTATGATAATGTCTAGTATCTAGTCTAGCTCGAAATAAACAATTAAAAACTCCGCACTCTCCTGGTCCTGCCCATACTGTGTCCGGGAATTACCATAGCCGCAGGTACCGAGTCAATTCCCAATCAGTCAGATTCGTCTTATGTTTGCCTTGACAAACAGCGAAAGCAGTTCAGCCTCACCTCAGCGGGGCGGCTGAGGCAGGGCCATAGTACATCTGGTAAGTATTAAGAATTCTCGTAGAAACAAAAGCTGATGCTTTTTTTATTCTACTTCGAATAATACTTACCAGATGTACTATTATGATAAACTCCAGATTTCGACAGCCAAGAAATACCGGTGGGAGGAGGTGAGGCTCGAACCAGCACTCATCTACCATCCGACAGAGAAGGTTGTGAAGAGACTAGAACCCTGGCATATGCTTGGGTTCCACTATCTGACTCATAGAGTGCTAAACTTCCATGGTCTAGACCGCACTTCCACGCCCAGCCCCCCCCCCCCCCCCCTCATTTGTCCGTACAAATTCCAGAGGGCTGTCAAAACGACGAGCAACACCCACCAGACCCGTGTCAGCCCCAAGTCTCAGCTAGGGCAGTCCAGTAGAGTGCAAAGAAGCCACTACAACTCCTAATTTTGAAAAAACCCACTCAGTATATCGAAAAGGCGTTCAAATTGGAATGAGTCTAATGTCTGTTGAAAGATTAAGATACTCTTGGCCAGACTATTTACTTACTCAGTCTGGTAAATCGACTGTAAGTAAACTAATATTAGTCACTTAATTAATGTAAACACTCACCATTTTGAGTGCTTGGTCTTTTCTTATTCATCACAGGAGCTCGGCCCAATCCACGATCATCTTCGGATCATGTGCATAGCCATTGTTCAGTGCATATGGAAGAACCTTGTGATATGTGCGAAATAGTGGTCGGATGTGGCTTTAGTTAAGATTCGATAAATTGGCGACGGCTACCGGATTAAGTGCGCTGGAGATATCGCGAAGGTGGAAATCAGTGAATGACGGCTCGGCATGCCATTGTGCTACAGACATCACCTTCACCCGTGATGACAAAACGGTCTTGTTCGGCAGAAAGCGCATGTATTTCGCTTCTCCTTCTCGCCGACGCTGCGACAACCAAGAAAATTGACTTAATAGTTAACAGTTTAATATCTATAGATCTAATTGGTTCAAAGGGAGCATGCCCTAAAACCTGTAGAACAAGAGCGATTCCATGCTGGGATAGGAATTGGCTGTCTAGGTCCCAAATTGCTCATTCCTTTAATAACTTCATTTAAAGTGTCATTCTCCACTCCTTCAATGGCCAGACTGGGAACGACTGAAGCTAATGCAGTCTTATATGCTGCTAGGGTTGAAGGTACAAGTTTGTCAACTTCGTATAAATGACAGATAAAATCTGCTACGTCTTGAACAGATGCAGCAAAGGGATCAATATCTCTTCCCTTACACCATTCTGCAAATTTGTTGATTCTATAATTATATGTTCTTGTGGTTGACCCTCTTCTGGCTGAAGCGGCAAACTTCGCTGCTTGCTCAGAAAAGCCACCCTCAATTGCACGCTGCTTGACAACATCCATGCAGTCAATTTGAACATTTCCGGTCTGTTGTGGAGATACAGACCCTTGTTCTGAGAGATTAGATCTCTTCTGTCTGGAAGAGGGATTGGATTGCAGACCAGAAGGTCCAGCAGATCCGTAAACCATGATCGGCCTGGCCAATGAGGAGCGATAAGAAGTACTTGGCACACACCCTCTCTTGTCTTTGCCAGAACTTTTGGGACGAGAATTATTGGAGGATACGCATACGCGTACATTCCCTTCCAACTTATCGCCAGTGCGTCTACTGCTAAGGCTAGCGGGTCCGGGATCGGTGACACGTATGTGACCATCTTTGCATTTTGTTTCATCGCAAATAGATCCACATTTGGCTTGCCCCAATGTTTGAATAGAACCTCCGCTACCGATTGGTTGAGCTGCCATTCCGTCGGATGACAAACCATCCTTCGACTGAGAGCATCCGCTAGGATGTTCAATCTTCCTGGAATGTGTGCTGCCCGAAGAATAATATTCCTCTCTTGGCACCACAGCAGAAGGTTCCAAATCATCATACACAACTCTGCTGATCTTGTCCCGCCCTGGCGGTTCAAATAAGACACCACTGTTGAGTTGTCTGTCCTGACTAGGACAATCTTGTCTCGGATTAAGCTCTCGAATTTTCGAAGCGCCAATGTCACCATTAATAATTCGAGAACATTGATATGATTCTGCGCATTGGTCCGATCCCATTCTCCTGACACTGACAGATCGTCCAATACCGCTCCCCAACCCGTCGTCGACGCATCTGTGAAGATGGACATCTGCGGCTGAGGAGGTTGTAGATGAACACCTCGCAGATTCTGTTCTGATAACCACCACTGAAGGTGGAATATCAATGGTTCTTTCACTGGAATTCTCAGAGATAACGGATCCGTTTTCTGAGACTAGAATGACATTAGATACATCTGAATTGGCCTGCGCCGGAGTGCCGCATAAGGAACCACTTTCTCTAGAGATACTAGTAAACCCAGTATTCTGAGAAATTGGCACGCCGTCAGAAAGGCTCCTAGAGAAACTGACTCGAGTACCGCAATCAAACACCTGACTCTGCTCTCCGCCGGAAAAGATACGCCGTCCCTGAGATTGAAAAAAATTCCCAGATAAACAAACACCTGGGATGGAGTCAATTCTGATTTCTCTAGATTCACAATCCATCCTAGGTCCTTTAGTAAGGCTAGGACTACCTGAAGATTGTTGCGCAGTGACTGGATTTCCCGCCTTCAGCAGCCAGTCGTCTATGTAAGTGTGAACAGCTATGTTTCTCTTGCGAAGATAAGAAGTCATGGTGAGAACCACTTTGGTGAAGACCCTCGGAGCTGTGGTCAGACCGAACGGAAGCGCATTGAATTCCCAGACATTGTCTTGAAATGCAGAGCGAAGGTATTTCTGAAAAGGAATTGACATTGGAATATGAAAATATGCATCCTTCAGATCTATCGATACTGCCCACATGACTTTTCTCAGCCCCGTCATCACCGCTGCTACAGTTTCCATCTGAAACATTGGAGAAACAATAACTTTGTTCAACGGTTTGAGATTGAGAATTGGTCTCCAACCTCCGGTACATTTCGGAACGAGGAACATCATTGAATAGAAGCCTAGGGAGGACTGATTGCGGACTAGATGAATTGCGTTCTTCTGCTGAAGATCTTTGATTTCTGAGCAAATGGCATCTAGACGATCGGATTCCCTTGGAACAGGAGTCCAAACTGGAGTCGATGTTAACGGAACTAACGATTGACGGATGAGCCAGTCTGGTTCGTAGCCGTTTCTTAACCACTGACATCCTAAACAATCTTGCACGACCTGTTCCCACTGGTTTGAGAACAGCTGAAGTCTGCCTCCGATGGTAGGAATCTGCACACAGCTGGCAGTCGATATTGCACGATAAGAGCCTAATTCGCTTAGGTGAAGATTCTCGACTCCCTTTGTTCCTGACGTCACCGGAACGGATCCCGCCGGAAACCCGTCAGGACCGTCCTCCATGGCCGCCCCGTGGTTTCTTGGAATATGACAGTCCGGGACCGCCGCCACGGCTATCCTTACGATAACCGCTGCGACCCGAACCGCCACCCTTCCTGTCCTCCTCAGACGGCCTCTTATTAGAGGGCCTGTATGAGAATGAACGGCCAGGTCCCTGTGATCCGGATGCCCGATGGGCATCATGGCCACGCGGACGGAAGGGCGATCTCTGGCACTGCCTCTGTTGCTCTTGCCAATGCTGCTTAAGGGGACTGCTGCGGCCGAGTCCTCTTCGTCGACTTCCACGACTTGCCGACTACTTCCTGCTCTGCGACCATTGACGCGACCTTGGATACGGCTTATCGTGCCGAGCCACCGAACAAGTCTGGACCAATGAAAGGCGCAGAAGAAAACGCAGCCCTCATCTCAGGTCCTGGTTCTACACAATCGAAAACCATTCTCCTCCGCTCTGCCAATGATCTGGTGATCACCCTGGCCAGGCAATCTTGGGACAAGCGCATGGTGTCCTGGACAACCCCGGGATCAGCCTCTGGCACTTCCCCACCTTCCGCCACGCAGGTCAGCATTCCCTGCAGGACGTCACAGCCGTGCGAGAGTTCAGCCATAGCTGCCCTCGCCGCATCCTCAATGAGCATTAACCCATTAAAAGGATCCTTATTAGCCTGGGAAACTAAGGGATGAGAACGACCCTTCGATTTACCAGCCAACGGCCTATTCAATGCCTCTCTCTCCCCGACGGAAAACCGTGGAACCCGAGCATATTGATGATAGGCCTGCTCTGGAAAGCATACCCTACTCCTTATCCCCTTTGGGGCCTTGGGCAATGAATAGTCTGGCTGAACCAGACGATACGCCGCAACTTCCAACATGTCAGAAGTCTGCGTGTCCAAGGGGAGCGTCGGCATGGCTGAAGAGCCACTTGACAGAGCGCTAGCCGCTCGCTCCGACATCCGCTCCATGTCGTTGAGATCCTTGATCCGATGCCCACCCAAGACGGTCGGACATCCAGCCAAGGACCTACACCCATTCGGCTTTGGTGCAGAATGAGGATTCATCCATCAATGGACTACCATTCTCATCTTCCTTCTCACCCGTAGATGAGAAGGCCACTGACGACCCATGCTGAGAACCATGGACCTCACTCCTTTCAACATGAAGTGAGTCCATAGACCGACTACTTGCGGCACCAGTATCCAGCAAATTGCCGGACACGGATTCACCGCAGTCCATCGACTCCAGCACGGGAGCCGGGACTACAGCCGCTTTTACCATGGCAGACAATGGAACTCCGAGGAGCCGCACCCACCGCCGCCGGAATGCCGACGGGAACCGAAAAACACGGCTCCACCGACAACGCGAGTTGAGCGAAGTTCGGATGAAATATGCCTGACGAAACGTCGACATCACTACCCGGCTGGCAGACCCGTACAAAACCCTAGGAAGACCCTTGGAACGTACTCGGTTCTACCCCTACTGAAAGATCTGGCATGCCAGAATCTTCCATAAGCAGGAGATCTTCCTCCTGTGCCGTCGGCTCTTGAGCCAAGACTGGAGGAAGGACAGGTGCTTGTCCCTCCACAGAAATGGCCGGACCACCGATAGGTTGCCCTGCACCAGCCTGCATCGCCGGGACTGCGGACTGGAAGGACTCAAACATCGCCTTGAACTGGGCCGCCCATACACCCAATGCTGAGTCCATACGCTCGTTCAGACGCTCTTCAAGACCTTTTACTGATGCCTGATCCAGCTTGGCCGCCTTATCCCTCGCGATCCTCTCCAAACGTGCACGTTGATCACGATCGAACTCCGTCACCAACTCCGACGACCACTTCGCACACATATCACAAGGACTTCCAACCTTGCACTTCGCGCAAGCCACACAGTGATGACCCGAGTACTTGCACTTCATGAACCGATTACACTTCTGACACAGCGTGTCCTGGTTCTTGGCTTTCTGCGAACACAGTAAGAATTAAAACGCTGCTAATGACATACGATGACGAGCAACACGCACAATTGACTTGATTGTAACCTAGAATTACTTAGAAACATTAACTTTCTCTTAGATTAATGATAATCACGTCTTTAGGCAGGAAATATTTGAAACTTTTTTGAGCTAAAATTTTATAAACATGACCTGGTAATTAACTAACGTTAAAATAGCCAAGAAATAAACACTGATCGCTACAAACACCCTCGTCAATGAAGCGAGAACTAAAGATCGGCATAAAACAGAGTGCATAAACATGCCAAGCCAAACCAAAACGTTAATCATGGGCGCCCCCATCTTGGCTAAGGGTGCATCTATCTTGGAAGGAACCGAGTCGCAAGAGAAATTAACCGAGTACCCGGATAAGATTAAACAGTTAACGAGTACCGGAGCGACTTCAACAATGGCTACCATTTTAAAATAATGTGCCAATTTAAGGAAATTTTAATCAGTCATTACGGCACGAATGTATAAATTCTAGATTGATACAACCTGCCCCTGTGATGACTTTCCCTTTCCTTCCATGAAGCTTGCGATGGATAACATTAAACACACTTAATTCCACTAAAATGGCACAATTTTAGAGCTAAAAAACCATGCGACTTTCAAAGTCAGCAAAATAGACGAATCTGAATGTTATTGGGAATTGACTCGGTACCTGCGGATATGGTAATTCCCGGACACAGTATGGGCAGGACCAGGAGAGTGCGGAGTTTTTAATTGTTTGTTTTGAGCTAGACTAGGTAATAGACATTATCATAATAGTACATCTGGTAAGTATTATTCGAAGTAGAAAGTGGCATAACTACATAAAAAATTGACGCATACACCTGAAACTCGCACTTGGTCTGTAACTTCTCATACCAAAGCAATGTACCAATTCTTAGTTGAATACCGTGAAGGACTGCGAAAAAAGTGCGGAAAACAAACTGCGACAGACGGATGGATGGACAGACAGACGGAGTGCAAACCTATATTTCCACACGCACAAACCCCCCCCCCCCCCCCCACCACAAATTTACCAGTAAGGAACTAATAATACACAGGAGATGGAATCACAAAAGCGGATTATGCTTAGCTGCCATTTTCTTGACAAGCTGTGTGTGTTATCACAATGGGACTGCGCAGTATAGTTAAACGCCAACTTTATATGGTGTATATCGGGATATTGCTAGCGCATTATGATAAAATTCATTACTTATGCAATCAATAACAGCATGTGAGAGAAATACTTTATCGTACACATAATATCTAGAACCCAATCTTACATGCAAAATTTGGTGATGAACTGATGATTAGCCAAATTATTTTAGCCGAAGCAAAACTAAACGCAAAAGAAAACCAACAATGTATGTCGTCAAAACAAGATAATTATACAGGGGTGGTAACAGGGCATTAATTGTAATTAGATACCTGTATTTAAAGGGATATTCCACTGGGGGATTTTGTGCATCTGGCGTAAAGTACTAATTCTCCGCATTAATTTGAGACCAAGAGCACAATTTTATGCCAACAAATAAAACAGATATCCTCAATTTAAATTGCTAAAGTAACCAGCAGAGAGGCGCCATTTTAGACAAGCGTCTGATGTCACCGACACACCAACTCTCTTTGTCCGATCGAGGATAGCCGTAACCAGGGGAGGTAAATCTAGCATCTCTTGGATAATTAGCGTATTGGCTAAACAACTGACACTTTGTCACAGTGTTTGGAGGAAATTAAAGTGCAATTAGTGTCCCAATGATCGCGCCAGACATTGTATTGCTAAATTGTCAAAAATTGTCTTCTTGGTCGGCAAATAGGCATATTCTATTTTAAAATAAAACAGTGAAGGGTTATGCCAGGAGCATGTTTGCAATCAACCAGTTACAACAAATTCTTGAAAGCGTAAAAATATGTTAGTCGAATAAATGTTGAAACTAATTTCTCTGAAAGCTGTTGCTGCCTATTGCAACTTCTGCTTCCAGTCAAATTCCAGTTTCATAATATTCAACAGGCAGTAAATATGGGTCAACATTTTAAAATTTGGGATCAATTAGTTAACTCTTTCAAGGACAGAAAAGCAGAAAGCTTAAAATTTAACCTGCATATTGTGTGAAACTAATTTGTTTGGAAGCTACTGCAACACAATTCCAGGCAAATTTAATTCAGAATATTCAACACTCTGCAGTTATTTTAAAATTTGGAGTAAACGTTGTAAATGATTAATAACGCTGGATTTCAATAGTGTGAATGCACTAAATTACTAATTATGTCTAGCGTACACTGGCCATTATTTACTAGCTGTCATCTACTATCGTCTACGAAGTAAGCCGTCAAGTGATTGCCTATAGTTGACCGACCGGACAATCAGCGACATCGTTTCATTTTGGTTTGCAAATCCCAATTTACAATTGATGCAAGCAAATACTGACATTAATTGTCGAGCTTTTGTTTTGAAATGCATGACACATTATTTTAAAATTATAGACTATATGTTCTAAACTTGTGTCTTCCAAATTTAAATGTCGAAGATATCCATCAAGTGCTGATGTTATAAAGCCATCTTTCAGTTAGCCCCTTTTTATGTGGATGCTTCTGTGGATCCGGTATCTGAAAATGTGAATTGCCGCACCCTTTCCACGATTGTTTCTATTACTGCAAGCCCATGCTTGACATGCGGACATGTTGTGATTTAACCATCTCATGCCAGCACTAGCATCTGCAATCGTCAAGTTGAGGATGCACGTCAAGAGAAGACTATTTTTGAGAATTTACAACTAAAACGACTGTCTCAGTAACCGAACCAGCCAATCCAGTGGTCAATTTTCAAAAATAGTCTTCGCTTGGCCTGCAAATCGACATTCAATAAGGAAATATTATGATTTCCCTGACAGAGTTTTGTCATTAAAAGGTTAATTAATATTCGGCCTTCATAACGCGAAGTAAACAGGTAAATCTAAAAGCGCTGGCGATATTTTGCTGGTGTGTCGTTGACATCATAATCTCGCGGTTTCTCGCTCTCGTTGTGAGAAAATGGATGCGCCCGAGGAGTCATGTTTTCGACCGTTTTGGGCATATTCATTTTATTATTTCTCGGCAATGGAACAGTGTATTTTATATTTTTTTGCAGCAATTATTTCGGATTATAGTATATTTTTAGTTGACTCATTCGCGATTTTCACTGGAATTTCCCTTTAACTTACCTGGGATCAAACTTAGGTGTAATAAGTGGCGTATCCCAGCCAGCTGATGCCAGGGTTATTGGAGCGGGAGTCCGGAGCCTGTATGGACAAAAATAAATAACTTATTACAGAGAATAGTAAGCTGGCTGCAATAAAAGCTTTCTGGTCAGAAACATGAATTATACAAGGTGGATTCTGCATGTTGCGTTTGGCCATCACTATGTTGTAAAAATCCTAAGATAGGATATGGTAGAAAAGGGAATTGTATGGCATATCATAGAACATAGTTGGATATGGATGATCAGTCAGAGAGTCCAGGGATCGATTGACCCCAACACAGACAGCGTAGGTGGAGCTTAGCTAGAGATGAGCGGGGCATAGCTAAAACAGGGTTACTCCATTGCATGGCCAACCACAAACTACAAGCTTCGGACGAGTCTAATTAGCATAGCATGGCATGCTAAGGTATGGTACAGTATGGTATATAATTTCTTACCTGTGGTGATATTTACAACTCAGAAAGATTGAAACATTGCACGATATCGGCAATGAGGGGGAGGCATTGAATTATGCATGTAAAAGGTTTGTACTACAAACAAGACGATATAAAACAAGCATTCTGTAAGTATTGCTTTGCAATACATGTCCCCTACCTGGTGATATAAATCTTTAGAGATTGACAGTCAAAAATTTCATTAAAAATTGTCAAAAGCAGCTGAAGCTCGAACTTAGCAATAACATAGCAATAAACCAAGTCTCAGTTGAATATCCTGAAAGACTGCGAGAAAAAGGGCGGAAAACTAATATTTTTTGTATTTCATAGGTCGAAAGGGGGCATAACTCCATCAAAGATTTACGCATATGCCTGAAACTCAAACTTCAACTGTAACTTCTCATAACAAAGCAATGTAGCAATTCTCAGTTTAATATCTTGAAAGACTGCGAAAAAAAGTGCGGAAAACTAATATTTTTCGTATTGCATAAGTCGAAACGAAAGGGGGCATAACTCCATGAAAAATTGACGAAAATGTCTGAAACTCGAACTTGCTCTGTAACTCCTTAAACTAAAGCGATGCACCGATTTTCGCTTAAATATCTTGAAGGAGCGCGAAAAAAAGTGTGGAAAGCTAATATTTTTTGTATTTCTTAAGTCGAAAGGGGGCATAACTCCATCAAAATTTTATGCATATGTCTGAAACTCCAACTTGGTCTGTAACGTCTCATAACAAAGCAATGTAGCAGTTCTCAATATAATATCTTGAGACTGCGAAAAATGTGCGGAAAACTAATATATTTTGTATTTCATAAGTCGAAAGGGGGCATAATTCCATGAAAAATTTACGAAAATGTCTAAAACTCGAACTTGCTCTGTAACTCCTTATACCAAAGCAATGCACCGACTTTCACTTAAATATCTTGAAGGAGTGCGAAAAAAAGTGTGGAAAGCTAATATTTTTCGTATTTCTTAAGTCAAAAGGGGGCATAACTCCATCAAATATTGACGCATACGCCTGAAACTCGAACTTGGTCTGTAACTTCTCATAACAAAGCAATAAACCAATTCTCAGTTGAATAACTTGAAGGACTGCGAAAAAAAGTGCGGAAAACCAACGCCGACAGACGGACAAATGGACAGACGGAGTGCAAACCTATAGCCTCCCCCCCCACCCAGTTTTACCGGTAGGGGACTAATAAAAAGATATTCCACTTGCCCTAGCTACAATCTCTTGACATGCATACAGTGCTAGCAGGCCACATGGATGGAAGGAATAACATCAAAGATAAGACTTTTTCCTAGACCTAATGTTTTCAAAGATTCAAGTAGAAGAAGTTATCAAAGAATAGAAGGGACATGGTTTTTTTCAGAGTTTAAAGTTATATAGCATTATCATATGGAAAGCAAATGTCAAGATGTCTGTTTGGCGGGCATATTGGATTCAACATCTGGAATAATTTAAGATTGAGACCCTCCACACATGCCCAATAGAGGAATCCACCCGTCGATCAAGTATTGATGCCATAATCAATTAAGTCACAGGTAGGCTGATGTCACAATCAAAATACGTCATGAATGGAGTGAACTGTTATAAACTCTTAATAGTCCGTCAAGCTGTACGAATTGTATGCCTTTAACATTTAATAAAGACTGTTGTACATTTTGAAACTAATTTGACTGGGTGCTGTTGCTGCCATAAGCAGCAACAGCACCCAGTCAAATTAGTTTCAAAATATTCAGCAAGTTAGCTGTATAGCTACCATGAAATTCGGATTCTGGGAAATCAGGATTCAAAGTAAAAACATCGATCCCAAAATACACAAAGCATGGGCAGAGCATAGCTAAAAGTGGATTCATCCCTTGATGTCCAATGTTATCTATTATTAGAGTCCTAGGCCTGTGCATATCCAGCCATCAGGGAATTTAGAAAAAATTTAGCATTCTAACCAATTCTCAGAGACCATTTGGATCGCTACGTAGGGCCGTACTCAACATCGTGTAGGGCTCAGTGATAAATGTATCTTCCCCTATATCTGACAGTCACTTCCTAGACATAAGCGTAAGGTAAATATTGCGGCACAACATGGTCAAACCCCAGTCATTAACACTTTCAGATAAGGCATGCTCACCTTGCTTTAGACATAGGAGGTGCCATTGTTGCTTTAGTGGGCACCTTTCCCTTTCTTTGCCTCGTTGATCTCTGTATTACAAAAGAAACAGAAAGGTTATAGATTCAGTAACACATGAACATTTAACTCATTCACGGTCAAGGTGGCCAAAAGCAGCGCTCTTGAAAAATGTTCATTTGCAGGCAGAGAAAACAATTTTTGAAATTTTAGCACTGGAATAACTGGCTCGATAACAGAATGTCTTCAGTTTCTGTGCAAATGGACATTTACTAAGTAAAAATAAATTTTTTTTCGACAAATCTCATAGACTGTGTACTTCCATACTGCTACACGGACATCTGGCACACACACACACACACACACACACACACACACACACACACACACACACACACACACACACACACACACAACACACACACACACACACACACACACACACACACACACACACACACACACACACACTCAACCCTTATACCCTCACAGACCAAAAAAAAAGGATTCTTTAGGATGCATTGCATATTCTGTTGAATATTTTGAAACTAATTTAGTCAAATAGCTCGAAAATATTCACCAGCTTTCCTCCAAAGCAGTGAATAAATTGAGATAATGGTGGAATTTCAAGAGTTAAAAGATTAGACTAGAACATTTTTAAACAAGCATTCTGTAAGTGTTGCTTTGTAATACATGTCCCCTACCTGGTGATATAAATCTTTAGAGATTAAGTCAAAAACTCAATTTAAAAATTCCACTACATATAAATTAATTAAATTTTTTTAAGTTGCGAAATTGAAATAGAGGCCCGTGCCTCTATTTCAATTTTGCACCTTAAAAAAATTATATTAATTTATATGGGATGGAATCATCATATGTTAAGATTTATTTCGTTTCAGTACATTTAGGCTCACAGTTTAATCCTCTAAGTGTATAATTTAAACAATTTTATTTTCAGAAATTTTACTGTGAATATGCACCTTTAAGTACCTTATTACGGTATCTTATTTGTCAATTTGCTCAATTGTCTTTTATTAAGTGAAAAATTTCCAGTCTATCAACAAGCAATATCAGACTAGCGCGTTACTTGAAGACTTATCAAAGATCGATTTAACAATTAACAAATAATAAATGTCACTGGAGTGGATAATTTTCAGTGATTAGCTAATTGGTCAATTGACTGTATTTGTACCTGTTACTGTATATTACTATGTGGCATTACTATAACAGACATTCTATGGGCAACTACGACACAATTCATAACTTAACTTTCCCCCAAAAGACATGAGCAATTAGAGATTAGACCCTCTCCCATCCATTTTGTCACATTGTAAAAGGGTTTAGTTAATTTCTTTTGCATTTTCCGGATGTTTTCTTAACACACACAAAGTTGTGGAAGCATCGTGCATGGGCACACTCTTGTGTTAAAATTTCAGCCAAATCAGACCAGTAGTTTCCGGGATATCCATAGATACAGTATTGGATCCAATCCGGACACAGGTTCTTTTATCCGGATCACAGACAGTCTGGAAATCTTCATGCATGGCAAGTTCCTTTTTTGTGTTTGAGGCCAGATGTATCATTAATGTTTTACAAACACCTCCAAACACGTGCGCACACACGCACGCACGCAAACACACACACTCACGAACACACACACACATGTGCACGCACACGCACGCACACACAGACACACACACACACACGCACTCACACACCAGATCGCAATACCCTCTTCTGCTTACAGGGCGAGGGTAATAAAAAACACATTGAATATTTTGCTTACGGCAGCAATGGCTTCAAATCAAATTAACTCCAAAATATTCAACATTGCTTACATCATGCTGAAAATTGTACTGACTAAAATATGTTCTTTGTATTAGCAACATTCCAACTTATTGAGCTACACTGTGCACCTGCGGTAAATAGGTTTTGGGGCCAAATGACATTGTTTTTTTAAAAGATGTATGGTCTTGCTACCATCGGTCCCAAAAGCAGATGGCCATTATAGACAGGCTTGGCCATATCACATTCAGATATTGCATAGTGTATTGGTGATTTAACTCAATACTTTTAATTCTTTCAGGGATCAAGCTCTCACCCTTGAATGCTCAAGCCGGCCAAAAATTACTTCCACTGATCCTGAGAAATGTCCATTTGCAGACTAAAAGACCATTTTTGAAAATTTACCACTGTAATGACTGGCACAATACTCTAGCCAGTCATTAGATGGTAAATTTTTTTAATTGTCTTCTCTTGGCCTGCATTTTGACATTTTCTATGAGAAACATGAAATTCTTTTGTAGTTCCCTATCATAGAAACTATAGAGTAGACACCTGAGCTGTAGATGGAGGTACATTCTCCTCCTCATTCTCCTCTGATATAGCTTCAAATCCTCCACAGTGATGAGTGCGCAGAGCAGAACTCTTCCTAAATATTAAAACAGATACAAATAAGATAATATAAAACCTTACACAGGTCACAGTATTTCAGAGTACGGAAATGGTTGTTCATCTGGAGCTTACCTGAACCTAACTAGCCCTGGATTTTTGGTTCAACACAAGAGGCCCATGGTGCCTGTGTCGCTCGCCTGGAGCACCATCAATTTTTGTCAAAATTGTTGGTGGGTGGTTTAGTAGTCGTTTAAATATGGCCGCCAAACACGCTACATTTTGATTGGCCAACGGCGCCAAGGTGTATTTTGACGGATCAACTTCTCTTGAACAAACTTCAATGGCCCTTAGTCCTTAATCATACCACCCAAACTTTGGCCTGATCCCTTCAGCGGTTCTGGAGGAGTCGTTTTCGGGAAAACTAGGTCATCCAAGATGGTCGCCGAACCATTTGGTCAATCAAGTCTTCTTGAACAAACTTGGCGTACCTCTTGGCCTAGATGAAGATTTCTCCAAGCGGTTTCGGAGACGATTTTAAGACAATTCCTAAAATCGGCCAAAATCCAAAATGGCTGTCGGGCAAATTGGCCGATCGGGTTCATTTGAACAAACTTGGATCCCTATGCCCTAAGGATGCTTCCTGCTAAATATAATTCAAATCGGCCCAGCGGTTCTTAAGAAGACATTAAAAATTTCCCATTGCTTTAGCATGGGAGCTTTTGACGAGAAAATTATCCAAGATGGCCGTCAAACTGTTTATCGGACAATTTCAAAAATTGCAAATTTGAGCTCAGAAATACAAAAAACATATATAGAACCAATTTTGGCCTCCAAATCCATCAAATAAAAAAATCCAATATGGCTGCCAAACAGGCTACATTTTGATTGGCCCACGGCGGCCATGTTTTTTGATGGAGCAACTTCCCTTGAGCAAACTTTAATGGCCCTTAGTCCCTGATCATATCGCCCAAATTTCGGCCTGATCCCTTTAGCGGTTCTGGAGAAGTCGTTTTCTGGAAAACTAGGTCATCCAAGATGGCCGCCAAACCTTTCTGTCAATCAAGTCATCTTGAACAAACTTGGCTTACATCTTTCCATAGATGAGGTTTCATAAGTTTTAAATCGATTCCCCAAGCGATTTCTCGGAGAAGATTTTTATAGACATTTCCTAAAATCAGCCAAAATCCAAGATGGCCACCCGCCAAATTAGCCGATCGGCTTCATTTGAACAAACTTGGATCCCTATGCCCTAAGGATGGTTCCTGCTAAATATAATTGAAATCGGCCTAGTAGTTCTCCAGAAGACGACATTTTAAATTTCCCATTGCTTTAGTATGGGTGCCTTTGGTGGGACAATAATCCAAGATGGCCGCCAAACCATTTATCCGGCAAATTTGAGCTCTGAATACCAAAAACCATATATAAAACCAATTTCCGCCTCAAAATCCATCAAATAAAAAAATCCAATATGGCTGCCAAACATGCTACATTTTGATTGGCCCATGGCGGCCATGTTTTTTGACGGATCAACTTCACTTGAACAAACTTTAATGGCCCTTAATCCCTGATCATATCTCCCAAATTTTGGCCTGATCCCTTCAGCAGTTCTGGAGAACTCATTTTTGGGAAAACTAGGTCATCCAAGATGGCCCCCGAACTCTTTGGTCAATCAAGTCTTCATGAACATACTTGGCTTACCTTTTTCCATAGATGATGTTTCATGAGTTTTGAATCGATTTTTAAAGTGGTTTCGGAGATTTTTAAAGATGTTTCCTAAAATCAGTTGAAATCCAAGATGGCCAGCGGCCAAATTGGCCGATTGGCTCCATTTTAACAAACTTGGTTCCCTATGCCCTAAGGATGCTTCCTGCCAAATATAATTGAAATCGGCCCAGTGATTCTTGAGAAGTCGTTTAAAGGAAAAGTTGATGGACGGACACACGACGGACGGTTGACATGCAATTAAAAGTACAATAGATCTTTCAAAATATTCAACAGCTTTCCTGCAAAGAAATTTAATCTTTGAAATATGATAGGTTACCTGCTAGTCAATTTATAGAGGATCTCGAAAGAGTTGACATTTCATAACAAATTTATCACATACGACCCCAGTTGTAATGAGTTTTAACTCGGTAATGGCTAAATTTGGTCAAGAAAATCAAAATATTTATTTAATGAATGTCCATTTGCAGACCGACAGAAGACTATTTTTTTTTAATTTACCACTGGAATGACAGGCTCAGTTATCGAGCCAGTTATTCTAGTGGCAAAATTTCAAAGCTAGTTTTCTTTTGTCCTGCAAATGGACATTAATTAAGTAAATATTTTACTGCAGAGCTCAATTTTGGCTGGATTTGCCATGAGAGGGTTAATAGGAAGTTCCAAATGAGATCTTATTTTATATGAAATCGCAACGAGTTTGAGATTCTATTATTCACCTCATCAGCTATTTTTCTAACTTTCACATAAATTTTCTGATTTTTAGCTGTGGGTAGCATCTCAATAAATCGTCACGTACCTTAGTTTGTCAGTTAGTCAGTCACGAGTTTATTCCGGGCTGTATCTAAAAAAATAGATTCAATTCGGCTCAAATTTTAACACAACGAAGAAACTTGCCGTGCAATAAGAGTTCCAGATGTTGGCCATGATCCGGATAAAAGAAGCTGAGTCAGATCGGTAATCGAAACTACAGGCCCGATTTGGCTCAAATTTTAACACAGAAATTGGTATGACCACATACTAGGATTCTGCAGCTTTCGGGGTGATTCGAAAACCTCAGGAATACACAGCTACCAAGATTCTTTGACCGTGTTCATGTTGTTTCTCATCATTTAAAATTATAATTTTTTTCCTGCCAAAACATTTCAATACCGAGAGTTCTGACACATACGCAAGAAGGGTAAAATATAGTGACAGGTGTCGTATTTCATTATATCCAATTGTTTTGAGTTTTCGATTTAAATTATGAATATGTAATTAAGAGCACGGAACAATAACTTGCTAGAGAACCAATTTCCCTATTCAAATCACAACAAGAGAACACATGACACTGCAAGCAATAGAAGCCCCTATATTCCCGCTTTTGTTGAAATGAAATCTACAGAATTTGGGCAATTCACTTGCCTGCGCTCTATAACTGATATACATGCTTACATTACAGTGTTTGTTGTAAGGCACTGACGTCAACTTAACGAAGTTTGTATTTTTCAAAGATGATACATCTAACTCTGGCAAATATTAATGGAAACTAACTAAACAGGAACTATTAATCTAAATTCTGAATTTGGTTCAAATCCGTTTAGACTATCATGAGCTATTGCCCGGAAACGGACAAATTAACGAAGTTTATATTTTCAAGGGCAATAACTCTGGCAAATATTCACGGAAACTAACGAAATAACAATGTAAACATTCTAAATAGTATTAATTAAAATTCTGAATTTGGTTCAAATCTGTTTAGCCTAGCATGAGTTATTTAGCACAGAAACGACTAAATTAACGAAGTTTGTATATTTCAAAGGGTAATAACTCCACCAAATATTGACGAAAAGGAATAAAACAAGAACTTGACATCCGCTCAGTAGCATTAAGTTATATTGCAAATTCGATTCGAATCGGTTTAGTCTAACAGAAGCTATTGTCAGGAAACTGCCAAATTAATGTTTATATTTTTCAAGGCCGGATAACTCAAGCAAACATTTATGGAACCTAATGAAACATGAACTTAACGTCTGCCTCAGTAGTATTAAGCTATATTCAGAATTCGCCTCAAATCCGTCTAGTCTAACATAACTAAATGTTCCGAGTAAATAAAGTTAATATATTTCAAGAGCGATAACTCTGGCAAATATTGATGAATATTACAAGGAACACGAACCTGATCTCTGCCTTTATATTATCAAGTTATATTCTGAATTTGGTTCAAATCCGTTATTGCAGATCAAAGTAGAATTTTTGTAAAAATTTCAAAGGGGATAACTCTGGCAAATATAGACGAAAACTAGCGGAAGGTGACATCCGTCGAGTATTAAACTCTATTCCGACTTTGGGTGAGATACATTTAGTCTAACACAAATTATTGTATGGAAAACAATTATTGACGTACATATGTATGTACATAAGTACAGGAACACTCCTATATCCCGTCGAACTTCGTTTGCGAGGGGATAATAAGTTCCTTCCTCATGAACAACCTGGCCATTAAGAAGACTAGTGACAGCTTTCAAAAACAACTCATACATACATAGCAGATTTCTTCAGAAACGAGTCAAGTACTTCACTGACATCATCCTCAGAACTGTTCAATTGATGATCTAACGCTTTTTCAATAGTACCTCCACATGCTGAAGCAGAATAAGATGTATTGCGTGCAAAATTAATTGTTTAGTGTTTAATGGTGAACTCGCCACAATTAACCATTTAATGGTGAACCGACCAAAACTGGTGTCTTCAGTGGTCTTGAGGAATACAATACTAAATAAACTACCATCGGTAAAAAATGGAAATGAATCGGGATTATTTAGAAAAAACATTTACTAAATCTAGGAGCGCTTCACTTGGAATCAATTAGTGACGTCGCTGGTGCTTCGCACTCCGTCGTGTGCCAACTGTGTGTGCAGGTATACCGCACAGGCCTACCTGAATATAACGAAAGCACACATGAATATAGTTTTGTAAGCGTTATGAATACTATTCTCTATAGGCGCCGATGTAGAGCGATTAACTCGCTAATGCTAATTCACTATTGATCCTTTCGAGAATGTTATATTTGAAAGTCACTTTTTCTGGTGGAAGTAACAAGTTTCGGGCCAAATGATTTCAAAATACACTGCTGGTTTTCAAGGGCCCAATATGATGCCCACTGAATATTTTGAAATTCAGGTGACTGAATGTAGAGACCGGTCTCTGGAAACAATGGCTTTCAGTCAAATTGGTTTTAAAACTAGACAGTATTTTACCTGCAAGAAGTAGTGGCTAATCAGCTTAACGCGAATATAACTGAGATTATATGACCGGCTGTAGCGGGTATTATTTTTTCGCTCGGCATACACCGGAGCACATAGGTCCAGCTGTGTCACTAATTGGTTCTCGCCAGAGTGACATAAATGGTATTTAGCTACTTTTTTCTAATTATTCTGACTTCTTTCTGATTTTTTTTACCGGGGGGGGGGGGGGGGTATTTTGATGGCTTTTCAAGAAATTTAAGATTGCCACTGACATGGCCGAAATGAGTGACAGATCAAATTTCGGTATACAGTAGAGGTTCTCAAGCCTACCGATTTACAATCATACCAGGCAGATTGGGCAGAAATTGATCCAGCCGTCAATGAGGAGTACTTGTATTCACTTAAATAAAAGGTTGACGGAGATACAATGTATAGTGACCATGACAAAGCTGACTTGGCCTTTGAGTTAGGCACACAAGCTAACAAAGTTAGCCTTAAATTAGTCTTAAAACTAGCACTTTTGAATCTTGTTATACGGCAGGTGTTAACTATGTCTGAACTATTTGCACATTATCTAGATCTAAGCCAATTTATTTCCAGCCAGTTCTATAACAATGACAAAATAAAAATTTCCAGCAAAGATCACAGTTGAAATTTTTTGGTATTTCAATTGGCCAGTATGGCCAGTAACTTATGAAATTTGGCAATTAAAATTTTCAATACTATTTAATAGATGTTTCGTGACATATCTGGAAAAAAAACCCCATCGTTTTAATACCTATTAATATAATTTAATCATTATAAAATAAAAAATGTCCACCCTCCCTAGTGAAATCTTTTTCTTCCACTCTGTTTCCAGAAAATAAATAACCCTTTTACGGATAGCACAATGTGCAATTATCAAATAAAATCACACAAGAAGCCTGGCCTTCAGTGAACATTACGCCTTACAAAACAATATCAATGATAAATCTTACCAAGAAAGTCTGTAATCTTCATGTCTAAAACCTCCTGAAAGAGAAAGAAGGTTCACATTCACATCGGAAAGACACGCCATGTGCATGCACAGCTCAGAGCATACATGTAAGACCTACCTCAGAAGGGCGCGCAGTGTACAGTGGCTACTGCTTAAGCCTTTACTGGTCAAGGTCGGTCAAGAAAATCTAAATATTTGATTATTAAATGTCCATTTTCACGCCAGAGAAAACTATTTTTTGAAGATTTACCACTGCAATGACTGGCTCGATAAACAAGCCAGTCATTGCAGTGGTAAATTTTCAAAAATAGTCTTCTCTTGGTCTGCAAATGGCCATTTCTCAAGAATACTGCCAAGGCTGGTTTTGGCCGTATTGACAATTAGTTAATTAGTATGCAAAGCTTCATTACCTGTTCACCATTTTACAGTTGAAATGACAGGCTCTTTTATTAATTTTCATTTGGCATGCTGGTGACACAAACCCCTTTTCAAAATAGACACTTGTTTTCCTTCAACAAGCACCTAAATGTCCATCATTTTTTTTCATTTCACTCTGTCTTCAATATGATTTAACCATTTGAGCAGGAAAATACAAGATATCAAAGTGATATCCTCAAATTAATTTAAGAGTAGGCCTTGCTACCTATAGCAGTAACAGTACATGGTAGCATCAGGTCCCTGCCAAATCAGTTCTATTATATTCAACAGCTGACCTATATCGTTGAAATTCAATACCTATATCAATATAAAAGTCTGAATGGTCTGAAACTGATTTTTCAGCCCCTTTTATACCCTCCTGGGTTTAGCGTGGGGGTTGACTTTGATTGTGGCCAAATATGGGCATGTTGGGTGGGGATTACCGGTTGTTGGGGGTCTCTTTTTTTTTACCGGTTATGTTGGTTTTTACCGGTTGTGTGTTTTCCCAGTTCAAGTGTCATGGCGGCTTGGTGAGAGATTGGCAGTTGGAGGTTAAATTTTTACTGGTTGTAAATTTTACCGGTTGGTCAGAGATTGGCGGGGGGGGGGGGGGGGGGGGGGGGTTTCAAGTTTTTTTAACCGGTTGTAGCTTTTTTTACCGGTTGTACTTGTCATGCCGGTTGGTTTGAGTTTTTACTGGTTCGGTGGTTGAGTTTTTACCAGTTGTGATGTCAACGGTTGTGGCCGCCATCTTGGAATTTCCGGGTGGGGAATTTTTTACCGTTTTTTTGGTTCTTGCTGGCTGTATGGTAATTTTGACCGGTTGTGGTCGCTAAAAACGTGGTACAATGTGATTTCATGGCCTGTTTTTTGTGACTTTCCCAAGTTTCTTGCTGATCTATGTTACTGTTAATGGTGGTGTTTTTGTGCCTCAGAAATTTGTACAGTATGCAGACCGTTTTAGTCTGTCCCGGAGAATTGTGTTGGGTGGGCGCGCCCTGGGGGTGGGGGGTGGGGGTTGGGGGGGATGATGGTGGTTTGGGGTCCGGGGGCAGTGTTTGGCATGGGTGTTGGTGGGGCTATGTGTGGGGTATATGCCTCAAAATGCTGGACAGATTCTTCTCTAGCTCCCACACAAAGCTATCCTACAGGTCCAAGATAATAGGCAACTGTCAAACTAGAAACATAGTATACCTTCTAACCTGTGACAGAAGCAACAAACAATACGTGGGAGACACTACGCTCTTTCAAAGTCCGCATCCAAGAACACGAATCTCTACAAAAACGAGAGATACGATACCCCAGTATTCATTTCAACAGACCTGGGCATTCTAGGAATAACACAAACTTCAGAATTATCCAGGTCTTGTCATCAGACCCTGAAGATGAGACTTCCACAAAATGGAGGAGACAAAAAGAATGCCACTGGACACACCAGCTCCACACCATGGAGCCAATAGGCATTAATCTAGCAGGGTAAGGGCAACCCATTTCCCTGGGCCAACTCGCGAACAATAGGCGGACACATCCAGTATGTTGTTATTACCCTTTTATTAAAGAGGTGACCACCCGGCTCATTCTTTCAATCAGAATACACCAAACCAACCCTCCCCGAATGACGTCACCACAGTCGGCATATGATGTCGCAAAGATGACGCCATAATCATCGTCATTACCAACACTGGCCACTGTCATTCATTCTTTCAATTATAGAGTATAAAGTCCGAATTCTATTGCACACAAGCAAAGCCTGACATGCCACGAAAAAAGCAAACACACAGAGCTTCCAGCCTGGACATGCGAGTAAAAAATGAGGCCGGTTTAGGCCATCTTGACCATTATATGGTTAAATGAATGTACATTTTGTCCAGATAAAAGATAATCATAAAGGAGGAATCCTGTTTATAGATCAATAATATGATGTCATAATCAGCAACAACATATGTAGGCTGACGTCATAATCAATTACGTCATGAATGACTCAATTCATAGGCATAGGCAGCAACTGCACCGAGTTAAATTAGTTTCAAAATATTCAACAGAGTAGTTATATATAGGGTGTATCAAAACAGAACGCGGCGGGAGCTACCGGTCCGTGGCTACAGGAGGGAAGGTGGGTTGTCAAAAGTGCCCATCTGTACCGAAGCTCCACCCACACTTTGCCTTGTTGGGATCAATCTATCCCTGCACTCTCTGAATCTCAGTTTCCAGAAAGCTATACAGGTAAGTTATATATAGGGTGTTTCAAAACAGAACGCGGTGGGAGCTGCCGATCCACGATCCGCAGCTACAGGAGGGAAGGTGGGTTGTCAAAACAGAGGCGACATTATATATATATATATATACACCTGTGCAAAAGTTAAGCACCAGCAAAAACAATAGAACGTAGAAACATGATGGTACAACTAGGCTGCCATAGTTTTTGTCCCCGCGTTAGCTGACATAATTCCAAGTACGAAATGCACATGCATGCATGACTTCACGCCGCTTGATGTCCGTGCGTGGTGGGAAACAGCACACGTGTTCAGTTATGTAAAAGTCCAGTTTGAGGTGTAGAACATTACATACACATTTAGGCGACAAGATTAGGAATTTTGTGTTCATGACCGTGGTTTATTTGTACAGAGAGAATTAGCTCTTGATTGTGAACCGCTATGGCAAGACGAAGGTTAAGTGATCGTGTGAAATGGCAAATCTTAGGCATGCATACCACTGGTATGTTATGCAGAGAGATTGGCAGACAGCTGAACATTAACCATACTGTAATCAGTCGCTTGATTGCAAAACATGGGCAAACTAACGAGGTGAAGGACAGGCCTAGATCTGGAAGACCGAAGAAGACTACTGCCCGTGATGATCGAGCCCTAGTACGCCTTGTTAGGAGATCTCCATTCACCAACAGCAGAGTGCTCAGCCAGCAATGGGAAACGCGCAATAGAGTGTCAATGTCTACCGTCAAAAGGAGACTGTATGCTGCTGGCATGAAAGCTAGGAGACCTGTCAGACGTCCTCTCCTCACTGCACACCACAAAGAGGAGCGTCTGAGGTGGTGCAACGAAAGAAGACACTGGAACATGAGATCCTGGAGACGGGTACACTGGTCCGATGAAAGTCGGTTCCTGCTTCATGCCACAGATGGTCGAACTCGTGTATGGAGGTCCAGACGCACGGCGTACGACCAACGTAACATCATGGAAGAAGTTCCATTTGGTGGAGGTTCCGTTATGATATGGGGGTGCATCTCATTTGATTGTAAGCTGGATCTGTTGACTGTACCTGGAACACTAAATGGACAAAGATATCAAGATTCCATACTGGATAGAGTTGTGGTCCCTCATTTTGTAAATCATGCACCTGGAACCCACCCTATATTCATGGATGACAACGCCCGACCACATCGTGCTAGAGCTGTGCATGAATACCTCCGCCAGAATGCCATCGAAACCCTACCATGGCCAGCATGGAGCCCTGACATGAACCCTATTGAGCATATCTGGGACATTCTGGGAAACATGGTGAGAAGGAGGGATCCTCCTGTGCAGAACCTACAGGAATTAACAGACGCACTCCATCTTGAATGGCAACGAATACCACAATGGCGTATCAGTCGGTTGGTGACCAGCATGAGACGTCATGTCCAGGCCGTCATCCAGGCACAAGGTGGATATACCCGGTATTAATAATGACAGTCTCAAACTCGTGCACAGATGTTAAACTTCGTTTTCAGACACCATTAATGACAATCTAGCCATGTGTGTCAACTGTAGGGCAATAGTTGTCAGTTGTGTCAACGTACCCATATTCAGGCCTCGTTTTCAAGTTCAAACAAAAACATACAGTGTTTCCCCACCATCATAATCAGCATTCCTCTAGTTGCATTATTACCTCTTGCACTAAGATGGATGGGTACATAAATGTTTATGCTATTGCTTTCTTCATAGCACATGAATATACCCTCGCATGTGCGTAAAAATAGGGTGGTGCTTAACTTTTGCACAGGTGTATATATATAAAAATATTGTGGCTATGTTGTTTCATAAAATGTTTCATAAGATGTCTCATAAAATATCTTGCAAGATATACATAAGAAGTCATTTCTCTAATACAGAATTATAGATGTTCATGTGCCCACCTGGGTCGGGTAAGTTATAAGGAGCTGCTGCAATCTCGCCTCTGTTTTGACAACGCACCTCCCTCCTGTAGCCGCGGATCGGCGATCCATGACTCCCACCGATTAAAACAGTCTAACAACAGTCGGCCTCCTACATTACATATATATATGGTGCCTCTGTTTTGACAACCCACCTTCCCTCCTGTAGCTGCGGATCGTGGATCGGCAGCTCCCACCGCGTTCTGTTTTGAAACACCCTATATATAACTACTAACAGCTTACCTGTATAGCTTTCTGGAAACTGAGATTCAGAGAGTGCATGGATAGATTGATCCCAACAAGGGCAGGGATAGATTGATCCCAACAACGCAAAGTATGGGTGGAGCTTTGGTACAGATGGGCGCTGGGCATAGCTAAAACAGGATTCATCCCTGAGACAGGAACATTACATACCATTGGTATTTGCATCATATAGCTTGAGAATAACACCTCCACTTTGGAAATCGTTTCATTCCTATCTTCCCTCATCTTCTTCAGCTTATCTTCAACTGAAAAATAGCGTTAACCATCTAAGTCAGAAATCTACCGGTTTTTAGGCAAAACGATTTCTAAGCATGTATAATGATGTATTTGAAGGTCAAGAGGTTATTTTGAAACTTTAGCACTGGTATAATTGGCTTGATAATAAAGACAGGTATTCCAGTAGTAAATTTTCAAAAACTATATTCTTTTGGCCTGGAAATGGGCATTCAAAAAAGTTAGATTTGCTTGACCAATCTTGACCATTAAATGGTCGATATGTAAGAGCAGGACAGCATTGATAGAGACTCATTCAAGTTTCACAGACAGATCTGAATTTCACAGATTGCTTTAGTTACAGTAAAGCTCAGAAATAATATATTTCCAAAACAAAATGAGAAAATGGACAACGATCATGGGTTTTGGCATTAAAGGTGCATATTCACAGATGAATGGCTCAAAATAAAATTGTTAAAATTATGTACTTCTAGAGCCTTAAATTGTGTCCCTAGATGTAATGAAATGAAATAAATCTTAGCATATGATGATTTCAGTATGTATAAATTAATATAATTTTTTAGGTTGTCAAATTGAATTAGAGGCACGAGTCCCTAAATCAAATTCACAACTAAACTTATGAAATTTATTTATATGGAATGAAACAACCATATGTTAAGATTTATTTTGTTTCAGTACATTAAGGTGCACAATTTAAGCTTCTAAAAGTATATAATTTCAACAATTCTATTTTCAAGCATTTGGTGTGAATATGCACCCGTAAAGTCCATTTTCACCTAAAATCTTCGACCTATCCAGGCGAATTCTTCAAAAGGCACATCTGCGTATCATAACTGAGGCATATACCAAACTTCATTAAAATATTCTGAAGTGATTCTGTATGATATGCTGTTTATGAGATATTATGGATGGACAGACAGACAAACAGGTGGACAGAGGCAGCAACTGCTATAGAGCTTCTGCATCTGCCAGTGCGGGGTTCCTAAGGCAACAATGGCTTCCAATCAAATTAAGGAACAAAATATTCAACAGAACTTTTCTTACATCGTGTTGAAAATTGTACTAACTAACATGTTTCTGTTATGAAAACATAACTTATTTATGAGCTGTACTGTAATAGTCTAGAAACTAATAAAAGATGTGTTAAAAAAGCTGTCTTTTATCTGTCCTGTGCGACATAGTCAAATATTCATAATTTTTCTTGAACATACATATAGCCTGTATTCAACTCATATGTCTATCTCTCAATGGTAGGCTTTAGACAGTCTTTATTCAACAATGGTTTTGGGATACTCTTCTAATGTACATGTAGTTTGCTGTGCAGTATAGAACTCTTTCTGGATGTCCTGTACAAGATATATATACATAGAATCACCCGAATATCTAATTTGAAATCACCTTTTACATGAAAATCTTTCAGAAATATTGTGAGTTTTTGCGTCCTCTCATCTTGCGTCAGGCTTTCACCTTCATTGCCATCTGGAAGAGTGGGCTTAGCACGACGCGTTGCGACACCCTTGGTTTTCCGTTGTGGCATGGTCTTTGTGCTTAAATACCGTACAGGAAAGACTGAGAAAAAAGAAGCGATACTTCCCTGTATTATATGCATGTAATGACAATGTTTTACATCGATTTAATGATAAAACGCTAACCCTTTCATGGACAAATCCCTGAAAAAGGTATATTCTTAAAACCTAAGCTGTTGAAAACTATGAAATTAACTTGACTGGAAGCCGTTGGGCAGCTTTGAGTCAAATTAATTTCAAAATATTAAACATTTTTCCTGTATGGTTGCCTTGAAAATGTGATATGGGGAATTCATTGGTGAATGGGTTAATCGCCAAGATTTTTCAAGAAAATTTGAATTATTGGTTATTGAATGTCCACAATTGCATACCAAGGAGACTATTTTTGAAAATCTACCACTGGAATGATTGCCTCGGTTATCATTGCAGACATTCCAGTGACAAATTTAGAAAATATTCTTCTGTCATACAAATGTATATAATTCCTCAAGACGAGGGCCAAGGCCGGTTTTAGCCAGTTTGACCATTAATGAATAAGCAGTTGTCTTAATTTCAGGAAACCAGCTTAATATTATGAAAATAATTGAACTGGAACCTGTTGCTGCCTATCGCTAACGGACGAGTTAGTTTTCTACGGATCCAATATGCAATTCCAAATCCTTTAAACGTGTTGCGAAGTGACCCCAAGAAAATAACTCGGTACATGGACATGAGGAAGCTAAAGATTTTGGCTGAGGACAAGTCACAGTGGTCAAATGCGAAGACGGACTGATTGTCACTCTAGGGTCCTTCCAGCCGGCTTTGCTTGAAATCGGACAAGCGGTTAATGAGGAGTAGGGTTTTAATTGATTTCCAGGAATCTTCGGAAAATCTGAGATGGCTGCCAGAAGAATTGACCAATTAAAATTCTGTGTACATGCTCTGACACCTACCACCATAGTATTCTTCCAGCCCATTCTGATTAAAAATTGCCCAAGCAGTTAATGAGGAGTAGTGTATTAAACTATCTCCTGCCATTTTTCGGAAAATTCAAGATGGACGCCAAAGAAAAAGACCAATCAAAATTCTGTATACATGGTCTGAAGCATACTACACAAGAGTCTTGTCAACCGAGTTTGCTTTAAATCATTCAAGTGGTTAATGAGGAGTCAGCTTTTAACTGATTTCCAGAATTTTTTTGGAAAATCCAAGATTTGGAAATATTGAGCAATCAAAATTCTCGATACAAGTGTTGAAGCCTAGCAGTATAGAATTAGTTCACCCAAGTTTCGTTGACGTCGGGCCATTTATATTGGAGGAGTAGCATTTTAAATGATTTCTGGAAAATCAAACATGGCCATCAGAAAAATTGATCAATCAAAATTCTAAATATTAGTTCTGGAGCCTACCACGATAGGATCCTTCCAGGCAAATTTGGTTGAAATCGGTCACAGCATAAATGAGATGCGATTTGAGACGGCCATCATCGCATAAGATCACTTGGCCCTTCAGACCAGGTGAGCTAAAACTGAGTTTATGAACTTTTTCGGTTTAGCCAATACTGATTAATCATAATTTGTTGGGTTGGGTTTTTTAAATTAATATTGATGCAAGTCGGTTAATATCAGCCTTTACAGTGGTCTTTAGAACTGTCAAATTGCAGACCAACAGATAACTATTTTTGGAAATTTACCACTGGAATGACTGGTTCGATAACGCAACCAGACATTTCAGTGGTTAATTTTCAAAAATAATCTTCCCTTAGTCTGCAAATTAAGATTTTCCAAGACAGAATTCTAAATTTATTGACCAAATTTGTTCATTAATGGGTTAAAACGCTTCCCTGTCCAGAACACACACTACCATAACATCAGCTGATAAGAAGTTTTTCATTTAATGTGATGGGCAGATTGAAAATAGGCATTGGCACCACCATCTTTCAGTCAAATTATGTTCAAAATATCCAGTTGTTTGAAGTAGCGATTATGGGGGTTGAGTAGTTGGATGGAAATGATATTAAAAACGTTCACTGTGACTATTCTTTGTGTTGCCGATAGCTCTATCTATTTAGCATACCTAAGGATGTGTTAAATCCATTTCAGCAAATATTGCAGTATAAACTATTCACCAGATAGGTAATACAACTTATAATAATACAACTTATTTAAAAAAGGGAATAATAAGGCATACTACAACTTATTTAAAATACAAATCATTGTAAACAGCTTACTGACCAGACGACCAAAAACGCCTCCAGTCTAGTTGCCAGATAGTAATAGGCGTTAAGAAATGCTATTACAAACAATTACAGTAATAATACCGAATACAATATCTATACAACCTGACAAAACCCAGAGCCCAATGTAAGCGACCAATATAAAATGACAAATATAAAATGATTCAAAACAGAATCAAACCTGCGACAAAATTAGTTTTAAAGCTCAAGAATTAAAATGCAGTAGACCGCTTCTTATGTTGCAGAGCCTGTTGATAAAACGTCTTTGTAATTGGAGTTGCATGACATGTTCTCGCGAGATCTCATACGCTAGCCAGACATTGAGACAGGGAAGGGGTGATCGCATTGATCTATAACCCTTCCTGTTATCAAACGGGAACCCATTTTACCGCATTATTCGGATTGAATTTAGAGTACAATACTCGGTTACTATCAAGGAGTGGGCTCGGCTTTGATAATATATAGCAATTTCCGAGTTCAGTATATTTATAGCGGAGTACTCGCCCTAAAATTGTTGATACTTCTTAATTTGATTAAACCAGAGTGGATTACTAATATTACGTGATTGATACTTTTCATGACGACATTTTATATCAAATTTAGGATTAATTTTGATGTAATAAATGGTCTATATTAAAAAATATGCAATATTTATGCGGCCTCGTTTAATAATTTCACTTATGTGATGATGTTTCTGAGGTTACGCTACACGTAGTCGCAAGGCGGCAAGAATCTGTACCGGGAAATTGTGTTCAGTTTTTGTGTCTACATGTATCAGCTTGAACCATTTTAGAGAATGGATTTCAACTTTTTCTTGAAATATAGCTAAAAAAAGCTCACCTGCTTTTCTCAGAGATGTTTGGCTGGAAATTGAACACCTCTTGTCCTAATAGAACCCTAGGCTACTAATAGACGATGTACGGTACTTTACATTTTGAAAAACACCTATCTTAGAGATTGAAAATCTTTGATTATTCTGTTTTGTAATCATATTTTAAAGAGTAATCACGATTAATCGAATAATTCTGCAAGCCTAGGTCTATGTGCTTACATTACAGTGTTTGATGTAAGGGAATGACGTCAAAGTAACAAAGTTTGTATTTTTCACGGGTGATTGCATTATTACTTACTGATGGAAAGTAACAAAACAGGAATTTTACCTCCATCTTAATACTATTAATCTAAATTCTGAATTTGGTTAAAAGCTGTTTAGTCTAGCATGAGTTATTGCCTAGAAAAGGGCAAATTAACGAAGTTTGTATTTTTCAAGGGTGATAATGCTGGCAAATATTGATGAAAACTAATGGAACACGAACTTTACATTTGGCTCTGCAATATTAAGCGATATTCTGAATTTGGTTCCAATCGGTTTAGTTTAGCTTGAGTTATTGCCTGAAAATTACCAAATTAACGAAGTTTGTATTTTTCAAGGGTGATAATTCTGGCAAATATTGACGAAAACTAATGGAACATGAACTTGACATCAGCCACTGTAGTATAAAAGCTATATTTCGAATTCGGTTTGAATCTGTTTAGTCTAGCCCGAGTTATTTCCCGGAAATGGCCAAATTAACGAAGTTTGTATATTTCAAGGGTGATAACTTTGGCAAATGTTGTTGAAAAGCAATGGAATATGAAATTGCCATCCGCCTCGGTAGTATTAAGCTATAATCCAAATTTGGTTCGAATCGGAACTTGGTCTCCGTATTCCTATTACTAAGTGGTATGCCGAAGCTGATTCAAATCAGTTCAGGCAAACACAAGCTATTCACTGGAAAATGAAATTTTTTTCGAATTTCATACTTTCAAGGGCAAATACACATGCAACTCGGGTTAACACATGCATATATAACTGAAGCCACAATACCAGCTTCAAAACTTTATTTAGCAAAATTACATTAAGCAGCAGCAGCTGCTAATATGTTTGGGTTACCTTAGCAACCTGCAGCTTTCAAAGCATCCACTGTCATGATTAAGGTTGTCTGAATAGACTTTAACATCCTGAAACAATGCTTGGACACTAATCCTGACAGTGGATGCTTCCCTGCAGCAGGGGATTAGTCTTGGAACAATAAGGCCGTTATATAATACTATTGTTGAATAATGATATTTAATATGTATGTTATCTTACACTTTTGGAGGATAACAGCAAACCATGCTACTGGGTCATGACACCTGCACAAGTTATTAGTGTCATGAGTATCCCCCAAAAGCAAGGGCATATATTTGGAAATAACGTGGGGTAAATTTGACACAAATTGACGTAATTCGAACGTGGCCTCCGTATTTGCATTACTAAACGGTATGCCAAAGCTGGTTCAAATTGTGCAGGAAAACATAAATTATTGTCCGGAACACAATCAGTACGAAAGTATGCACGTATGTACGAACAGGTATATATCTCTTCGAACTTCGTTTTCGAGACCTGAATAATAAGCATATATCATTTAACAAACATATGTTCACATTACTAGTTAAGGCAGAGTTACTGATCCTGTGTCTTGATGATGTCGTCGACGTAAACAAATTAGCAGATGACGTGTTTCAGGCTAAATTAGACGTTTCATATATTAGATTTGTGTGAGTTAGTGATAGATTTTGGAAGTATGGGACATGCGCGTGTATTACATGTATAAAGTCGATGTTTTTTCTACATTGTCACATTCTACTATAATCAATACTGATTGCGTGACATTATAAGCGTGACATTTTTGGAAAAAAGTGTTTTTGCGATCATCTGTCACTACCTGGTTACAGCTTCGCCACGGGAAACAACCGATACGGGGCAATTAGTTTTTATTTATAGTTAAAAGATTATATTGCCGCGAGAATATGAGACGGGAGTATAACACTGAGCGACTTTCACGAATCGCTACATCAGAAGACTACGACCAGCTCCAATCAGACGTCAACAGCTTAAAAGAATGGGCAGATACATGTACCTGGGAAATGTGATTTAATGCGTCCAAAAGCAAAGTAATGAGTACATCAAATATGGCGTTGATGTATACCATGAGAACACCACCTGCGCAAAGGACCTGGGCTTTATGTTGATCTGATAATCTGAAATGTGGACACAGCAGTCAACAAAGCCAACTAGATTCTTGGCATGATACCAAAATCTGTTGTCTCCCTGGAGGCCAACATGCTTGTGCTGCTGTACAAAGGCCTAGTGAGACCACATCTAGAATATGAGAATGCTATATGGTACCCTCCAGTACAAAAAAGATATCTGGCTAATTGAATATGTCCAGCATCGAGCTATGCCCAATCCAAACACGGCCAGAATTTCTATATATGGTAAAAACTAAAATAATTTTAACATTTTATGGTAATCAAAACAATCCTTATTTTCTGTTTAAACACCAGATTTACTAGTTTACAAAGCAAGGATGCAGGATTTTAATTTTGAAAATGGTGCTGCTGTCTAGGTATACCGGTTATCATGAAAAATGAAATTTGGCCAGGCCTAGATTTGCTACAATAAATTAAGTTGTGCTCCTTCTTAGCATCGTTTGTATCATTATTTCTGCTGACAAACTCTCCTGTTGTCATGCCATAGACAGTGATGTCATATCACCCTATGTAAACAGCAGATCTACATCCCTACATTAGAAACTGGTACCTAAGGGAAAGTACTAGACGTCGGCAGGGGGGGGGGGGGGGTGGGGGTCATTTGGTGCGAATGACCACACCCACCCTACAAAAAAAATGAATAATCATTATTTGAGGTCTGAACATATTTTAGCCCTTCTAATTTTGATCAAATTTTTGTATTTTAACCTTGAGAAATGCAGGATATGCATCCTGAGAGCATCTAGATTTCAAAATTTTTCGGGGAGGACTGCGGACCCCCAACAATGTGGGAGGGGGACAACGCCCTACTGAACCTATCCCAAAATTCGACCCACTGTTTAGAATTACTGGCGTTGCCTATGAGTACACAAAAACTCTGCAATCCTATCCTAGACATTTACAAGCGGTAAATTTATTTGGCGCATTAAAAAAGTTCTAATGCCTGTATTATTTCACTGAACATATGCTAATTACTAAATAAAAATTATTTTGTGACAAAAGCTTTACTTTTACCTGTCAAGATTGTGGAAATGTCAGTTTGCAAACAGATAGACTAAAAAAAATTACCAACTTATCGATCCAGTCATTCTAGTGTTAAATTTTCAAATATAGTCTATTCGTCTGCAAGAAATATATTTCTCAAGATCATTGTAGAAGCTGGATTTTTTCAGATTGAATGTTAAAGGTTTAATTCAAACTGTAGAGTGTGTTGCACATAACACATATTTATTTATTTATTTATTTACGGACGGACGGACACATGGATGCACACGCACTCATGCTAGCATGCTTAATTCATGACGGACTATGTCTATGCGTTGTTATATGAATTGTATGTCATTAATAAACATGTTGTTGAATACTTTGAAACTAATTTGACTGGGCGTTGTTGCTGCCATAGGCAGTGAAGTGTGGGTGGAGCTAAATATTAAATGATGCCAGGTAACTGTCACACGCAATATGAAAAAATTTGTATACAAATTATACAATAGGTCTACACCAATTCAATTAATCAACTCAACCAAATCATCAAATTACCGCACATTAATAATATCCTCACTACTACACGGGCTATTATGGCAAAAAATCAACAGATGCGAAACGACATACTCTACATGGCGAATCAACCTGGTGCGAAAAGACGCAGGGGAGAAATGACTTGTTACTGCTAGAAACTGGTGCGGGCCATACTTAAATTTTCTGAAATCATTCGTAATTACTAAGATTTACAGTAAAAATTGGGTGGGGATGGTGCTAGAATGTTATTGACGTAGCACTGTAATTATGATGATGCTGATGACTTGTTTCATGCAGTGATTATACTCCAGCCTCATATTCTCGCGGGTTCCACAATCTCGTGGCAATGTTTTTTTGCTATAAATAACAACCAACGACTCCTACTGGCTGTTTCCCATGGTGACACCGTAACCAGGAAGTCAAAGATGATAAAAAACTTTTTTTCCAATGATGTCCCACCTATTAATGAGTAAAATAGAAAGCTACAAAACTGTCAACATTATAATATACGCGCATGAACCGTACAAGTTTTCTAAACCCATCACCAGGGTTGGGGGCCAATGTACTCATGTACACAGTATTCGAGTACACATTTTTAAGTACTCGCATGTACTCAGTACTCATACCTTTTTATGAGTACATGTACTTGTACTCAGCCTCAGTACATTTCCAAAGTACTCATACTCGAGTACATACTCTGTACTTGTACTTTTGAGGACTTAAGAGTACATGCTGAGTACTTATGCATTTTCTACATAAAGATGGTATGCATACTTATCTTTTTCATTCAAAATTACAAGCACTGGTTCTCAGGGAGGTGATATGAAATCTAGTAAATATTTGACAACAATTTGACTAACTTAGTGCAACATGCACAAAATTTTGGAATTAGTTTGACTAGTAATATGTTTTCATAGTGATTTGTTTTTAAAAAGTTGTTTTAAAATTGAAATTCTGGAAACGGCAATTGCTGTAGTAGGTATGTTTATAGGGAATAAGATAACAAGCATTTAACACTTGCACCAATGAAACCTTTTATCTAAATTTCAGGGCTGTCATACAGCAAACTGTTGACTATTTTAAACATAAATTGAGATAGAAGCCATTGCTTCATTTGCTGTTTGAGCCAGCACCAGCCTCCAGCCAAATTAATTTCAAAATATTTAAAATCCTAGATGTTAATTTGTTTTGAAATTGAAATTCTGAATGTTTGTGTTGAAATGGGCAATTGATGCAGTCATGCTAATAGAAAATAAGATTAAACAAGCGGCCCAAGGGCCTGTGGCGCTCACCTGGACCATTAGCATTTGAACCATTTGCATTTAAATAGATATGATGGACAATTTTCGGAAAATCCAAGATGGCCACCCAAAAGATTTACCAATCAAAATTCTGAATAGAAATTCTAGTCTACCTTGATAGCGTCACTCTAGCCAAATTTGTTTGAAATATGTCAAGCAACTAAGGAGAAGCAGTGTTTTGACAATTTCTGTTAAATTTTTCATAAAATCTAGGATTTTCACCCAAAAAATTGATCAATCAAAATTCTGAATACATTTTCTAGAGCTTACCACCATAGAACCCATTGGAGAAATTTTTTTTTAATATGTCAAGCAGCTAAAGAGGGGTAGCAATTTGACAATTTGCGGTAAATTTTTCATAAAATCTCAGATTTTCATGCAAAAAATTGGTGAATCAAAATTCTGAATGCATGTTCTAGAGCCTATGGCCATAGGATACTTTCAGCCTAATTTGGTTAAAACTGGTCAAGATGTTAAGGAGAAGCAATTTGACAATTTCCAGTACATTTTTAATAAAATCTCAGATTTTCACCAAAAAAAAATTGATGAATCAAAATTCTGAATGGAAGTTCTGGAGCCTATGACCATAGGGTCCTTTGAGCCAAATTTGGTTGAAATCTCTCAGAATGGTAAGGAGAAGAAGCGTTTTGACAATTTTCGGTAAATTTTTAATAAAACCTAAGATTTTGACCCAAAGAAATTGAGGAATCAAAATTCTGAATGGAATTTCTGGAGCCTACGACCATAGGGTACTTTCAGCCAAATTTGGTTGAAATCGCCAAAGCGGTTAATGAGGAGTAGCGTTTTAAAGCAAAAGTTGACGGACGGACGACGGACGGTTGCCACGGCATAAGCTCACTAGGACTTTCATGCCAGGTGAGCTAACAAGCAAAGCATTTTAACCCATGCACTATTTAAACCCTCTTTATCTACCTTTCAAAGCAGTCATAC
The DNA here is from genome assembly GCA_034401795.1 of Chaetoderma sp. LZ-2023a. Lineage (NCBI taxonomy): Eukaryota > Metazoa > Mollusca > Caudofoveata > Chaetodermatida > Chaetodermatidae > Chaetoderma > Chaetoderma sp. LZ-2023a. The sequence goes on from CM067367.1 coordinate 72,059,922, forward strand.
AGGTAAACCGTTATATATTTTGAAAATAATGTCTGGAAACCATAATTGATGCTTAAAGCAGCAAGACCTTCCAGCAAATAATTTTCAAAATGTTCAACAGAATCCTTCTTAACAGCATAAAAATTGTCATTTATCATTGAGTGTTGAGAAATATAGGAGCAAAAATAAGAACAGCTGTGCAAATGCACAAGCCTTATGTCCACAAATACCTGGCCTGGGCAGTTATACACCTATTACTAAGATAGCATTCATGCATGAATACTCCTGACAATGAAATTGGACAAAGCCCATTATTTCAGGGTTTATAGACCTCCCAACTCTTAAACCTTTAACACGTAATCCTGTGAGAAGAACCTTCTTCAGTGTTCTTAGAAAATGTCAATTCGCATAGCAAGAGAAGACTATTTCTGAAAATTTAACACTAGAATAACTGGCTCGATAAGAAAGCCAGGTATTCCAGTGGTAAATTTCCAAAAATAATCTCTTGGTCTGCAAATTGACAATTTCCATGAGTAAATTTTCTTGAAATAGTTGAGGATTAGGGTTAATCAATGTTAATATTATATAAACTATTTTAAGAATAAAGTTCAATGTTGAATATTTCGAAAATAGTTTGACTGGAAGTAAATTCTGCCATGATAAACAGTAATGTTTACCAGTCAAATTAATTGCAAAATATTCAACATTACTACATCATCTATCTGAAATAAATTATTTCTAATTAAACCATCTCACTGATGAAGCATTATATATGATACATTCATGGCAATTGCGCCAGGAATTCAGCAAATTCTTTTATGAAGTAAGAAATAGTCTGGTAAATATTTTGAAAATAATTTGACGAAGTAATTGCTGCCTAAGGTAGGAACAACTAGCAATCAAATTATGTTCGAAATATTCAATTGGTTATTTCTTACTGTAATGAATTTGTTATTTCGTCTGTATCGTTGAAAGCATTAACGATTATTAATATATATAACGGTTATATTCTATGAAATAGATACCATTCTTTGTTTAACGTGAGAATATGGTCTATCAACTAAAAAATACGACCCCCTACTGCAAGAATACTGACTGACCTAAAGTGGGAGTCGCTTCAACATCGCAGAACGAAAAGTCGCCTCACAATGATGTACAAAACAGTCAACAACCTGATTGACATACCAGCTGACCAACACCCGCACACTGGTGACCGGCGTACCAGAGGAACTAAGGCAGCTGCAAACCATCAAGGACTGCCATAAGTACTCATTTTTCCCAGAGAACACTAAACCAGTAGATTGCAGGAAATTTCAATTTCCCTTTCTCCGAGATCTAACAATACACACCATTATGTTACTTCTGATATACAGCTGGCTCTGACAGCTGGCTCTAGGACTATAGACTTAGAAAGCCTTACCGACTCCTTGGAACCGGGTACTCGGCTCCCAACTGCCGAGTACCCGTCTACCATAGAGCTCATATTGTTTGCATAGCCACCAAACAAGAGAAATCCATGGCTTGCCTCCGTGGGGCTGGGAGGCTGGGTCCGTAACAGAATGGTGAGTATTGTTAGATCTCGGAGAAAGGGAAATTGAAATTTCCTGCATTCTCCTTCGATCAATACTCACCATTCTGTTACTTCTGATATACAGCAGATTTGATCATTAACCTGGTGGGAAGGGGCAAGCCATAAATGCTACTTTTGCCCCTTGGAGAAAGATTTAGACTTAACAACTTGACTAACGGAGACCTAAAAGGACCGTCAAGTTATCGGAACCGAATCACATTCGCGTCACTGCCCACCCCCCCTTTTACTCCTAAGAAAAGGGAGAGAACTCACGAACATGTATCTCGCCTGAAACACAAATATGCCAAGAGGGTTAACTGCTCTTTGCATATATTAGCCTGGGAATGAGCATGAATATATAAGATGAATGATCATGATATATAGACAGAATACAAAACACTCTCAATCGTGAATTACGTCATGATATTTGGAATTCAGACCTGGAGCCTCCAACCATTCACTTGTCCGGCCTCAGTGACACAACTGGTTGATATCCTCTCGCTCGACCATGTCTGCTTCTAAATTCTCTCTTACAAATGCCAAAAAAGGAAGAAGAGCAGTGCGGTCATATAGCTATCGTCTCAAAACAGCTAAAGCGAGTGGAATGGCGAAGTCTGACACATCCCTCATATAGTAATCCGTGAAAGAGGACTCACAGTGCCCTTGTGCGACAGCCATGATGTCCTTAAACGGAACACCATTGTAAAGGGCGGAAGAGGCGGCTATTCCTCTAACATTGTGCCCTTGCGCCTTGCACTTGGTGCCCAGTCATAATCTCACGGGTAGTCTGAATGCATTCGACTACCCAACGAGAGATAGAATCCACGGATGCGGCGCCATATGGTTCCATATGGCAGATCCACAGATGTCTATCATTCGACCGTAACGAGTCTGTCCGTTTTGTACTTAGTCAAAGCACGGACTGGGCACCAGACACTGGCATCCCGATCCAACCTACTTAGTTTCGGTATAACGATCGGTTTGCCGGGATATCTCAAAGATCGAATCTTTGACATAACCTCTGCTCTTGGCAGTAGACGCAGACCCTCTCTGGAGACAATAATCGGTCCCTCTCTGCTGAAAGTGCATGGATCACACTGCGCCTTCTAGCTGAGGAAGCTGCCAATAGAAAGACCGCCTTTAGAGTCAAATGCTTTAGACTAGCCGAACGCAACGGTTCGAAAGGGTGCTTGGCCAGTACATTAAGCACTAAAGATAGACTCCAGGCTGGAATGACTACCGGTTGTCTCGGTCGGAGATTGCTCATTCCCTTCACCATCACACTCAACTGGGCCACCTCTGGACTATCCCTGTTGGCTAGACAAGGGATAACTGATGCCAAAGCTGACTTGTATCCAGCAATTGTGACAGGAGCTAGTCCTGAAAAGAACAGCTCACAGAGAAAGTCTGCTATTTGCTGAATAGTGGAATGAAAGGTAACAATACCCTTTTCCTCACACCAGTCTGCAAATCCGTTAACCTTGTTGTTATATGACCTGAAGGTTGACCTCCTTCTCGCAGCCACGATGAAATCGGCAGCCTGTCGAGAAAAGCCTTCCGACGTGGAACGTTGTTTGACAACAACCACGCAGTCAATAACATTTCGGGACGCTCGTATAGGAAGCGTCCCTTGGCCTGGGAGATTATGTTCGGAATCTCGGGCAACTGCACTGGATTTTCCACCAGCAGATCTAGCAGATCCGTGAACCACACCCTGCTTGGCCAATACGGCGCTATTAGCAGGACCAGACACGGTTCCTCCCTGATCTTCACCAATACCTTCGGCAGAAGGATGGTGGGCGGGTACGCGTAAGCGTGCATCCCTCTCCAGCTTATCGCCAGAGCGTCTGTATCGACGGCATTTGGATCTGGAATCGGCGAGACATAAGTCATGATTTGAGCATTTTCCTTTGTGGCGAACAAGTCCACGTTGGGTTTGCCCCAATGCTCGAAGATCCTTCGTAGAACTGGAGGGTTGAGGGACCATTCTGTTGGCAGAATTCTCTGTCTGCGAGACAAAGCATCCGCCAGAATGTTCAATCGGCCAGGAATGTGAGCTGCTTTCAAAACAACCGAGTAATTCCTGCACCATTGAATCAAGTGCCACACTTTGATACACAGTGTGGGTGACCTGGTCCCGCCTTGGCGATTTATGTATGCTACTACCGTCGAAATTGTCCGACTGTATCAATATCACCTTGCCCCTGATCATCGGAAGAAACTCTTCCAACGCCAGTTCCACTGCCATCATTTCCAACAGATTGATATGCAGCTGACTCTCCAGGAGAGTCCATGTGCCCGAGACCTGGTGTTCTCCCAGGCAGGCCCCCCCACCCCTCCAGCGATGCATCCGTGTACACGGACAGCTGGGGGTGGGGTAGGTGCAGCGAAACCCCATCTAGGAGATTCTGACGCTGTTTCCACCATACAAGATGCGATATTATCGGCTCCAAAACTGGCACCAGTTTTGACAGGGGTTCTGTTCTCTGCTCCCACAGAGACATCAGATACAACTGGATAGGTCTTCGCATTAGAGCAGCGTACGGGATCACTTGCTCCATGGAGACCATCATGCCCAGCATCTGAAGAAACCGCCTCGCCTGAATGTGGTTTCCCACTCGAAAACTCTTGAGGATGGCTAACAGAGACACCACTCTGGGCTCTGACGGGTAAACCCTGCCCTCCTCGAGATCGAATCGCATCCCCAAATAAACGAAATGTTGAGTGGGCGTCAACTCGGATCTCTCCTTGTTGACTATCCCGCCCAGATCTGAAAGTAACTTCAGAGTCAGAGCAGTATCCACATTCAACCTGGCTGCAGAGTCTGCTTTGAGCAGCCAGTCGTCTATGTAGGTGTGTAGCGCCACGTTCTCTCTTTTCTGAGAAACGCTGTCACCGCAAGGACCACTCTTGTGAAAACCCTCGGAGCTGTCGACAGGCCAAACGGGAGAACAGTAAACTCCCATACTTGATTCTGAAACGCAAATCTCAGAAACCTGTGCCAACTCCGGGTTATAGGAATGTGGAAATATGCATCTTTCAGATCGATCGACACACACCACATTCCCTTCCTCAATCCTGCCATTACCGACCTCGGCGTTTCCATCTGGAACCGAGGCGTATGGATAAACCAATTCAATGGCCTGAGATTGAGTATGGGTCTCCATCCCCCCGTGCTCTTGGGGACAAGGAACATATTTGAATAGAAGCCAGGCCAGACAGATGGAGGGCGGCTTCCATCAGGATGGAATCGACCTCCATGCTCTCCACCCGCGGCCTCACAGGCTGCAGCACACTCTCCTCCTCATCTTCAGACCCCTAAGAGTCGTCGCTAAACAAGGAAAACCGTGGAGCCATCCTGGCGGATGGCTCCCATGCCTGACGGACCGGCCACCGCTACTGGACCACCCGGAGGTGGCTGCAGAGAGACAGAACCCATCAGGCCGGAGCCCGACGGGACTGCCAGGGGGCCGTACGAAACGGCTCCCTCGGTGTCCAGTCCAGAACCCTGTCCAAGGACAGGGTCCGAATCAAACATGGGGAGAGACTGCCCTACAACTTTTGGCAGCAGGGACGACACCAGCGTGGGCAGAACGCTATGCAAGACACCTTGCCTAGCCGGACCAAACCACGCCGGCGGTGCCATCTCCGCCACCTCCGGTTGCAGACGTGGAACGCCCCCACGGGCCGAAACGGACGCTCCACGATTTACTTTCGGACCGCCTGACCCCGCATCAGACCCTGCCAAGTCCTTCTGGCAAGGAACGTAAGCATCATATCGACCGACCACAAAGCGCAAACGTTACACCTACTGTCAACACTACACTTAGTACAGTGGAAACAGACATGGTCCTTGTATAGAACCCGACGATATGTGGCACTCGACACATGATGGCGGGGGTGGCTTGGCCTATAACCAAACCTACAATAAGCCAGCGGAACGAAACAAAAATGGAAGGCAGACAATTAATTTTCAAATAATTTGACCATAAATTAACTGCAAACCCTCCCGCACCCCACCCCGCAACGTTACAACAAAGATCGCATTGACTATAACGACAAGAACGAAGCGGACATAAATACACCCATAATTGATCCTCCAGGATGTATAACGGAACCAGGAATCATATCGCATAGCATTCGGGGTATATTTACCAATTAATATAAATTATACTCCTAACGAAAGCCAAAACGATATGTGAAGAAACAACAAAATGTAAACAAACTGCTGTAGCACACGGTAAAACTGCAGACCACGCATCTAATCAAGAATTTTGAAACCACCGATCATTGCAAACAGATCGTGACAACACGTAAACTTGACCATTCCAAAGTTTCCGGTACCATTTTTAGTACGCAGCACCCAGAACAAGATGCGCGAATTAATGAAAAATTTTCTTCACATAAAGATCCGAGCACCACGGTTGTGACGTCACCCGCTCGGATCCTACGGAGAACGACGTCAGCCGATATTCGTGTTAGAAATACCGTAGCAAACACCTATTTTCATATCTGCCGATCGCCTGTTGGGGTTTAAAAAAGGCGATCATCCGGCTTATCTCGTTGTTAACACACGTCCCAGATTCTCTGGGGTCAGAAATTGGAACATGCGACACATACAAAATTTTAGAGACCTAAGTCTTTTAACTATGGAATAACATGGAAATATATGACCTGATATCCTCGGAAGCATCCATATTAATCCAGAATATCCTTTTGAGAACGCACAAGCTATCACAATTAATCACAGTAAAAAGACTTAGGCGTAAACAATCCTAAGACTTTCCAACTGCAAAAAGCATGTATTCTCTTGTCGCTATGCAAACAAGAATGAGCTCTATGGTAGACGGGTACTCGGCAGTTGGGAGCCGAGTACCCGGTTCCAACGAGTCGGTAAAGCTTTCTAAGTCTATAGTCCTAGAGCCAGCTGTCAGAGCCAGCTGTATATCAGAAGTAACAGAATGGTGAGTATTGATCGAAGGAGAATTGCTGGAACCGGAAACAGCCACAGCTGACAGCTTTAAGATCATGCTGGACAAATTGCCAGCTGATCAGTGTGTCTTCGCGTAAGAAACGCGTGAAGCACTGTACATAGTTTTAACTTGAAAAGGCCACCTGCCGCTGCATGCACATATACACCGATGAGTAATTTACCCCCTCTTAAGAGGCCTTATTTTGGAAGAAGAAGAATATGGAACAACGAACACCATTATCTCGGTAATATATAGTACACAAACCACTATGTGTTATCTGTTGTCTGTCTGCTTTGGTAAGTGGTGTTGACAATTCTGTTCAATTGTATGTACTAAATGTAGTCCAAATGTCTATTTGTCTGTCCTACAGATTACCTGAGTATGTGAAATAATAATAATGTTTATATGCCTGAAATCATTACTCAACACTTTCACCGATGAACTCCCTATATATCTCATTTTCAATGTCACCACTTTGGAAAACTGCTGAATATTATCGGCTAAATCTGCCGGGAAGCCGTTACTGTCTTAGGCAGCAATGGTTCCCAGTCAGGTTGATTTCAAAAGACAACAGTATACGTTCGATATCACAAAGATTCTACTTTTTCTGGAACTTTTCAATGAAAGGGTTAAGCTGTTCTAGCTTCAATGACTTAAATGATTTTGCTACCTGAATATCCATAAATGTAGTTAAGCTCCCAATGCCTATACGCTTGTCTAACCTGTGATTTGAATACTCGTCACCCTCCGAAGATACAAGTCACCTGGCCTTACCTTCGCTCATATCTGCCCATGACCTAACTGGCATAACGTATGGTTATATAAATGCTCACCGCTACCCACATATGTCGCCTCGATTTACTTGTGATCTATCCAATCTTCAACAATAGATCTTCTCTTACTGTTAGACAATATCATGACTATGTGTTTCCAAATGTGTATAAATGGTATGTATATATAATATACATATATATTTATTTAACCATATAATGGCAAATCCGGACAAGAAAATCACAATATCCTGAATACCCTTTTGCAAGCCAAGAGAAGATAATTTTTTCAGGGTTTACCACTTGAATGAAGGCTCAGCTATCGAGTCAGTCATTCCAGTGTTAAAATTTCAAAAATGGCATTCTCTTGGTCTGGAAAAACCCCACCAAGTTCCTCAAGGCCACTGCAGAGACCGGCCTGCCATGAAAGGGTTAAATGCATATAATATTCTAATCTTTCATATTATTATTTTACAGATGATGATAGCACTTGAATCCATTTGCCAAAGTTGGCAAATTGTGACACCAGGCAAATCTTCAACACAGTAATATATAGTACACAAACCACTATGTGTTTTCACAAAAATATCTAAATTTTTGCTTGAGAAAAGCGTGATTTCATCCACAAGACTTTCAAGATGGACACACCGACTACAGCGACCTCTGCTATATCAATTGAATCTACAGAAACTATTGTAGACATGATGAATAATGCTGTTATTGACAAAGTGGGTTCCGACATCCAGAGCCGCAAGAAAATCCGCATAGCAGACGATGAGCTGAGCAGTTCAGTTGACATGCGGGCTGTAGTCACCTTGCATTCCAGAGGAGCAATTCCAGTCCTACAGACAATGGCGGAACACTGCGTGCAAACACGCACCTTGTTACAATTAGATAAATTAGAAATAGCCATTTCTAAAGACGATTTTCCAGCCAACCTGGCTATTAGTGTCAGATACGTTCCACCTTCTGACGACAACATTGTCACCAACCAATGGAACGATATCCTAAGAAAACATAGCCTACAATTAGCCGCAGACCTAGCAGCTATCCTCAGAACATAGGCAGATAAGCTTTCGGAACAGACCCGCCGCCACAAAGCGGGTTTCAGGGCGTCCACAGAAGACCAAAAAGTGTTTCTAGAAGCGACACAAGCAGTATGAGCGATGGTTTTCAAAACCAGAGAACGATCCACCAGTCCACCGAAGAAACCTCGGGACAGGGAGAAGAACATCCCCACCAAAGGCAGTGACAGGAAGAAGAACAATTACAACCCATACCAAGGGGTCACAGCACAGAGACGTCCAGTTCAGGGCCAAAACTATCAGGCACAAAAAGGACGCATCAATCAAGGCAGAAACAAGCCAACGAGGGACAACACACTAGACAGAGTGTATGCTCTCCTGAGAAAACTGACGTAAATTGTATTTCTAAAATCACATATATAGGAACTGCTTTCAACTGTTGCAACTATTATGTGTTTTTAAACTATAAAAGTGAAAATACAACACCAACAAAACCCTTTGTTGCTAATCTCTCATCCAAAGATATTCCCGAATCAACCCGTAAAATACTGGATCTAGGCCTAGGTTTCAGTCCTAGCATTGTTGAACCAAACCGTGGTCAACTTTTCTCTGATCTAAACCGTTTTTTCAGAAGACTTAGATTGAAACTTCACTTTCAATTTCCACCGTCATTTTGGGGCAATGAGTCAACGTCAACTCAAAACCCCATAGTAAGCAGCCAGAACAATGGCTTCACAGATAAACTATCACGAAAATTTAAGGCACCAAGTACCTGGATACCTCCTCCAGGCAATGACGCCACACTAGATGCGGTCATCAGAATAGTCAAACATGACATTAACAAAAAAACGCACCGCCGCTACCCTCATGGTAACCTCTCTAAACAACAACGAAAAATTATAAAAACGTTAAAAAATTACAAAACAATTGTCATCAAAAAAGCGGATAAAGGACAAGCTACCGTTATACAGGATACAGACAGCTACAAACAAGAAGCTGTTAGACAACTTAGCAACCCAAACTATTATGTCAAACAAACAACAACTCTCACCACCACCCACACCGAAAGGGTAGAAACAGCTATCACAGATATGGTCTTAAGTGGTGAAATTTCAACTGAGATAGCTAATGGATTAAGAATCGACAATCCAAGGACAGCCAGATTCTATCTATTACCAAAAATACACAAACAATCACTTGGCCCGCTAACACCTGGCAGACCAATCATCAGTGGTAATGAAAGTCCCACTGAACACCTCAGCAGCTTCATTGATGAACACATCAAAATCCATTTGCAACAAATCAAGTCTTATGTACGTGACACCACCGATTTTATCAATAAACTTGAGAATTTCGGACGGGTACCCCCACATGCAATACTAGTCACTATGGATGTCACATCACTCTACACCAACATTCCACACAATGAAGGGCTTAGAGCAGTCGCACAGTTTTAAGACAACATGGCTGCCCTGGCACGGTAACAGCAAGAAGACTTCTATCTCTTCTAAAAATTGTGCTAACCTACAACAATTTCGAATTCAACAACGAACATTACCTCCAAATTGGAGGCACCGCTATGGGGACAAATGTCGCTCCAAGATATGCCATCATCTTTATGGCAATGCGTGAAGAAGAACTCTTGAATAAAAGCCCGACCAAACCGGCCCTTTAGCTCCGCTATATTGATGACATCTTCATGATTTGGACCTCCGGCTTGGAATCTTTGAATCAATTCATCCACATGATGAACAACTCACATCATTCAATCAAATTTACGGCCGAAGATTCACACGTGTCAATCAACTTTTTAGACACCAAAGTATTTCTATTATCTAATAGACACTTGGGATTTGACCTATACACCAAACCTACCGACACACATGGTTACCTACATTTCTCCTCAGCACATCCAGATTCCACCAAAAAGGCCAATCCCTTTGGCCAATTGCTAAAAATCAAGAGAATTTGTAGCAGAAATGAAGACTTCCTCAAACATGCGCATGACGTAATACACTATTATATCATACGCGGGTACCAAGAAAAAGATTTGGAAAATTGTCTCAACAGAACCCTTGAAAAAACAAGGGAAAAAATGTTATCCTTTGCCACTGGGACCAACTACAGAGCAGCCCCAAATGTAGGGCAACATTCCAGGAACTGCCACTGTTTGGTCACAGAAGGAACCCCTCCTTCAAAGACACGCTAATAACGGCCAAATTCATGGATGTAAAAACTTTCTGCATTCAAGGCAGAAACATCACCAACCAGGTAATTCCATGCAACAAACACAACTGCGCATTCTGCCAACAAATGGACAAAAAACGCACATTCAAATGCTCACACACTGGGCTTAACTATCACACAAAAACAAAAACATTTTGCAACACCACAAATGTTGTATATTTAATCACGTGTAACACATGTTCCAAACAATACATTGGTGAAACTAAACGAGAATTCCAAATACGTATTAAAGAACATTTAAGGGACTTTAAGAACAAAAAAGACACACCAGTAGCCATTCATTTTAATCTCCCAAACCACAACACCACTTCAGTCAACTACAGAATCATTGAGGTGTTCCATCGCGATCCTGATTCACCGGAAGCAATGTCTATCCATAAGGAACGTGAGAAATTCTGGATCCACCAGCTACATAGCATGGACCCAATTGGAATTAATCATGCTGATTGGTGACAATCTCTACCTGAAAGTAGTAATACACTATGTGTTATCTGTCTGCTTTGGTAAGTGGTGTTGTATATACTGTTAAATTGTATGTGCTAAATCTATTCCTAATGTTTATTTGTCTGTCGTCCGGATTACCTAAGTACGTGAAGTAATAATAATGTCCATAAAAAGCCTGAAACAGCTACCCAATTCTTTCACCGATGAATTCCCCATATATCACATTTTCAACGACACCATCCGTGAAAGCAGTTGAATCTTGTGGGTTGTAATTGTCTGAAAGCGGCTGCTGCCCTGGGCTGCAATGGTTCCCAGTCAGGTAGATTTTAAAAAAAGACAAGAGAATAAGTTCGATATCGTCCATCTAATCCCTTATCATTATATATAACCTAATTTTATTAAATAAACACTATCTCTCCATCACAGTAGCCAGCAACAGCATTTAGTCATCCCATTTTTGCTGTCCATGTCTGTCCGGTTCCCATGCTTATCTTGCAACAAACCTGTCAAATCGAATCAGCGTGCAATTCTATATGACTGTTGTGGTGATTGGGTGCATTTAAGATGCTCCCAAGGGCTAACTATCACAGATTATGAAAAACTCCAGAATTCTGATGAGCCATGGTGGTGTTTTCAATGTAACCAAACTAATTTTCCTTTCAATCATTATGAAAATTATACCGAATTTCTGCTTAATATCCTAGGTGCCAAATATAACTACAGTACATATATAGATGCAAACATACTTGTAAACCCATTCAAGCTAAATACTTCTAACCAGGGCAATGAATAAACAAATTTCTCTGAAACAGATATTGATGTTGAAGGTATGAATTTTCCGCTTGTGACGATGTATCGAGGCCACTTCCCACCTATATTAAAGCACTGAGGGAGATTAGCTGGGTAGCTATAGCTCTGCTACACTTCAGAAATTGCCAGGATGAGGTGGCAGGCGAAAATGGGTGAAGACACTTCAATAGTATTCGACAAGACGGTTCTTCAAATAATAAATGACTTCAACTTTTAATAATTTTAAATTGACTCTATGCACAAACTGATGTTGATACAAAATCTCTATACAAACTACGAATGCTATATCTATCTACTATTCTGGCTTAAATCTCGGTCTACTATCTATCTATCTCTCTATCTGTAGCTCTGACTCTCACAGTTTCTCTCACTCACTCTATCTCCCAAATACACAAATTCTGTTACATTTTATAGCTAGTGGTAGTTAAAGTAAACAGGAAGGTAGTGAAGGGACATGTTCGAAATAAGTTCAGAACATGTCTAGAATCATTAATAGTTTGTTTAGTATTTGTGAATACAGGATTTATGCAATTCTATAAAATAAATATAATTAACCACTTTCATGCTGTATGCGTTGACAGTATTTTACTCTGACAAAATCAGAAAATCTTGATGACTATTTAAAACAATCAAAGCTAAAGTTGTTTCTGCTTGAGGCAGCAACAACTTTCAGTCAAATTATTTCCAAAATAATATGCAGGTTTCTTATGCCAATGTCTTGAAATCATGTTTGTGGGGATTTAGTATGAAAATGGTTATCAGATTATGAACATGTATTTTCAGATGTATGTTATTATATACACCTGTGCAAAAGTTAAGCACCACCCTATTTTTACGCACATGCGAGGGTATATTCATGTGCTATGAAGAAAGCAATAGCATAAACATTTATGTACCCATCCATCTTAGTGCAAGAGGTAATAATGCAACTAGAGGAATGCTGATTATGATGGTGGGGAAACACTGTATGTTTTTGTTTGAACTTGAAAACGAGGCCTGAATATGGTTACGTTGACACAACTGACAACTATTGCCCTACAGTTGACACACGTGGCTAGATTGTCATTAATGGTGTCTGAAAACGAAGTTTAACATCTGTGCACGAGTTTGAGACTGTCATTATTAATACCGGGTATATCCACCTTGTGCCTGGATGACGGCCTGGACACGACGTCTCATGCTGGTCACCAACCGACTGATACGCCATTGTGGTATTCGTTGCCATTCAAGATGGAGTGCGTCTGTTAATTCCTGTAGGTTCTGCACAGGAGGATCCCTCCTTCTCACCATGTTTCCCAGAATGTCCCAGATATGCTCAATAGGGTTCATGTCAGGGCTCCTTGCTGGCCATGGTAGGGTTTCGATGGCATTCTGGCGGAGGTATTCATGCACAGCTCTAGCACGATGTGGTCGGGTGTTGTCATCCATGAATATAGGGTGGGTTCCAGGTGCATGATTTACAAAATGAGGGACCACAACTCTATGCAGTATGGAATCTTGATATCTTTGTCCATTTAGTGTTCCAGGTACAGTCAACAGATCCAGCTTACAATCAAATGAGATGCACCCCCATATCATAACGGAACCTCCACCAACTGGAACTTCTTCCATGATGTTACGTTGGTCGTACGCCGTGCGTCTGGACCTCCATACACGAGTTCGACCATCTGTGGCATGAAGCAGGAACCGACTTTCATCGGACCAGTGTACCCGTCTCCAGGATCTCATGTTCCAGTGTCTTCTTTCGTTGCACCACCTCAGACGCTCCTCTTTGTGGTGTGCAGTGAGGAGAGGACGTCTGACAGGTCTCCTAGCTTTCATGCCAGCAGCATACAGTCTCCTTTTGACGGTAGACATTGACACTCTATTGCACGTTTCCAATTGCTGGCTGAGCACTCTGCTGTTGGTGAATGGAGATCTCCTAACAAGGCGTACTAGGGCTCGATCATCACGGGCAGTAGTCTTCTTCGGTCTTCCAGATCTAGGCCTGTCCTTCACCTCGTTAGTTTGCCCATGTTTTGCAATCAAACGACTGATTACAGTATGGTTAATGTTCAGCTGTCTGCCAATCTCTCTGCATGACATACCAGTGGTATGCATGCCTATGATTTACCATTTCACACGATCACTTAACCTTCGTCTTGCCATAGCGGTTCACAATCAAGAGCTAATTCTCTCTGTACAAATAAACCACGGTCATGAACACAAAATTCCTAATCTTGTCGCCTAAATCTGTATGTAATGTTCTACACCTCAAACTGGACTTTTACATAACTGAACACGTGTGCTGTTTCCCGCCACGCACGGACATCAAGCGGCGTGAAGTCATGCATGCATGTGCATTTCGTACTTGGAATTATGTCAGCTAACGCGGGGACAAAAAGTATGGCAGCCTAGTTGTACCATCATGTTTCTACGTTCTATTGTTTTTGCTGGTGCTTAACTTTTGCACAGGTGTATATATAAAAGTTCAGCATATACATGTCTTGGAATACTGTGATTTATTATGTCCACACTGCAGGCTGGGTGGCTTTAATTGTCCTGGCTATTAATGGGGCTATTGTCCTCTGTCCACTATACTCCTAGAATTGTCATGCTTGATTTCATATGATTCAGCTGGCCATGATTAGGAACATTCTAATTTATGCTGGATAAAATCAATAATATATAATTTCACATAGAATTTCCTATACCTTGCCTAATAGCACCATGACAACTACTTCAGAAAGAATTTAATGATAATATTATCAAGAGTACTGACGCTATCACCTTCTCAACGATTCATATTAACATTAGATCGCTAATAAGAAATTTTGATAAATTTAATAACTTTATGGATTCTAGCTCTCATGAATTTAGCGTCATAGGAATTACCGAGACAAGGCTGAAACCTGACTCACCACTGGACTTAATTAATATACAAAATTACAAATTCATTGAAAAACACAGGCCAACTAAAAAATGTGGTGGTGTAGTGATGTTATTTTTCCGGAAAAATATTTTGCAGAAATTTTTTCGATATTTTTTCAGAAAATTTTCCTAAAATTGGAAAAATATGTGTATATTTTGAACCATATTATATATATATATATATATCCAATTGTAGGACAATTTTCTGGAAAAATATCGAAAAAATTTCTGCAAAATATTTTTCCGGAAAAATAACCACTATATAGAATATAAATGGTCTGAAATATCTACAACAAAAATACCTGATTGATTCCTGGCACTTACAGCATAACAAAAGTTCAAAAGTACCATGCACATCCCTGGCCATATGTGTAATCACACCCAAAGTTTCAAGTTTCTATCTGAAATGGTCTCGGAGGAGTTGCGCTAATTACTTGCCAATTTTGACCTTTTGACCCCCTGGGCCCAGCTCCGGGGTGGGGTTTCAGAACAAATTTCAAAAGTGCCATGCACATCTTTGCCCATAGGTATAATCATCCCCCAAGGTTTCAAGTTGCTATCTTAAATGGTCTAAGGAGATGCACTACAATCGATAAGTGCACAGACAGCCGACACACACACAACACACAGGTTGCATCACATAAACCCCACCCATCTACAAAAAGCGTGGGGATAACTAGACTGATCGGTCGGTGACGCGTCATCGCAAATCCCCACGTTCAGTGCTTTGAACTTTTGACACACCCTACAACCCACACCACGGCGGTGGAGCCAAATGTAAATGTCATTTTGCACTCCGCAATCATGTGGGTAATTCACATACCAATTTTGGGTTGAATTTCGTCGGATAGTGCCAGAGGAGTTGCATTACATTCAATTTCATGATCCTTTGGCACCCCCCCCCCCCCCCATCCCATACACCCTGGTGTGTGGGCCAAATGTATATGTGCTCATCCACTCCACATTGATATGGGTAACTGACATACTTAATTTGGTTGGATCCTGTCCAACAGTCTCAAAGAAGTTGCATTACAATAAATTTCATGACCTTTTGACTCCATCCCCCACCCCTGGGGGTGGCAGAACCAAATGTAAATGTGCTCATTCACTCCACATTGATATGGGTAACTGACATACTAAATTTGGTTAAAATCCGTCCAACATTGTCAGAGGAGTTGTATTCCAATACATTTTTTTAACTTATGACCCACACCCCTCACCCACCAGTGGGGGGGGGGGGGGGCTGCAAATTTATATGTGCTCATGTACTCTATATATATATATATATATATATATATATATATATATATATATATATATACACGGAAAATGGCTGATTGCAGTGTGCAAAAGGACACTTAGATTTGGCTAAAAAAAGGGGGTGGGTGGGGTTGTTGGGTGTGTCAAAAGTGGGGGATTTGCAACGAGGTGTCATCGACTGATCAATTTAGTTCACATTTACAACCCATCCTATCAGAGCTATTTGATCTACTGCAGTAAGTACCCTTTTAAGGGCCGAACAGAGCGCGGGCGCCATACGTGTGTCTGGCATGCGGCAAGCGACACGCGGGCGGCAAGCAGTGGAAAATTAACACACTGAATGCGTCTGGCATGCGGCAAATGACATATACGCATGCCATTTTTACGTAGTAGTAGTAGCAGATTTAGCATCAGAAGCAGCGACGGCTATGGCGGCTGCGGTGCTACTACCACTACTACTCCCAGGAAATTGTGTAGGGCAGTGATTGCATTCTATTAGTTATCTATGACAACAGCAACATAATCTGGTCAGATTAGTTTAAAAAATATTCAAGAACTTTCTTGTGTAGTTTTCTTATAATCGAGACACTGGAATTTCAAGGGTTAAGTGCCAACAGACAGTTGACCTAGTTTGCCGAGATCTTTGTTGAATGACAGGATTTTGTTCTTTCCCACACATTAGACTACTTGTGTTCGGCGGGTGTGCAGGATATATACCGTTAAAATTTGACTAAAGGACGCAGTTTTTTTTGTCAAAATACATGTACTAGAAAGGGGGGTGCGTACTATAATCGTGAACATTTCTTCCGCATATTTTTGTGTCGATATTTTTCTTAAAAAGTCACAGATTATACCACGGAAATTGAACTAAATGTTACCCTAGACAATTTGCGCCGCCTGACGACTGTGTTTAATGTATACTCCAAAAACACCAAGCGGAAGTGAAATTATTAAATTGGGGCGCCTAAATATTGCTTATTCTTTAACCCTCTGGGCCCTACCAAGAATTTACAAAAAAGTGCTAGAAACCCTACAGCCAAAAGCTAGAAACTTGCTTAGAAACCTAGCCTATAAGCGGTAGTGGAGTGATAGCGGCGTAGTGCTACCATGCCAACTATATTAACTATTTTTGGCAAAGTAACAGATCACTATATATAAAACTATATATCACTAGAAACGGCAATAAAATACCTTTAAGTACATATAAGATTTGTATGAATAAAATATATTTTAGTTAGTCAACGTGCCTCTCAAAATGGCCACACCTTATAGGATAAATACATTGGTCTATTTTTGCAAAGTTTATCGAAGTTTTTTTAAATTTTACAAATGCCATTGATAAATTTAATCACAATGGTATTAAAACTAACAGATACCAAAGTTTCGTGAAGGTTTTCATCCGATAAGATGTGAAAATGACAATTATATTATGTCATGGTACCGTAAAATTTCGAGAAATTCTGGTGATGATTTTGGGGGGGGGGGGAAGACCTCATTCAATGTTGAATAATTCCTTTATACATAATCGAACACATACCAGGTTTCTCAGCGTTGACAGCGAATAAATGGCAAATTTTATGGTATGTAGCATTGCTGGGTGCAATCAGCCATTTAAAAAGCGAACGCAAATGTTTTACGCTAAGATTCTATAGCATCGGACATCTTTTCGTAGCGGCGTCCCAAATAGGAATCGTTTATCGTGAAAGATCGCGAGAGAACGACAGGAATTTGTAGAATTGTACCCGTATCCAATATACGAGTACCAAGCTCATTACCCGTTATTGGCAACACTGTATCACGTGCTATAAGATTGATGCGTCTGATTGGTCGGGAATACACGAATATTAATTTTCCCGGCAAGATGGCGACACGATCAGCTGTTTTGCAAAATAGTATGTGTGTTCATATGTCAATCTATACATATTTATTGTACGCCACAAACTAAAAAGTAGACAGATGACTAGATTAACGATATTGCCAATCGGGAAGTGGGATGCCGATATATTTGACAACTTTCGCATCTCAACTCACCCTAATTACTGACGGTAATTTGAAGAGTACGTTTTCTTGGAAATTGTAAACAATGACACGCATCGATGATTGAGCCTATCGGATTGTTTATCTATAACCGTATTGTGATTTCGCGACCAGAGGTAAACGAAATTGATTTATATATTATTGGTTCAGCTGCTCTCTTAACACAATCTATAACTTTCTCGGTTAAATTAGTCATTGAGTAACTGAAAACTTACAAGTAACAGCACATTTACTAATAATCATTGATGAGTGGAATTCCTTAGAAAACAAATATTTCAATATTGCCCTGGTTACAAACATTCTATCACCATTTACTGTGTGGCCAGTATCCTTTTTATCAAAGATATAGAGAACCGGGGCCCTGAAATAAACTTGTGTGCCCAAAATCAAAAACAATTGTCACATTTGAACCTGAAATTCCAGAACTCCACATTTACAGTCATTATAAATGTAAGATGTTGAATATTTTGAATCCAATGTGAAGCTAGTACTGCCTTAGCCAGTTTAATTAGTTTCAAAATATTCAACAGAATTTTGAAACATTCGTAGCAAATTTATTATTCGCTCTTGTCGATTGAAAAGGTTAATCCAGTAACTAGTAGTCATACTCCCTCCTTGGACGATATATGCCCACCATTTATTATATTATTCATTTCATTTATGCGCTAAAATCTGAGGGTGGTGTATGACCATAACACCCGTTGTCGGGTCATAATGTTTACCAGTATATCCCTTAGTCTGAGTCTGCTCTGACTCAACCTGCCCCTGTGACAGATATTTGGACAGACTGTCAGTCTGTGACAGTCTGTCCAAATATCTGTCACTGGGACGGGTTGAGTCAAAGCAGACTCGGACTATATATCCCTATGACCTTGCGCCGTACATGTACATTGTTAACCATTTAACATTTGAGTCAGACCAAAACTGCTGCAGTTGTCGAGGAAGATGTTAATTTTCTGACCAAAGTAAGATTATTTTTGAAAATGTATCACTGGAATGACTTGCTCTTGGTCTGCATATGGGCATTGTCTATGAGAAAATTTAAATTTCCATGAAAAAATGTGATTATTAAAGTCTTAATATAACTTCTAGAATTTGGATATTTCTAACTTATCCTTCCTATTTTTTGCACGTGACTGATGGGCGATGGCTTCTAAACTCTAAACGGACTCAGTTTTTCCTGCTACGCCTAATGGATTTACTAACATGGATTTTATAAAAATAAAAATTTGATGACCTGTGTTACTCTATAATCTAATTTTTGTATGGAAACAGTATATTGAACTAAAACATGATGATGTACGTTCGAAACATGATCAGCTACTACACACATCAATGGCTGACAGCTATGCCGGCGGCTGTTCTGGATCGACTGCCGAGTGTTATTCCTGAGGGCTCAGCTAATGTGCATCTCACATAAGCCCTATGTATCATTTGAGATTGGGTGGGATTTGAATCAAATATCAATAAATTAAGTTTAATCTCTTAATTATACCCACACGTTTTGAAAAAACTGCAGGGATATTACAATCGCCTCCATCTGTCTGTCTGTCCATCCATCTCCTCAGAAAGCTTTTGGTAGAAGTCAATCAAAATTATTGTGTAAATTACCGATAGCTTGTGGATTGGGAGACACCGTTTACACTAGGCTCCATTCCCAGAGGTGTGGGGGTGGGGAGAGGGGGGTAAGGTTCATGGAAGACTGTCAAAGTTAAAGGAATATAACCAAATCTGGCGACTTACCATATCATGGCACTATGGTTGTAGAATGTGAGACAACCTAATACATTAGGCTGTGACACTGCTCGGGTCGGAAGAGGCTGATGGGGGAGGGGCAAAACGTCAACTGAATTTGTTATGTGAGTAGCGGCAGCAGCAGAGTGAACACTACACAATGTAACGTTCACAAGATCAAGGTAAGAGATGAATTGCCCATATCTCATTTTAATGGGGAAAAAATTAAAATTTATAAAGGAAAGCTGGTGAATATTTTAGAATTAGTTTGCCTTTGCTGACCTGGTGAGTTGGGCAGCAACAGCTTTCAGTCAAATCAAAGTTAGCGGTATCTATGGTTACCACGAAATTTGGAATTCAGGATTCAAAGTATATAAACTGATCCCAACACGCGCAAATCATCGATGGAGTTTATGTAGAGATGGGCGGGGCATAGCTAAATCCATTAGAAAATCTAAATTTCTGCTCTGTCCTTCCTTTTGTCAATTCCAGTTTTTACTATGTTTAACCCTTTCGTGACAAGTCCTGAAAACAATGTGGCATGGCAAATGATGGTTGTAGCCTAATTTCTCAATCCGAAAGAAAATTACATTTTAGTATGATGACTGAATTAATTATACCTAGCAACCTTGTCCCTTTGAGTCCATTCATTATCCCCATACCTACCTTGTCTCCTTGAGTCCATTTATTATCTCCATGTTTTGAAAAAATGGGGATATAATTGCCTCCATCCACTTATCTGTACGTCTATCATGCTATCTCCTCCCAAACAAATGGGTCGATTTCAACCAAATTTGGTATGGCGGTTACCCATATGATTGCGCTTTGCAAGACAACATTTAGATTTGGCCCCACCCACTGGAGGTCAGGGGGTGGGGTCCAAAGTTCAAATATCCAAAAGAAATGTCTGTCATACTTTACTCCCAAACTGTTGTGTGGAATTCAAAGAAATTTGGTGTGTGGGTTGCCCATATAATTGTGGATTGCCTGACATTTTTTTCTTTGGGTTGGAGAAGGGGTTAAAAGGTCAAGAAATTTATTGTAAGCAGAGATTGGAGTCTTCCAGATTTATCTAGATTTCTGGATTTTTCATTGACCACTCTCGCACACCAGTTGACACCCTCTCCATGAATTGAAATTAAGCCAAATGAGCCACTACGTTCAGATAGGACTAGTGATTACTAGATTCTACTTTATCCCTTCAAATTTTCTATACAGACCAAGGGAAGACTATTTTTGAAATTTTACAACTGGAATGACTGGCTCAATTACCGAGCATTCTAGTGGTAAATTTTCAAAGTCTTGCTCTGCTAATCAACATTTCTTAAGATCACAGCAGAGGCATTCATTGGCCACCATGACCATTAAAGGGTTGACAAATGAAATTGTTACCATTGGGCTGGTCATTGTATTAACCCTGGTCAATTTCTACTAGCACATGTTAATTTTAACTCCTGCTCTCACAGATCACTTCCTCTGATGACATCCAGATTTTTCACAACAATCCACTCCAGTCTCTGTGTAATGAAACTAATTCAAACAAATTTGGTATGTGATTATGGAGTGCAGAGGATACGCCCCCAGGGATGGGATGGGTAAAGAGGTCAAAGCGGTGAGCATGAGGATTTGCTATAATGCGTCATCGACCAAGCAATCTAGTTATCACTCACTTACCATCGTTGTCGAAGACTTGATGCTTGATAAATAACATTATGAACAGGAGTAATCAGAGATTGTAAACCACCGCCGAGACCACCCTACCATTTTTGTCATATCCACATTTGTTAAATCTTTATGTATGATCACACAGATCACAGCCAGTCTGGAAACCCTTGTTTAGGTTATGTTGGTTTGTTGTGTTAAAATTTTAAACGAATCGGATCAGTAGTTTCTTAGATGCAATACTGGACGCATGCACACACATAATACCCTCTTTCCCCATAGGGCAAGGGTAATAATCCAGGAATGAATAGCAATAAAGATCAAAAGTACCTGCAATCTAAAGAAACAATCTGTTGAGTATATTTTGACAAATTTAATTGGAATCTATTGTTGTCCAAAACAACACAAGTTTCCAATCAAATTGGACTCGATATATTCAACAAATCTACTTACATAGTCCAGTCTGATTACCTAAGATGAGATTCTCTCTCTCCCTCTCACTTCGAGTAAACTTTATTTGATATTTACACTGATAGCTTACAAATAATACAGTATTCAACCCTTTAATAGGCAAGCTTTACCACTGGAACATGTTGTCACCTAATGCAGCAACATCTTCCAGTCCAATCGATCTCAAAATATTCAACAATTTAATCACCAGTCCTACTAAGTAATATGACACTCTTACATAGAAGAAACTGTATTTGACATACATGTAGTTTACAATGGCAGCTTATACAATAAGTGATTCGAAATAAAATGGTACAGTAGATTTACATCAAGCGCATCAGATTTAACCCGTACCACTCTCATGTCAATATTCTATCTTTTAATGTGCCAATAGCCTGGAAAACTGGTACTGTTCTACTTCTACTGATAGAAACTGGTGTACATTTTTTAACAACTTTGGTTTGGTAGATGATGTTGCTATCTACGGCAGCAACATCTTCCACCAAATCTGTTGAGACAAGAACACCAGTTCTTTTAATTTAATTTGAAAATTAAAAATTTGGACATAGAATGGTAGGGGTTAATAAAATAGTGCAGAAGATAGAATTACAGAATCATCATTTTCATGAAATCTCAACCAGATAACTGTCCTATTCGCCATATGATCCTGAAGAAAAAAAGAAGAGAAACATTTACAAGATGAAAGAACAATAGAAAACGGAAATAAAACTGGAACAGTCAACAAAGGTGATTTCAAAGGGCAATAGCAAGCTAATATGTCTTATGACTGGCATTACTTTAATAATGCATGTTACGGGCCCGTATTGACCCAGTAGTGGCCCCGTAACATGCGGTATCATGATAGATGATTGAGGAACAGAAATTAGACTGTAGAAGCGCGCCCTAGAAGCTAAATGACGGGTGTGATATAATGGTATTAATGGGCAAGCTATGTAAGGATGCACTTTAAATCTTGTAGGCGTCAGTGTAGCTATTCAGCTGTATGTAGACATTCTCACTAAGCGATTCCGGCCATCAGGGAATCGAGTACTCGGTTAAATAAAGGAATCGACACGCTATCGTTGACGATTTTACGCTAGGAATTTCATTCACAGAAAACTATTTATATTTTCCCGTAGAAATTTGTAAACAAACTGAATTGACCAATCAACAGTGGATTTATAAAATTCAATCATCTGACGTAATGTAACGCTAAGTTTGATTGGATAAAACGCCTGTAATGCTTGCGTATTTAGCGATCGAAAACTGGTGCTCTTAAAGCCGTCCAGACGGCGCGTAGGCCACCACGTCCAATTATTGAAAACTGTCCAGACGGCTCGTAGGTTTATTTGTGAGCTTTTTGCGTGCCATCTAGACGGCTCGTAGGTTCCTTAGGGTTAATACATATCACTTATTACATCAAAATTAATCCAGCATTTGACATAAAATGGTGTCGAGAAAAGATACGTGTATAAATCACGTGATTCACCTCCAATTGCATAAGATCTTTATTCTCATTAGAGCGAGTACTCGGATCTAAATATTCTGGACTCGGAAATTGCTATATATCATCATTGCGCGATAGGAACTGAATGTTCCCGTACCCGTTTGATAACCAACTCCCGTTAGCGCATAAGATTACACAGCACCTCCAATCACAAAAGAGCCAGATAACCAACTCCCGTTAGCGCATAAGATCACACAGCGCCTTCAAATGCAAAAGAGTCAGTACAACTAGTGACCATCTGAATATTCCCATACCCGTTTTATAACCAACTCCCATTAACGCATAAGATTACACAGCGCCTCCAATCACAAAAGAGCCAGATAACCAACTCCTGTTAGCGCATAAGATCACACAGCGCCTCCAAACGCAAAAGAGCCATAACAATCTGTTTCTATCACGCGATTTCTATGTTTTCAAGGAGACATTTTATGCCAAAATTAGATTGATTTTGATGTAATAAACAATCTTTATTGAAGATACACAATATTTAGGCGGTCCTATTTAATAATTTCTCTTCCACCATGATAATTTTTAGTCATGCATTAAACATAGCGCTGAGTGATGGTTATTTTTGATACCAATTTTCGATTTTTTAAAGGTACATTTTTTCTAAATTTAACAGCGTCTTATACTTGAATACAAGAGTTTTTTGGGCGGATTTTGTTCAAATTTAGTCGAGAAATTATGGTATATATATCAGGGTTTGTACACCTTTCAGTATTTGAAATTCCATGACTTTTCCATGACTAAAATTAAGAAATTCCATGACCACCAAGAATCAATAGCTAGGTCAGACAGTCAAATTTGTTTCAAAATGTTCAACAACATATAGTCAATCATATGGAATTCACTTTATCTAGGGCAAAGGGTCAACATGTGAGAATATCAGGTACATTTTAAATAAAAATCTGAGGATTTCACATACAAAATTGACGAATAAAAATTCTGAATGGAAGTTCTAGAGCCTATGATCATACATGTAGTATCCTTTCAGCCTAACTTGGTTGAAATTGGTCAAAATGGTAAGAAGCAATATGGCCATTTCTAGTAAATTTTGTAAAAAATCTAAGATTTTGACCCAAAAAATTGTCTATTAACCCTTTAACACTCATATCAGCCAAAGCCGGCTTCTGTCATGGTCTTGAGAGATGTCCATTTGCAGACCAAGAGAAGACTATTGTTGAACGTTTTTCTAAAATAGTCTTCACTTGGTCTGCAAATTGACATTTTCCTTGAAATTTAAAAAAATTTTGGAACATATTTAAGGCTTAGAGCCTAGGCTTCTATTTGGACAAGGTGGTCAAGAAAAATTTGAAATCCAATCCCTAAAATCGTTACTTTCGCGTATATGTTGCGCACTAATAGATAACACGCATGGGAAAATTTGACAAAATATGAGCCAAAAAAGCTGTATACATGTATATAACACGCAGTCAGAGTTTAGAAATATTGCAAAACATATTTTTCAGATGAACGAAAATTGGTAACTTTACCGCTAGATTCAAAATAATAATAATCCTTTATCGCCTAAATATCTTGTTATTCTTTTAATATTAACAAGTTTATTTCATACTTTAACCGTAATAGAATGCATAAAACCATCTTTGAGCAAGAAATACATTCAATATACAGGGGAATCTCCATATGCTAGCGAGACCGAGATATCATCGCCATCTAATTGTCATAATGTAACCAATTCGGCCGGGACGAAATCGCCCAAATGAACAAAAATCTTGCCACTAAATATACTGGCGAATGCATACGCTGAGTAGGAAATAGTGAATTTATTGCTCAAATTGTTTTAAAAACATTCTCGTCTGTACATATTTATTATTAATTTGGGATATTCGCATTCACGGCGTTACAAAAACCTGTTTTTATTTGAGAGGCCTCCTTCCAGTCCAGATATAGTTCAGTGGAATGCCTCCAAGCACAAGAGTTTAATATGGCCTTCCAACATATGAAGCGATTTAACCTCATTTTATTTCTTACGTTGTTTTGGGTCATTTTATGTTGGTTGGACATATGGCTTTGATAATGAATGAAATCATGTGATCGCCACGATAAAGAAATGGAAATGTGTATTTCCGAGCTTTATTTCCCCATTTTACATTTGTATGCCACCAGATTTTACTTTTATTTAGGGAGATTATCATTTTCCATGACTTTTATCAAATTGACAAATTTCCATGACTTTTCCAGGCCTGGAATTTAGATTTTCAAATTCCATGACTTTCCAGGATTTCCATGACCCATGCGAACCCTGATATATATAAAGATTTTACTACGAATGTAGTTGACGGTCTATGATTGTATTATAATGATCTTTGGGTTCACGAAAATTGCTTGTCTGTTAGAACAAATCGCCTCTGAGTTTCGAAAATGACAGCGCGTCAATGTTATTTCGCTCAGCTGTTCCAGGCAAGCTCAGCCGATCCCTGAAATGACGTCACACGCCAAGGCCGTTCACATTTCGTTTTTCAGCGAGCCGGCGCAGGATTGACGATTTAAAAATAAATCCGAATAATATCTTCTAATAACACATTCTATTTCATTCGTTAGTGCCCAATGTTGTATATGAAAGCCATTGATATTCTTTCCTAATAATGCCATTGTACTTCTTCTTTGAGGAGGAAAAATAAGCACATATTCTATTAACCAGTTGATAGCATAACCAGCTGCAAAGTTTCAATGTTTCAAGTCCCAACTCCGAAGACAGAAAGGCCATTTTAGTGCGAAAACCGGTAACATTAATTAATACGTAAACTATGTCAACAATGGGAAACCCAAAGAAAGCTATTACAATGGAAGAAGTCAAGGACAAGGTCTATGACATTATAACAAATGATAAGGACACAGTTAAGCGACTATCAGATGCAAATGCTGTTAGTGTAGCAGAAAACCTACGATCAAGCCCAGAACTACTAAAGCCTTTACTAAGTACAATAATTTCAGATATCAAACAAGAGATCTATGAGTTTGTCAATGGACATGCAAAATACAACAGATGAGATCTTGGCCCTCAAAAAGGAGATTAATTCCCTTAGGCACGAAAAGGATAAAATTTAACTAGATCTTGATAACCAAGAACAATATTGTAGGATGTGTCTTCTTCTGCACGGGGTGCCAGAAACGGCTAACGAGCACAGAGATGATTTGGTTATCCAAACCATAAATGCCAAACTCAGACACCACAAGATCAAATTGGATCAATGTCACTTGAGTAGGAGTCACAGAATTGGTAAAAGAAAACTACCACTAGTAGCAAATAGAAACCGTGATCAAATCCAACACAGACCAATTATATTTAGATTAAACACTTACAATAAGCGACATTAAGTATTCCTAAATAAGAAATACCTGAAGAACACTGACCAGTGTTGTGCTAACCGAGTCTGACAGCGAGAAGGTTAAGGTTGCTAAAGGAAACTCAAGGACATGAGAGCATTGAAAATGTATGGTCAATAGATGCACGCATCACATGCATCTCAAAATCGGGTCAAAAACTTCAAATACACACTTCGAGTGACCTATCTAAAATCCATTGAAAAAGAACACTCACCCACACTAAGTCAAGAATGGACCCGAGGAAGCTAAGGATTTCGGCTGAGGACAAGACACAGTGGGCAAAAGCGAAGAAGGACTGATTGCAGTTGTAGGATTTTTCTACTACTACAGCTGCAGAATACAGTAATCATACATAACATGTTAACTTTATCATGTATTTCGTATTCTTAGTTAGAGTTAGACGTAGTCGTATGTCCTATATTGTTGTTATATGTTATATGTAGGGGTACACTGCCACATAGGCTCTACCTTTGGTGGACTACCTGTTGTGAATCTGTAAATTTATATTCCATATTCAAATAAATAATCTTGAACTTGAATAGAAATAAAAAGCATACGAAAACTGGTAACAAATATATTATACGAAAATAGACATGTTAGAAAATATTACTGTATAACGTTTACAAAATAAACAGTAAATAGTATTCAGGCAATCGGCATCAATCCCATCACAAAGATCAATATTAAATAATAACTACAATCAACTTTCAAAAATCCCGCTGACATTACATTCTTCTTGTTGTTTTGTATATCCCTCCTATTTTGTGAGTTACGATGTGTCGATGTGCAGAATCTTACGAATATTGCAGTTGACTTTGCCAACAGGGAGCGATACCAGCTTCAGCCAAAAAACCGTGTGTCAATTGCGATCTGCCCTTCCAGTAAACACAAGTCCGTAGAAGCATTCTTCTTAGAAGACCAACAAATGCCAAGCGAAACTACCAGTGTTCATTTGGGAGTAACCAGAGCTTCATCACTAAGAAAGAATACAGCTGAGAATGTAGATAAAACATAAAGAAGGCTCGACGTACAGCCTATAGTCTTTTTTCCTCTGGATTTCATGTCCATAACAGCCTAGACCCAGTGACAATTATCCATCTCTTTAAGATCTACATAGTACCAGTTTTAACTTACGGGCTCGAAGTTATACTTCCTAAGGGGCAACAACTGACTAATCTGGAAATGTACCAAAAGCGACTCCTGAAACAGCTTCTGTCATTACCAAAGAACACTGCCGACCCAGCAGTATATATCTTATCGGGCGTTCTTCCTGTTGAGGCTCAGGTGAATCATAAAGCACTGATGCTCTTTAATTCCATCTGCAGTTTACCAGAATCCTCAACAGAAACGAAAATAGCAAGGCAGCAGCTGTTAGTTAAATCTATTGACAGTCACAGTTGGTTCATAGAGCTAAAACAAATGACTCATAAATACGGATTAGAAGATCCTGATGTGTACTTAGATGATCCAATTCAGAAAGCAAAGTGGAAGTCCCTGATTAGAAGAGCTATACAGCAATACTGGAAAGATGAGATTGCAAGCACAGTACCACTGTACAAATCACTTAGGTACTTGAACGAGCTTGTCTTTGTTCCAGGAAAGCTGTATCCTGTTCTAGAAGCAGATTATTCCTCTGAAAGAGATGTGGCCCATATCTCCATTAAACTGAAGCTCCTTACTGGGACGTACATCCTACAAGTGAACCGGTGCAGATTTAAACAGGAGACCTCAGAGTCGCTATGTCTGTTGTGCAAATCAGAACAGGAGACACCGGAACACTTTCTAATCAGATGTCCCGCTCTAGAACCTGTAAGGCTGTCAGCCATTGAGTCTATAGACACATGCCTTAAGAAATATTGTCAGACCGGCATTGCTAACTACTCAGCTGAAGAAGTAGTCCAACTGATTCTGGATTGTACAAGGACTCTAGATCCCGAGCTTTTAACAACAGAGTTCCTGGGTGCATTAGAGTATCATGCCAGACGGCTGACATATCTTTTACACACTCACAGGTTCACTTTACTTAGCAGCCCAAATCTGGCCACATTCGCTACATTATAGCTATCTTCTAGAGCTTAACTCTTAAGTTACATTTTCCTACCCATACGTTGGATTCTTCTACTCATACATAATATATGGCTGTTGTATGCTTCAGTACTAATTAAAATGTGGATGTTTTATAAAGACTACTGAGTCTTCTTTCCCGGTGACAGTCCTAATGATTAATGATAGATATGTACATAGTCAGCTTGTCATCATACTAGTGGTCCTAAACCGGACAACCGTTCTAAATCGGAGAACCGTATTAAGTGTAAAGTGTTAAAAACTGTGATGACAGTGTTTAGACATTAGGATTCTTACGCATGTGAGTGCAGTTCTCCTACGAAGGCGGTTATGATTTCTACAAGTTACAAGTTGCAAGTTACAAGTTGGGTTTAGCAAACTTGTACGGTTCATGCACGTATATTATGTTTACAGTTTTGTAGCTTTCTTTTTTACTCAGTAATAATAGATACATCGATACATGGAGTTTACTGTTGTGTAGGCTAGCTAGCTTGTGATAGGTTTTCACTGTCTTCATCTTCTAGTTCCTGTTTCACTGACATGTGGGTGCCGATGGGAGTGATCGGAAAGTTGGTCATGTAAACAATGTATTTGTAGAGCTTATCTAACCTCCATTTGAAAGCGTTGACTGAGGGTGCTGATGCAACTGTGTCCGGAGTCTGTTTCAGTGATTTGTGATCCGGTTGTTAAAGAAACGTTTTCTTGTGTCTGTCTTGAAGGGCTTTTTAGGAGTTTGTAACTGTGCCCTCGTGTACGGTCCCCTTTGTCCAGTGGTAGCAGTTCAGCATAGTCCACATCAGAGATAATGTGTGTGTACTTATAAATAAACTTCAATAAGATCTCCACACAGACATCAGTAGACTAAGCTTGGTAGGCTCAGTGCCTTGCATGAGACGTTCTTTGTATGGTATGTCTTTAAATCCTGGTATGACCTCAGTAGTACGCCATTTAACATTTTCTAGTAGTTGTATATCCTTTTTATACAGTGGCGACCAAACTACATTTCAATATTCCAGATGTGGCTGGACAATAAGCTCTTGAATAAGAGGACAGATGTGCTGGTTCGATGAAATCAAATTATCTCTGAATCATGCCAACTATTCTATTTGCCTTGTTCATGACTTTTTCTGCAGGATTGTTAAATTCGAGTGTATTGTCCATGTAGACACCAAGATCCTTCTCGCATGTTGTCTCTTCCATGATAACCTCTTGGCCATTTTCAATCATTGTGTATTGTAACTTGCTGTTTGCCCTCCTTAGATACACCACTTTGTATTTGGTGGCATTGAACCGTAGCTGGCATGTGTCAGCCCACTCTTTCAGGTTACTTAGATATGTTTGGAGACGTTCGTGATCATCGGTGGACGCAATCTTAGAGAGCAGCTTGTGTCATCAGCAAAAAGCTTGATCATGCTATCGACCATTTCAGGCATATCATTGACAAATGTGACAAACAGTACTGGTCCCACTACGTTTCCTTGTGGGATGCCATTGAGAACTGATACCCAGTCGGAGTAGTAACTTTTGACAGACACGTGTTGCTTCCTGTTACTTAAGAAGGTTTGTGTCCATCCGAGTACATCACGTGTAACACCATAGCTCTTAAGTTTGTTGAGCAGTCTCTGATGCGGGACAGTATCAAAGGCCTCAGCAAAATCGAGGTAAATGACGTCTACAGTGCCACCATCATCTACAATTCTAGTACAACATTCTAGGGTTTCTAATAGCTGTGTAGTACAGGAGCGGCCACTCAGGAAGCCATGCTGACAGTTTGGCACGAAGTTGGACATGTGTTTTATGAGTTCATTTCTTACAAAACGTTCCATGACTTCGCATAATACGGACATGAAGCCCACTGGTCTGTAGTTGCTAGTGGACGTTTTGCTGCCTTTTTTTTTTAAAGATTGGCATGCTTTGGCCCTTTTTCCAGTGCTCTGGGATACTCTCCTCTCTCAGTGATCGATTGAACAGGATTGTGAGTGGCTTGGAGATGGGTTGGCTGATTTCTTTCAGTACGCACTGATGGAGCATGTCTGGTCCTTGGGATTTTGATACATTAAGGCTAGCTAAGTTTTTGCATACATCATCTTGCTTGATTAAAATCTGATCCAGTGGTTCATTTGTTTTTAACTGGGGGAGCTGCAGGATGGTGATGGTGTCTTTGGGTGAAAACGTTTATGGAGTACTTATTCAGCTCTTCCGCCGTGTCCTGGTTGCTTTTAGTTAGAGTGCCATCCATCGTCTTGAGGTCAGCAATTCCATACTTTGTCTTGAGCTTTGACCGAACAGTGCCTTAGGGGTTTTCTCTGACTTCTTCACTATTTCCCGCTCCAATTCTCTTTTTGCTTTCCTCACCTCCCACTTCAACTGATTTCTTCTTTTGGCGTATTTTTTGTAGCCCTTTCCTTCACATGTTTCTCATAATTTGTTAAAGGCTTGCTGTTTGAATCTCACTTTTGGTCTTGATGTCATCATTCATCCATGCTGTCTTCTGTCTACTCTGGTGTGAGCTGTGGTTGATTGATTTGTGTGGAAAACATTCTCTTACTGAGTCTAATATTCTTGTCTTGATTATTGTCCAGGTTTGTTCAGTGTCTCTCCCTTCTAGTTCTCTGTCCCAATAAATTGCTTCCATTTTGCTTCTTAGCATGTCATAGTTCCACTTAGCATAGAGTAATTTCTCTTCTTTATATGGGTCGTGTTTTGTATAGTATCTTAGGTGGAAGGTTATGCAATTATGGTGGCTGCTGCCTAATGATGGTAGGTGCTGAATATCTCCAACCATTTCTTCTTCGTTAGACATGATGAGATCTAGTATGTTGGCTTTCTGGTTTTCCCCTGTAGTGGGTAGGCTCTTGGACATGCTGATACAGGTAACAATCATGCACAGTCTAGGAATTTACTTGCAGGGTGCTTAGTATTGGTCGGGGATATGCCTTCTTCCCAGTCCATTTTTGGCTGATGGAAGTCCCCCATCAGGTGAATGTCACTGTGTTTCGATTGTGAGGCTTGTCCTAACTGAACTCTGATATTTGTGTCATTCGTAGTCATGCTTCCTGGCGAACAGTATATACATCTTACTAATAGATTATTTGTGCCTTTGACTCTCGTCTCTATCCATATTGCTTCATGGGTCTCTTCCGTGTTAAGACTGGTTTCTTGAAAGTTTAGTGCTTGCTTGACATAAATGCAGACTCCTCTGATTGCGTTTGAGTCGATATTACTGAAGCGATCATATCCATCTATGTTTAACTCTGATGTTCCAACTGGATCTTTCAGATTCTTGGGTAATAATAAGTGGGACATCTTTGGAAAAAAGATGATTGCAACGTCCATTCATCATTGTGGTACTAAGCATAACCTGTACATGCTAGCCTACATGTCTCATTTATATGATACCAGACTTGAGCACAAATGATTCAACATTCCTTTTAACCTTTTGTGTCTCATCATCGTCGTTGTCATTGTTTTGTCGTCATATGTCTACGCTTGCACTGCGATAACCATATACATCCACATCTACATTGCGACCACCCTTGTGCATCCACGGGGTTTATTGTTAGCACTCAAAGTTCTAACACTCTTGACTGACTATTTTAACCAAATTAAATTAAGCAATGATTTTAATTTGACTATTTTACTCTACCGATATACATGAAATCAATTGGAACAGGTTTCAAAAATTCAGTGAACGGTTTTAATCCTTTAATTAATCTTATTATTTTACCCTGCTGATCTACAGTAAATCATACATAACAAGTTTTAATAATTCAATCATCGAACAGTTTTAACATATCAAACTGTCGACCCTAGTGCGCTCGAATCACTGGCAGAACAATGAATAGCAGTAATCTATCTATTGATTGTGGACTACCAATTGATAAAGCTACTGCCACCAGCCAGTACTACATTGCCATCACCAGAGATAAGTCAGGAAGACTATCAGCTAAACACAGCATCTACCATCTAAAAATGCTCAAATCCAATGATTGTTACGATGCTAATATCTAGATCATAGGCGGCGGTCTCATAGCAGAATTCACTCCAGCTACTTAACTCTTATTCAGACACTCGAAAAATACCTACTGAAATATGAAGATGACCACCTTAGAGCTGGCCGTAGTATGCAAAAGTGAAACAAGAGTGTCAATATCATTTCTTCTGTGGTCTCCATCTTCAAGGGGACAAAAAGCTATACACTATCAGCTTGTTTCATACTAAACATGGCCTACTCACCAATGGACATGCCCAAATGCGTTTCCTCACAGACAACATGCCAAAGTTAATGAAGATTATGGAAGAGAATCTGGGTGCTATCCAAATGCAAACCTCAAAGCTCTAAACAAGAACATAACAGTTTTTCTGGGAAATATTCAGATTAGTCATAGAGGCACATCGGGAGTCGCACAACAAAAACAACTACAAATGTCGATCGGTGACAATGATAGTGCAATTTCTGTTAATACAAGGAATGCTGTCACTAACATGGCCAAGAAAATGATGCCTGCTATTAGTACTGAAAGTAGAACGACAGCTACTGTTCTAGCTCTATTCACCAATCTGACTGAATCAACAAGGCCAATTTTCCAGAACCGTAACCAAGATCATGTGATAATTATCGGTGAAACTACAGCCACACCACCAGAGCCTATACAACAGCCCTTCATTTTGGAAAGTAATGAGAGGCCCCTGTGGAACATGTAGCCAGGAAGTAACTTCTGAACAAGACTCAATAGAATGCAATATGTGTCTAAACCGGATATACTTTCACTGCAGAAATATTAGCAAAGTAGAATTCGAATCACATATAAAGAATCCTGAAATGTCTTACACCTGTGCCAGCTGTAGTTTGAAAAACACCATACAGGGAAACTCAGCTGTCACCTCCACACAGAAGAACCACTTCAGTTCCACATCAAACTGCAATTCCAGCACACATTGACCTGCACCCTTTGTCCATGTGTTATTGTGCTAATTATCTCTATTGTGGTCCTTGCTTGACTGCCTTGTTTGATGGTGGGTCGCTCTAACAGAGATGTGTATTCTCACTTCCTCAGCTGCTGTTCCTATATCACTGACAGACGTAATTATAGCCATGACTGAGCTGCAGGGTAAATGGTGCATGATGGGTGAGACTGGATGATATCTCCCTTGCAAGATCTAACCTCAAGACAAACAATTCCTTTTTATGTTGAAGTTGTATCTACGTGAGGGTGGGGATGAATGTGCAGGATGAACTTGTGCTTGATACTGCATTTGAGGTGGTGTTGGCAAGGTTTAGGGTGCTTGGTGAGAACGTAAAACCAGACTACGTTTCAGTTCGTTAGTCTTTGCCTCCAACCTCTAAAGAAGTGTCTTTTGTGGCTTCTCATTTCAGCAAATATCCAATTGATTTAATTTTGTCCTCTAGCTGTTTCAGCAATATTTTATGAGCTTCCCCGAGTTGCTAGCTGTGCTACGACTGTCTGGTCTGCCATCTTGATGCGTTGACAGCTTAGCTTTAGCTAAGGTTCTCTGCTGGCACAGGAGGACCATCTGTGCTTGTACTGGACTGTGAGCTATCTGGTAGATTCCGAGAGGCCTGGTTAATCGCTATGGTACTCCTAGTCAGTGCTGTATTTATGATATGGATCGAGTCATCTGATGAGTGAGAATCGGCTACTATGTCCTGGGCCTGAGCATCAGAAAAAAATTGAACCTGATTATTTGTGCGCGTACAACTAGCACCCTTCAGGATGGCCACATCTGGGTTGTCAGAGACAATATCTCTGACGACTGTTTTGTAATTTGATCCTATGGGTATCTCTCTCAAGTGAACCGAGGCTAGTACCTAGGGTCTCATCTGATTTCTGTTCAATGCCAGAAGTGTCTATGAGCTTGGTGCAAGAGATGGAGATGTAGGGTATCTCAGGGTTATTTTCAATATGTCAAATAACTATATCTGCCATATTCTCACACCGGTAATGGAACCACATGCTACAGGATGTACACTCCACGAAGTTAATCTGGCAAGTGAGGGCGTAGGCAGGATAGAGCTCATCTTCATTGCTGGCATTGATAATAATCTGTGTATGGAAATTCTAACTGACCCAAACTATCCCAGGTGGCACCTGGACATAACCCATTCGTTTATTGACATAGCGACTGGTTTCACTATCATTTATACATGCAATGACTGGCTTAGAGTTTTGTCTTGATGTAGTCCCACTATCTCGTGATATAGCTCTTGGATTCCCATGTCTGTCAGCATTGATTTGTGGCGCTCATTGTTTGTAGGTTCAGGAATTCTGTATATGCGTGCTTAATTTTGCCGTTCATAGATTCAAGGTCCTTGTTTTCTCTAAGGCTGTCTACTACTTTTGGAAGGATTGTGTTCATATATTCCCTCATTCCAACTCTACTGCGGTTAATTAGTATGCATAATGAGTTGTAGCAATTGATACGGTATGCATGTCAGCCGTTCGCATTAATCATTGAGATCTGTTCCTCCATTTCCACACCTGCATTGTCTTACGTCTCGTATTATATTTTATGTAGCGGCTAAGCACGTAGGGGTAAAACAGATTTTAGTTTTTATAGGCGGCTGCTGTACACAAATATTTCAGATTTTTATCCTTAACCTTAATGAATATGTCATGCTTTCTGAGGGCTGCCACGATCTTGTTGGCAGTTTTGCGCATGTTGGCTTGATATGATGTCGTTTGTCCTGAATGACTCTGAGAACGACTCTTGCTGCTCTTCTTACTGGCCTGATGGGAAGGCGTAAAAGCAGTGAGTTGATTATGAACCCTGTGGCTTCTTCTACATGTAGCCATTAGTGCCATCTCGTCTTCAGAGAGCTTCAAGCTGGAATGGGGAGTCGGTGAGGCTGAGATGAGTTGAGTAAATAGAATAATGCACAGGAGTGCTGATAGTTTAGATACACAGCTGTAAAAGTGATCTCATTTGTCTACTGGAGTTCAGTGGCGTATTTAAACACAGTCTAAAAGGGTTTATGAAACATTGGTGATCACGGGATAAGATATTAGGTGACCACTCAATAAAATACTTGTTCAAGCATGAGTAAACGCATGTGCAATAAAATGATGATGATGATGATGACGATGATGAATATGTCATTGAAAAAGTAAATCAACTATGCATCGTGAATGTGAATGTCAAAAGACGACAAAACAATACTTTAAAACGTCGGTAGATCAGTTAAAATATCATTATTGCACAAAGGATGGTGGCGTAGATAAATATCGTACAACAGTTAAAATGTGAGGATGAAAAAACAGGCTCTTCATGAGAGAATGCCTATTATTTATTATTATTATTATTGACTTTCACCTAAAATTATTTGTTTGAGTGACGATTGTTGCGTTATAATGTGTGTGTAGATTTGTGTCAATTACATAATTATATTCCTTGGTATGATGGTAAGCTGACTGTGTTCGATGGATTGCAGTGTATAGATTAATGTAATCTTGTATTATGAGAATGTTTCTGTCATTTTAGTAAATATTTTAAAGCGATATGGGTAGGTTGTCATTGTTGCATTTACAAAAAGTTCCTGTTGATTTACATAACATTGACAGCCAATTTGATCTTACATTGGCCGAGTGACTTCCGTTGTCACTTCATCTGTGAGCTGATTCCAGGCCACCATTGGCATCGGTACAAAACTGTATT
Source organism: Chaetoderma sp. LZ-2023a (assembly GCA_034401795.1). NCBI lineage: Eukaryota > Metazoa > Mollusca > Caudofoveata > Chaetodermatida > Chaetodermatidae > Chaetoderma > Chaetoderma sp. LZ-2023a. The sequence goes on from CM067367.1 coordinate 72,096,386, forward strand.
TGAACCCATCCACTCTGGGTTGGCAGAGTGAAGCACATGCTGTTTCTTGGCTGCTATGGGTTCCATGCTTACAGGCATCTATGGTTGGATGGTACACCAATGGCAATTGTACAATATTGTTAACAATCTCGTCGAGCATGATCAGACTTGTATTCTTATGGCTGTCCTCCATTGACTCCAACTTCAGAAAAGATCTTTGATAATGGAAGTCACCGAATCACAGCGGTAGGGCGTATTCGGTCAGCCCTCAGCTGTACAGAATATAACTTCTTTGTGGTACTTCTGATGTGGGTCTGTTGCATGCAGCATATTCCAATGCTGGCCTAACTATTGTCATATACACGTATTTCATTTCTTGTGAACACTGTTGTAGGGCTCGGTGTAGCAATCCCAGGAGATGCTTTGCCGTGACACATTTGGTGTTATCCAATTAAATTTGCAGTTTAGTTCAACATCCAGTTATGGGCATCATGTTATGGTTTCTATTATCTCGTGGATCATCATCATCACTACCACCAAGATTAAACAATCTTTTTATTTGGTACTCAGAATGTTTTACAAGTAATGTACAGGTTGTTTGCCATATGCATTGCTTATATGTGGCAGACATCATAACATCACAATATACACAAAAGCATACATATATAATGCCATTCCTTGATGGGTTTTAAGCTTTTCAGGGAGGACAAATCCGGCAAATATGGACAGATCTCACAGAAACAAAATCATGACAGTTCTTCTATACCTAATATGTCCATTGGAAAAAGAATTTCAGTGTAGGTTCAAAACTCCCCGAGATCTGACCCGGATAATTGATTTTGACAGATTTTACTCTTCAGGGGGATGAGTTAGAGTTATAGGTACTGGAATTAGGTAAGCCTAAAAAGTAATGCCTATTTAAATGGCCAGGTTATTTATGTGATAACTTTTACAAATATGGATGGATCTCGCTGACACAAAATCATGACACGGCCTCTCTACCTAATAGATCCATAACAAAATTTCAAATGTATATTATAAACTGTTTTAGATATGGCCTGGACACAACGTTTGGCATTTCAGGGGAAATAACTCACAAATATGGACAGAGGTCGCCAAAACAAAAACACGACATGTCGTCTCTACACAACATGGATTTCTCTGCTCGAGGGAGTAAACGTGATACCCAGTATAAGTGGTCTGCGGATGACTATCGGCACCCGGAGTGAAGAAGTCCGGAGGAGAGGTGGATCCGGGTCGGTTTTTAGACGGATAACACAGCTAAAACGGGAGTCTCCTGACGCCATACGCAAAAGACAGTAAGGTTTGGTGCAGAAAGTCATACTTTCTGGAGCACAGGAACTGAAGTTAAGTCTTTATACTGACAATATTAGGATTTTGACACAGAAACAGCACCAGCTGATGATAGTGTTCTTGGTAATTTGCTCTACTAACTGGCATGACAAACTTCCATTAGCAGTGGTAAGTTTTGCGAATGCAGTGAAACACATTTTCTGTCTGAAAACGTCTTAAAACGGAGGATTTGTGGAAGTTACAGTTTCCACCCAAAATGGCAGGTTCACCGATGAAGCAAATAGTACTAATATCTAATTCAATCGATGACAAAGACAGTCCAGATGGTCAGTTTGACCCACTGCTGTATCAAATTGGATACTATTATTTTAACAGGCACACTGGACACCTGGCGTGGAATCTGACACTTCCTTTATAACTGCTGTGGAACTCGGGGAGGGAATTCATGTTCCCTCGAAATATCAGCTGGAAACGCTGATCATCTAGTTTTCGAATTACTAATGAGAAAGGCGGCCAACTAAGGTCCACGCGAAAGTCTAACCATTGTCACGAGGAATTAATAACTTGAACACAGGAATACTAATGGTTCGCCTAACCCTTCCTTATCAAAAGTTAGTTTGGAAAGCGGACATGGAGACTGCTAAGCATCTCGTTTTATAGTCGCTGAAGTTTCTAAGAAAGGTGTGACTCTAAAGATGAGGGTGCCAATTAGCGTGCGAGGGATGTGACAGGGCATTGGCCACGCGACTTACATACCATATGTTAAGAACATTTACTGGAAATGTTTAAGACCCATCTCATGCTTGATTGCAGAATCTTCAATCTTTAATAATTCAGATAATACTGAACTGATTCTGAACTGGTTTTCAGATTCGTGAATCCCGGACAATTTTGTTCCGGGAAAACACAAATATGTCTCTTATCGGTGCGTTATTAACACTTAGCACACTGATGTCAATTTTCTATCTTTTCCTGTGTCAATAGAAGAGAAACTGGTGTACATTTTTCAACAATTTTGGTGGACAATGTTGCTGTCTATGACAGCATCATCTTCCGTCAGTGTGCTAAGGGTTAAGGAAATGAGAATTATACATACATAATTAGGGTATAGGCGCTGCTTGCATGTATGTCAGCAGTGTGCTGATGCCTGCTCTATCAGTGCTAAAAGGATACACCATTCACGGTAATACCTTCCTAGCCACCAAGTGATGAGGAATAACATACAGATGCATACTACGAAGGTCTGGCCTCCACCCACGTGATATTCCTGGAAGAACACAACCGACCCCAAATGTTATTACCCACAATTTTATTTACCAATATCCCTATGGCAGGTATAAGAGCTGCAGTCAAGTCATCAGGAAAAGTTAATGATAAACCTGGATTATACCATTCAACTTGCGTTAAGCTACATCGTTGATAAATACATGGTAGAGTGTGATGTTGTTCTGACACAGGGATGTAAAAGAACTCACATGGATGAAGCAGTTAGTGTGTTGATAGAATTGTAAGTACGCTCTGAGTGTTCAAATTAAAATATATGTATTTGGCATTTCTTAAATAACTTACAAGAAAGGGAATGGGTAGTTCGTCGGCGGCCTGACCTATGCAGTGGCTGGTGTGCCCGAGCGCGTGCGTGCATGCGTGTGTGGGAGGTCTTCTTGTTACCACAAAATCATGCTAAGGTCCAGTAGATCATCATGTGTGCTATTAATTTATCATTTGCAAGATTGCTACGTTTCCTGGGCAGTAGTTTCCTCATATGCTTTATGCATTAAAAAAAATTGGTGTCATTAATCTAATGAAGAAGTGCGGAAGTGGTATACATATCTCCTGAGCCAGTTCCACCAATACTCTTGAATACGGTCCAACTTGGCCTGGTAACTTAGAAGCACTCAATTTGTGAAGTACCTTTAATACATCATCAGCCTTGAAGTCTATGCTGTTTAGCAGGGTTGGGTGTGGTGATGTGGGTAATTGTTGGTTGTGGCAATGTCAGTGGGATGGAAGCTCTGGCTTATTGTTAATACTCTCTTAATGTCCTCATCAGTATAAGAGATAACTTCATTCAATTGATGATTCTGACTATGGGCGCAATGCAAGCCATCAGGAGACGGCATACCCCAAAGGATCCAAAAATTTCTGATAAACACACATCAACAGTTGACATAAACTTAATTGTAAAGGACAATATACTGGAAAAATATATCCATGAAAAATGAAATCTGACAGTGCAATGCTAGCAGCAACCATATTTTCACCAATCTTAAACTCTGGCAGCAGAGATAACTCTGGCGTAATTGAATAATTTCATCGAAACCACACCATTGCACTGTTTCCATAGAATATATTAACTGTGATAGAGTAGGTTCAAAATTCTTCGCGATCTGTGCTGAGCAAGACAATATTGATCCATAGTTTTTTCCAAGGGAGATAACACAGACAAATAAGGATGAATTTCTGTGGAATGGAATCAAGTACCGCTTCTTGAAGAAATAAATCCAGTGACAAAGGAATTGAGAGGATAGGTTAAAAATTCTTCAAGATCTGGCACGAACAAGATAATTTTTTATGAATTTTATGTGTTTTAGGCGAGATAAATCCGGCAAATATGGATGGATTTTACCGAAAACGGCACATGCACATCTTCAGGTTGTACTGGTAACATTTACAAACTTCCACAGGAATCTCAACTAAACCGTAACAGTTGCATTGACAAGAAATGATTACAGTCAAATGGACAAACAGACATACACACAGATGGACTGATAGAGATGCTGATTGTTATATCATCTGACCAGTAGCACCAAAAATAATATAATAAAGAAATTCTGCATGAATCCATGCGGATATTCTGAAGTTATGCATCAGTTTCAAGATATTTAAGGGTGGATAACTCTGTAATGAAATAGTTCCCAGCCATGAAAACACCACACACACTGCACATGGTACTGATAATGTGCAGCAAATTGCAGGTTAATCCATTCAGAACTTTAGGAGTTGCGTTGACAAATGTTTGTCAGAGATGAACGAAACAGACAGACACAGACATTCTGAACAGATGGATTGGCGTACAGCCATACGGATAACAAATGCACATCTTTATGTGGCAATGATAACACCTACCAAGTTTCAAAATAATAGCAACTACAATGTAAGAGTTGCGTTGACGGAAAATGATTGGCAACACAGTCATTCTGAAGTTATGCATCGGCTTCAAGACATTTAAATGATAACTAATCTCATCTCATGAAATCTACACAGATGATCTAATAGGCCACTCATAAACTAGGCATGGAATTTTAAGCTTTTTTCGTCAGGCTTTAATAGCTAAATGTTAGTATATTTCTACAGCTTATGATGGCTGTTATGATTTACTTTTCAACCAATCAGAGAAAACCTAACGTGTCTGCCTCGGTATATGCGCTCAGTCATAGAGGTGCCATCTATAGCTTGGCAATGTGGGTTAAAAGCAGCCATACAGGTAAGATGCTTATTGCAAATTAAAGAATATAAGGCATTGGCACTTACATGACATTAAACACTATCGGTAGAGGCCACAAAATGGTGGTGATCCCCCTTCAACATTTATGTGAAGTAACAAAGCAGATAATTGTAATATAGATAAGGGAATGTGACAGGAAATGAATGATATGGAGTCTATAAAGCATAATCTATCAGTGCAATACAACATTTGTGATGAGATTAGCATCGCTTTAAAGTGGGATAACTCTAGGGAACTTTCCCGGCCACGCACATGAAACCGAGGTGCAGCAAATTTCAGGTTAATCCATTGAGTTGTGTTGTCAAGAAGAGATTGTCAGAGATGGATGGACAGACAGACATTCTGGACATACAGCCATATGCATAGCACATCTTCATGCGGCAATAACACGTAACAAGATTCAAAACAATCGCTAAACTGAACTAAATCGTAGTTGTTGACATGAAATGATTGGCAATGTAGTCATTCTGCAGTTGTGCATCAGCTTCAAGATATTTAAGGGGGGGGGGGGGGGGTGTGTAACTCTGCAGTAACGATTTTCTGCCCACGGAAAAAAGCACATGAGACTGATACTGTGCACTAAATTTCAGGTTAATCCATTAGGAACTTTAGAAGTTGCGTTGACAAGAAATGACTGCCAGAGATGGATGGACAGATAGATGGCTGGATGTTCTGGATAGACGTACATCAATACACACAGCACATGCCCATCTACATATGGTAATTATAAAAATAAAAATTATACAAAGCCGATAAAGGAAGCTATGTACGCCAGGTTTCTCAAGGCATACACTGAGTGCTCCAGTCACTGTACACCAGTAAAGTACTAAAATGCCTATGGATAGGAAATACCTATGTGTCGCACACGCGCGCACACACATGCACAAAAGAGAGACAGAGACAAATGCAATACCCTCTTCTCTGTACATGACAAGGGTAATAAACATCAAAACACAACTGTAATGTAGATTGTTCATTTTAAAAATGTTTATTATAGAGTTTGATTACTCTTTTGTGTGACATACTATAATATAATAAAACAATTACTATTGATACTTTTCTGATCTCATCCATCAAGGGAAATAACCCCGGGTAAAACAGTTAACCATCCATGGATGACAGGTGGTGTTTTTGAAAATTCTACACTGATATTAATGGCTATTCATATCAGTGTATATCTGTCATGTCTTTAAGTTATTTTCACCTTCGCAAATAGATACAGTAGAGCTCAGAAATAACGTAAAATGTTTCAAAAACAAAATAAACATGACGTTGAATATTTTGAACATAATGGAGAAATTCAGTTTTAGCTTTGCCCCGCCCATCTCTAGCTAAACGCCACCACGCTTTGCCAGTGTTGAGATCGATTGATCTCTACACTCTCTCAATCTCAAATTCCAGAAAATTATGCATGTAATCTGTTGAATATTTTGAAACTAATTTAACAGGTTGCTGTTGCTGGCATATATGGCAACAACAGCGCTCAGTCAAATTAGTTTCAAAATATTCAACGGCATGGTTATTAAGTAGTAGACATCATCCTACAAGCCATGTAGTTCATTATGACGTCATATGATTGATGGATAAACTGGAAAGGTCTATTGGATTGGAACACATTGCTGCCTAAAATTGTTCCAATCCAATTATTTTCAAAATAGTCAACAGCACATTTCTTACTAACTAATGTTTTTGTTTTGGAAAAATGTTAACTTATTTCTGAGTTGTACTGTAACTATCTATTTATGAATCATTAGAGTTATATCCCTTGGTGCATATGGCCTTTAAAAGGTTCATGGCATTTATTAGTTTTAACCCTTTATTGGTCAGGAAAGTAAAGATTTGTACTCTGAAAATGTCCATCTGCAGGCCAACCGAAGAGCATTTTTCAAAATTTGTCACTAGAATGTCTGGCTAGGTTATAGAGCCAGTCATTCATATGGTAAATTAAATTCTCTTCTCTCGGCATGCAAATAGACATTTCTCAAGACTATTACAGACACTATCTATGGCTGTCTTGACCATCAATGGGTTACAGAATCACATTTTGTTATGCTATCAAATAAAAACAGAATGTGGTAGTCAACAGATAAAATCTTTTTATATTGGAAACAATTTGAGCCAATTATAAATGAGTGTCTTCTTTTTCTTGAAAAAGATTTCAAATTCTACAAAATCACATATATCATGTAAGTGCAGTTTTATCATTTTACCCGCTTGGTGGGTGGAGCCAGGGACTTATATTCCATTTGCAGGCTAAGAGAAGAGCATTTCTTTAAATTTACCGCTTGAACATCGTGATGAACAAGACAGTCCCTCCAGTGGTAAATTCTCTGAAATAGCCTTCTCTTGGCCTACAATGGGCATTCACCGACAAGACGGAGCCTAAATTTAGATCATTTAGCTATTAGCCCTGTACTAATCAAGCAGGATAAGACCAGCCTTTGCAGTTGTTTTCCGGACCATCAATTTACAGGCCAAGAAAAGACTATTTTTTTAAATTTACCATTGGAATGTGTGGCTTAATAACTGAGTCGGTCATGGCTCGCTTACTGAGCCAGTAATTCCAGTGGTATATATTTAGTCTTTTTTGGGCTTAATTAAAATTTTTTTACTACTAGAGGCCTAAAAAGAATATCCTTATTTGATGGCATGATAGAATTTGAAATTATGGACAGTTTACGGCTTTATGCACGACATCTTCCCTCACTTGAATAGCAGTATAAGATGAGATTTCCTTTAAAGCACTATCATTTTACAACCAAATCCACATTAAGACTTTAACACTCATATCAGCCAAAAACAGCTTTTGCCGTGGTGTTGAGAAATGTCTATTTGCAGACCAAGGGGTTATTTTTGAAAATTTACCCCTGGAATGACCGGCTTGATAACCGAGCCAGTCATTCCAGTGGTAAATTAAAAAAAAAAAAAACCTCTTGGTCTGCAAATGGACATTTTCTTCGAGAAAATGGAAATTTTCTTGAAGAAATTAGAGTGTTTAAGAGTTAACAAGTTGTAGATATCGGATTGTCATATGGGAAGTCATGACCCCGTTAGACGTCTTATATTTGCGAGTAAGACCTCAGTGAAATTCATATTTGAAAGTACCAGGTGAGCCAGGGAGCTGAGGCAGTATTGTATTAATTATGTACATAGTAGGACGCTGCACTGGTTGACATCGACCAGTGCTGCTGATATGAAGTTTCGCAGAAACAGAGGCGAAACAGGATGGAAACCAATGCGATACTGAGAGCAGTTATAAAGAATTAAATGTAATAGGACCGAAGGTTCTGGGTTGATATCTGTCAATAGTTGAAGATAAAAGTTGTTGCGGTGGAATCGGCACACACTTTTACAATGTTCAGCAGTCGTTTCGGCCGTGAGTTTAGTAAATATTCGAGTGATAAGAATCGGCAGGAATCGATATGAATATAGATGACAGACTGACATTTAGTTGTTGACGGTCGGCATTCCGACTCCCTTAAGCAAGTACAACACCAGCTGGCAATGAGATCATACAGCTCATGTGCTTATTAACGTTCGCTTCCTACAGGCTTATCCGTGATAGGCAAGGGACAGGACAGAGGCATTGTAGCGTCCTGTAGGAATTAATAACATAATCGAAATTTGTATATCAACTATATGTCAATCAAAGAAAGGCATGCTACCACAACCAGGGTTGGCTTGATTTAAATCAATTGATTTATATCATGATTTAAATCATGATTTAAATCACTCGATTTTTATCGAAAAAATCGTGATTTAAATCAGTTTTGCAAAAATAGAGGAATTTTCAAGTAATTAATACAATTAACAGTAATTTTATTAAATTAAAGTAACATAATTATTTTACTGCTTCCATGGCACTTGAACATCAACACAAAATAGAATTATACACTTAATTGCTCATATTTGTCATCAGCAAGACTAGACCCAGTGCAAGAGTCCACATCTACAATCTACATACTTGAGGTTCATGTACACAGTACATCACACATGTGTACAAAGTATGATCATTAAGTATGTGTAAGCTGTAAAGAAGAGGAGAATTCCATGTGCGTACATGTCACTACATGACCATTAAAGCAATAGTGTACATGAAAAGTCATGTATGGGCCAGTATGGCTATTACTATTAGTCTAATTCCAAAAGCACACTCTTTTAAAGCAAGACACTGTCTCTTTTTTCAGCTATGACATGCGTCTGGAGTCACTCTGGAGTGTCATTGAGTGTCTCGATTACTATTGGCTAGTGCTTATCAAGTTGGACTTTTGGGCTCCATTTTATTTAACACTAAAACAATAAAGATTGAAATGTTATTAAATTAAGTAGTTTACTACAACTTCAAAAATCAAAATCAGTAATTGCTGAAACTGGCAAGAAACTATATACATTGTAACACGTAAACACATCATTACATTACATTAACCCTTGGCACACTGATGTAGGAGTTTTAATTTTTCAAAATAAACATAACCCCTAGCACTCTGGAGCATGATAATTTAAATTTTCAAATTAAATTTAAAGATAAACTGGTGTACAATTTGCAACAATTTTTGTGGACGATGCTGCTGTCTGTGACAGCACCATCTTCCACAAAATTTGTTGAAAAACGTACAGCAGTTTATCTTTAAATTTAATTTGAAATTTAAAAATTTCGACATCAGTGTGCTAAGGGTTAAAGATAAACTGGTGTACATTTTTCAACAAATTTGGTGGATGATAGAGCTGTCGCAGACAGCAACATCGTCCACCAAAATTGTTGAAAAATGTACACCAGTTTATCAATTTTAATTTGAGCATATTTTTAAAGACAGAAGTTAACAAGGTTGATAGACTTAGACAATGATGACTTTTGCATACCTTCATAGATTTTGTGCATCTAATTAGGGCTAATTCGTTAGATTTATGCATTGCATCATTTCTGTCCTATTGCTACTCACTGTATCTGTGATGCAATTGTGAACAAAATTGAAAAATCGTTGCTAATATGACGTAATATATAAATTTTGAACTCTATATTATTAGTTCAAACAGTGATAATTAAAGAATAGACATCCCATCATTCGTAACATAATAAACATATTGAATATTTTGAAAGCAATTTCACTGAAAACCGTTGCTGACTTAGGCAGCAACGGCTTCCAGTGAAATTGCTTTCAAAATATTCAATATGTTATGAATGATGGGATGCATATTCTTTAATTATTCACAATTAAGTGATTAACCAGAACACTCGATATATTGACTATTGATACCGCAATTTTTTTATAATAACGATATCGATATTCTCTCAAGCAATATCGCGCAAACCTAACTGAGTCACAGATAGATGTGTCTGTCATCACTTTTCACTTTCAGTTTTCAATAATGCTGCAATTGTACTTCACTAGTCTAGTCAACAATCATCATTCAACTGAAACCGGAAGTCATTTTCTTTGTCACAGTTTAGGGACCGAAAAAGAAATACTAGTTTAGCCGCTTTTAAAGTTCCAAGTTTGTTTCTCAACTTACTCTGCACGAGCCCATAGCTGGAGAACACGCGCTCGACACCAGCTGACGCCGCCACAGCTGACATCAGACGCTGAGTGAATTCAAATGCTTCCAGCAGATCATCCTCGAAGTCACGTCTGTGCGACTTCCACCAATGAAGAGAGGTTACTCCATTAACAACTTCGTCGTTAAATTTAAGAATGTGAAATGGTGGTGCCATGGCCTCGAATTTGATTACCAAAGTCATCAAACCAGGGATTTCGGATGCTACGGTGAGTGCAGTTTCACGTTCTTGCTGAGTCAAGTTTCGACCACGGTATTTAGGGTGGAGTAGATTGGCCAGCATGTGGTGAGGTGTCACAGCTTGTTGATAACGCTTATCGGCCGCACGCTTTGTTGAATTATTAGTGTCATTATGCAGGGCCGTTTTTACATCTTTCCATAATTCAACTGCTTCTGCTATTGTGCAATTGTCCGATTGAGCTTTATCGAGAGCGCAAGCTACTGGTTTCAAACAAAGTCGGTATTCATCTGCAGAACGTTTGATTACTACATTACGAACTTTATTGGCAATGGCAACATCTATGCGGTCAGTATGTCCATCACAGATTGTCACAAGTGTCGGCCATGCCTCACAATACGAGTTTAAACAATCGTACATTGTGTTCCACCTTGTATCTGCTGGCATCACTAACTTTCTGCACGATGATTGGCGTATTTGGGCACTAGCAAAGTGGTTATTTCGGAAATACTTCACAACTTGTGTGACATGCTCCTTAACATTACCCATTTCTAAGTCCTTTGAAGTCAGATTTAGAAGATGAGGCGTGCATCCATACGCAATCATGTTGAAACCCAGTCGTTCTTTCAAGAACTCTCGCATCTTTGCTACATTAGCAGCATTGTCTGTGACGATACTACATATAATGCACCCAAAATCATTGTGCGTGTTTTCAATTGTCTGCTTCGCAATGTCATAAAGATATTCCGCTGTGTGAGGATGTCCAGAGGTGTCCGTAGTATCCACTAAGTAAATATCACCTAAGCAGGTCGTCACTGTAGCACATACGATAGGCTCGTTATGAATATTGCTCCAACCGTCTAATGCTAGACAGACAAGTTCACCTTCCAAATTTTTTCTCGCCTTCTCCCGCTCTTCTGTGTAGATAACATCCAAATATTTCCCCCCTATGTCCTTTCTGGATGGTGGTTGATAGCCTGGTCGTAAATCTTTTACAAGGTTTATAAAATGTCTATTTTCTACTAAGCGAAATGGGGAGTTCGTAGCATACACCATCCTAGCTACATCACGATCTAATTCACCACGTTTTTCTGCTGAAGTTCTGATGACATAATTCTGTAGACCATAATTCAGCTTGGGTATCTTAGCGGCCAATGTACCAGCAGCTAATTGACCGTGCACTGGGCGCTTCACTGCCGCTGAAGCAGAACTTGAAGTTGACAGAGGTTCAACTTCCATCACCACCACATCGTTTTGATCAACAACAGTTTCAACGCGCTGCTGCTGCTCAGATTGAGATGAAGTCCCCGTTTCTGTTGCGGCTACAGCTAGACCTTGAAGTGCTGGTGTTGGTGGACCTGTGCAATTGGCTGCATGTTTTTTTAACCGCTCTGGGATACCTTGGAGTTTGTGTCGGCAGACCTTGCAGACAGCCCGGACACCGGCCTTATCTGGGGTCTTCACTTTCTCATAATGAATCCATATTGGATCTTGTTTTCGGCCGGAGTTAGACATTTTGCTAATTATGGAATTGAAAATATTTCATAGCCTTTGTCACTTAAGCAGTTTTGACTGTATTTTTCAAGAATGAAAAAATGCTTTTCTATTGCATCATTTAAAAAAAATGATGCAATAAAAAAATGATGCAATAGAAAAATGATGCAATAAAAAAATGATGCAATAAAAAATGATGCAATAATAATACTGTTAAAACTGCTTAAGCGAACAAAGTTTTTTTGTATTAAGAAACCAGCAAGCTTAAAATTCAGTTAAAAATAAGTCATAAAAATACCACTTTATTCAGTTCCAAAATACAGTTTAGCAATGCATCTGGACCTGTATTAAGAGACCACCTGTCTTAAGAGATCACCTTCTGCGACTCCCACAGCCAGTGTCTTAATACAGGTTTCACTGTATAAGTTTTACGTAATTTCCTGGGATGTCGCGAATAAAAATCGATTTAAATCATTGAAATCGATTTAAATCAAAAAAATCGATTGATTTGATTTTTTTGAAAAAAATCGATTTTTTTCCAACCCTGACCACAACACATTCCGTAATGTTGTTAGTTAGCTGACAGATCGCATCAAATCAGAACCAGCCAACACCGCTTTGCCGGGTTGAATAGTAGATCTACCATGTTTAGTACTGAATCCCTAGAAGAGAAGCCCAGAGTTTGATTTAATCAATGAGCATCTAGTCAAACTCTGTGGCAGAGAAACAAAAGGAATAAGGTTTCGAAGTAAAATCGAATGGTAGAAGCGGGATTGGTCAGAAGGACCAAGAGGATTAGGAGAAACTTCTAGGAAGAGATAGGCAGAGGTTGATTGGAGGGAAGATTGTCCTGGCCAATCAAACTATGACTATAGCGTGCCTAGAAGTATAATGAGAACAGAAATCTATGTATTATAATATATATAGATATATATAGCATAATAGATATGCAGGTTAGGAAACTGCAAAAGCTATATAATAGGCACTTTGTCTATTAAGAGAGAATCAGGTGCTGTGCCCAAATGTATTGTGTCGTGTACCGAATTCTCTCCGAATAAATTGGAGTAAGAGAGAATTGTTAGGCTAGCTAGATATCATATCAACCGCCGTGTTGAGAGTAATCAGTAGCAGTAAAGTAGTCAGAGTTAGAATACAAGAACGTAGTTAGTAACACTATTATATTATCAGTATCATTATAAATTTTAATTCTATTTCAGTGACAGTATAAGTCACATTGCTATATAAGTTATTGTAAAGTTAGACTTAAGAATAAAATCATCACCTTGTAAATACAAGGCACTAGTTTGGTCGTTATTAAGGAACTCCTAAGAAAGTACGGAGAAACACTGTACCTTACCACGAATCTTCAGTACGTCAGATTAGGCCCAGTTACATAAAAATATCTTCAGTTCATCTTTGAAGAGGCGAGCGGTAACTGTCCAATTGCAGCTAATAGAAGATCGATTGTCGCAGCAATCATTTACATCATAAGTCTTCTTGCGGTCGTAGTTGAGAACATAGTACACAGAGAAGTAGTACCTAAAATCTTCAAAGTGTCACATTGCACTGATGCATACCTTGGCTGGGTTTCATCCAGGAATAGAGGGATCCATTTCTAGCTGTGCCCACCTGTTTCTAGCTAAGCCCTGCACATGTTTTACATGTGTTGGGATCAATTTCAAGGTAAGCAGTTGAATATTTAGAAACTAATTTGACTCAGTGCTGCTGCTGTGGCAGCTTTATTCCCGGCCCCAGTTGTTTATGAATGATGGATAAACTGGATTCCTCCTCCATTATGTTGCCACCTTGCCATAATATAAACGAAATCAAGGATTTCTTTTTTCACGAGAGAGTTGATACTTACCTCCCTAATACTTTTGATATTGCTAAATATCGGCTTTCACTCAATAAACACTCAGATTAAAACAGTTAGGTGCCCCTACTGGGCAGGGAGTCAGAGCGTAGTCTGGCGGATGCCAGCCCCACCACCGCGCATGCGCAGACTAGCACTTCCTCTGACTAATTTATTGGCTGATACACATGCAACTATTAAGAGCCTGAAGACCGAGCCTCTGTGGGGTGGAGAGGCCGGGTCCGTATCTAGGGAGGTAAGTATCAACTCTTTCGTGAAAAAAGAAATCCTTGATTTCGTTTATTTCACATCAAGAGTATACTTACCTCCCTAATACTTTTGATATTGCCAGAATTCGACAGTGAATTCGGCGGGAGGGAGGCGAGGTCAAAAGACCAGCTCATCCCTATACGCTTTTCTGCGTTTAAGGCACTTAAACTTCTGAAACTGTATGAAAAAACAGTCAGGATTTGACTAGCCATCGGATAACACCACCGATGTATGAGAGATGACCGAATGTCATATGCGCTCCCCCCCCCCCCCCCCTCCTTCCTGGGAGGAAGAGTCGAATGACCTCAATGTCCTATACGCTCTCTACGTACAAGTGCCATGTACTACAGGACAGAGACGAAAAAACTCCATTTTCGTATACTCTCAACAATGAACCACATAAATACACAAAACCATCATCATATTAATAACGGGTAACGTGACAAGACAATCAACAATGGACAACCCATGCACAAGACTGACCTTGTTGAAATGGCTGCTGACATCATCTTCCCATTGGTGAAGAATGATGCAGTCCCAAAAAAGTGGTTGTTTCCATAAATTAATTGTGAAATATATAAGCAATGAGGAAACCTCATCAAAAATATAAACCTAGTTATTTTTTCAAAATCGACAAGGCGAGAGGATTAGAGGTGTCACGGAGATAATGGTCTGTAAAACTTGACTCACAGTGCCACTGAGCCACCGACATAATATCATCCACAGGGACCCCATTAAATAGGGCGGTGGATGTCACTACGCCGCGGACACTGTGAGCCTTGGCCACGTCAACCTGCTTCCCGGTGGCGGATTTATGACAAAACTGAATGCATTCTACAATCCACCTGGAAATGGTGTCCTTAGAAGCCCTGCCATGGGGTTCAATATATGACAACCATAACGCCGACTGGTCGGTGCGCCACTCCGATGTACGTTGTTTGTACCGGAGAAGCGCCCGGACGGGACACCATGCTTTAGAATTAGGATCATATCTAGTTAAAGCAGGCAAAACAATAGGTTGACCTGGATATTTCAACGACTGATTCTTAGCCAAGAAATTAATCCTAGGTAGCAGCTTAAGGCCTTCCCCTGAAACCACAAAACGGTCATCCTCGGCTGATAAGGCATGAATTTCACTTCTACGCCTAGCCGAGGCCGCAGCAATTAAAAACACCGTCTTCAGTGTTAATAGTTTCATAGAAATGGAACTAAGTGGTTCAAAAGGCTTATCACCTAGTACTTGAAGCACTAGCGATAAACTCCAAGACGGAATCACAGGGGGATTCCTTGGTCTTAGATTGCCCATGCCTTTAATTAATACATTTAATGTATTTACTTCATCACTTCCCCTCTTAGCCAAGCAAGGAATAACAGACATTAAAGCTGACTTATAACCAGCAATAGAGTTAGGCTTGAGGCTATAGGCATCATACAGGTGACAGAGGAAATCAGCTACTACCTGAATAGATGAATCCATTGGATCAATACATCTTTTTGAGCACCATTCTGCAAATCTGTTGATTTTATAATTATATGCTCTGGAGGTTGACCCCCTCCTGGCTTTGGCCATAAACATGGCTGCTTGCTCAGAAAAGCCCTCCTTAATTCTAGATTCCTTGACAACATCCACGCAGTCAATCTGAACATTGACAGATTGTTGTGCAGGGCCTTGCCCTGGAAGATAATGTCGTCCATCAGAGGCAGAGGAACCGGATTGCAGACCAGAAGGTCCAGCAGATCCGCATACCATGATCGGCTTGGCCAATCCGGGGCGATCAGAAGCACTTGGCATTCCTCCTGTCTGATTTTCTGAAGAATTTTTGGAATCAGGATTGCTGGAGGGAATGCGTATGCATACATTCTCCCCCAGCTGATAGCTAACGCATCTGTTGCGAAAGCGCTTGGATCCGGAATCGGAGAGACGTACGTCGTCATCTTCGCATTCTTCTTCGTTGCGAACAAATCGATGTTGGGTTTCCCCCAATGGTCGAACAGACGATCCGCCACACATTGATTTAGTTGCCATTCCGTGGGTAAAACACTCATCCTTCGGCTCAATGAGTCTGCTAGCAGATTTAACCTTCCCGGAATATGAACTGCTTTCAAGGTAATCTGGTGATCCAGGCACCAACAAAGCAGTCTCCATGTCATCATACAGAGACTGGGTGACTTCGTTCCGCCCTGGCGGTTTATGTAAGTCACAACTGTTGAGTTGTCTGAACGAATAAGAACAATCTTGCCCTGAACTTTCTGTAAGAAATGTTCCAGGCCCAGGACTACTGCTCTTAGCTCCAGTAGATTTATATGTTCCTTTGACTGTTCCAGATTCCAAAGCCCTGATATCGTGGATTCTTCCAGGCAAGCTCCCCAGCCCTCCATCGATGCATCTGTATACACAGTCACCTGAGGGTGGGGAGGGGTTAGCATAACCCCCACCAAGAGATTCTCTGTGTCCAACCACCATTGCAGGTGATGAATCAGAGGCCCCAACACTGACACATTCGAGTCCAGCGAACCTGTACTCTGGGTCCATTGTGTCATGAGAAATAACTGGATCGGCCGCCTGCGTAAGGCGGCCTGAGGAATGACTGGTTCCAATGAAACCATCAACCCCAGCATTCTCAAGTAAACCCGTGCCAGGACATGACGACTGTCGCACACTGACTGAATCAATGAGATGAGTTTCTGTACTCTCTCCTGAGTAGGAAAAACATATCCTGTCTCTAGATCGAAGAACATCCCCAGGTAAACAAACTTCTGGGATGGAGTCAGCTCTGATTTTGGGAAATTGATCATCCAGCCCAAGTCTGTGAGAGTCTTCAAAACAATCTCCAGACTGGCCGATAAACTTTCCTGGGTGTGCGCTTTCAACAGCCAGTCGTCTATGTACGTGTGGACTGCTATGCTTCTCCTGCGGAGGTATGCGGTGATCGCAAGAACCACACGGGTGAAAACCCGAGGAGCCGTGGAAATTCCGAAGGGTAACACCCTGAATTCCCACTGTCTGCCCTGGAATGCAAATCTCAGGAAGCGACGGAAACTCCTGTGTATGGGGATGTGGAAATAAGCGTCCTTCAAATCTATCGACGCTGTCCACATTCCCCTCTCTAACCCCGCCAACACCGAGCGCACAGTCTCCATCTTGAAACTGGGCGTCTCTATGAACTTGTTCAATGGCTTGAGGTTGAGAATTGGTCTCCACCCTCCGGTGTTTTTTGTTACTAAGAACAGGGTTGAATAGAAGCCCGGACAACTTTGTGCCGGCTGAATAGCTCCTTTTTGTATGAGGGAATTTATTTCCTCCTCGATACACAACCTTTGGTCTGGATCTCTCGGATTTGGAGTCCAGATCGGCACTAGAGACAGTCGCGATGGCGGGCCTGTCATCCAATCGGGATGATACCCGACTGAAAGCCATCGCAAGACTAAACGGTCCTGAGTTAACCGTTCCCACTCTTGCATGTGGTCGGCTAGCCGGCCTCCCACCGGTCCACCTAGGGATAGAGGTGGACATAAGGAGTGCAAGAGCGGCACTGTCTCCTTTGCCAGAAACACCGGCGCGGTTCTCACCGCGGTAACCGTCCCATCAGGAACGATTACCACGACCAGATCCTCGCGCACCACGACCAGCACCGCGCGCACCTCGGTGCGCGGGCGGCTGCCTGGCTGACTGCGCCTGAGGAGCCTGCGCCCCCCTCGCTGCTGGCTGAATCGCACGCGGCCGAGGCCGACGCTGCGATGGTGGTTGGCCTCTGACCTGGCCACCCCCACCTCGAGCCTGCAGGGGACGATACGCAGGGGGTGCGGCGCGAACGTTAGCACGACGAAGCACCTCAAACTGCTCGCGCAGCGCCCTCTGGTTATTTACCAGAGTAACCGTCTCCTGGAGGTGTCTACATCCCTCACCTCCAAAGAGACCAGGACCTGTCATAGGCGTACGCAGTAGCCTATTGTACAGGTCCTGGGACGGGCACAGATTGTCCAAGGCAAATGTGTGTCTTGCCCGGACACTCCTGGTCACCGCCCGAGTCATACAGTCCAGCGCCAGGTTGATACCATCCTGGATGGCTCGCTGGACTGTGACCGGACTTGGCTGGCGCGATGCGGATGCTGTTACTACCCCTTGTAACAGCTGGGAGACGTGGGACAGAGCGGCAATCGAAGCCCTCCCACTCTCCTCCGCATCACGCAACGCGGTATTTGCTGAACGCAACGCGTTCGAACACAAGACTCCCGTGTCAGAACGGGAGTCTGGCCGCGCATCCTCACCCAAAGCCGCGCGGTCATCCACGCTCGGCTTAGGTACCACACCGTACCGCTGGTAATCCAGGGGCACGATGCGACAACGCCTGGCCACCTCGCGCGGGGCCTTCGCGAGACGTCCACTCGACTTAATGGACGTCTCCGCCGCCTCGAACATGTCAACGACATGCTCCGCCAGCGGCAGAGAAGGCATAGCGTTAACAGTAGGCTTACCAGCTAACCACGGCCTGTGGTCACGCTGGCTAGCCGACTGCTCCAAGGGCAGATCTGGCCTAACACTTACCAACCACTGGCAAGCGTCAGACCAATCCTCCTCCGTGGCTAGCTGCGAGCGCTCTACAAGACGGGGGCCTTCGTCTTCCTCCTGAGTGCAAGCAACAGAGCTTGACGGCGGATACGCTGATACACCTGGCAAGCCAGGGAGAACATGCGGGCCTGACAATCCCGGCATGCTAATCTCACTGGCTTGACCAGGAGCAGGCGCCGTGGTAGAGCGCGGGGCACATACCGCCCCACCACGGCACCGCCCAGCACCAGCGACACTCTCGGCAAGCCGAGGTATGCGGTAACGCTGGCTCTCAGCAGCGCCCAGGGCCACCGTCTGAACCGTGGATTCTACTCCTGCGTGAGTAGAACCGTGGAATAAGTCGCCTGTATTCCCCGCGAGGGGTGCACAGACGTCATAATCCATGGCCACGTCCTCAGACGGTGACCCCACCAGGTAATCCTCTTCCTCCTGGCCAGACAGATTAGACTACGGGTCAGCAAAGAGAGCTAACCCGGACTGGCCAGGGAAGGTGCCATAGGAGGTACTGGCACCCGCGGCGTGCGGATACCCCTGGACTGATAAGCAGCCCGCGGGTTCCAGCGACAACCGTCCACCGCCCCTCGGCGCGGCACTAAGCCTGCTGCCAGGGTCGTGGAACGCCCCCTCTAATGGGGCCACCTCTGAATCTTCGAACAACGGAAGCGTACTAAGGAAAGGTGATTCAGAGGTGGGGATTACCTGCTCCGAAGCGGATGATGAGGCCAGCAAAGGATTTGGTCCAGGAAGCATGCCACGAAGCAACTCTGGAACCAAATCCTTTATTGTCCTCCTCATCTCTCCCAACATCTCGGTCCGGAAGGCCTCCATGTCCACCGCGGACGAGGCCTTCCTCTTACCCTTCTTACTCACACCCTCTCTTTTCTGCTTCTTCTTCTCCTCCTCCACCACCTTGTCCTTCGCCTGTAAGCACAAGAATTCGGACATTAGCCGCCCCCCCCCCCCCCCCCCCCCCAGTGCTTACATATCTCGCAATTAAGCAAGGGACCACAGGGACTACACTGATAACAGAGATGAGGCACAAACTTGTCCTTCAAAAACCGTCCACAGGACGCACAACCAGGTCTCTGAAACAGGGCAAAGGACGAGGAGTATGAGCAATCTAGTTAAGCTTAGAAACTAAACCAACTCAAGAGTAGGAAATGATCATAAAGATCAACATTCATCAGAAAACCAGCTTTGGACAAACTTTAATTGTTAATAAAGAGCAAGGCTGATTATGACGTCATTAATCCTATGACAGGAAAAAATCGATCCCAACAAACATCCAAGTGCAAGGACGAATTGTATCTCTAACCAGAACATGTGCAGAATGGACATTTCGACTACACAACCATCAGATATATACTGATAACAATGGCAAATACTGTTAATTATCTCCCTTTCCTCACTAAATAATTAACATCACCTCATATCAATAATTAGATACCTGACACTTTGTATAGACAAACCATCCAACGTGATGAACTGGAGCACTCCACCACTGAACGCCTCTTAACTCTCTCCACCTCTAGGGGAAGGAATTGGATCAAGAGGGCAAAGTGAGAAGACCTTTATAATAGGCCTCCGACTCACTGGACATAAAATTTTTGGTTAGATAACCTAACAGTATTAGTAGGAAATGGAACCATGGTGGAGAGACACAAACCCTCTGCTGATGTGATGTCCATTACATATCGTCACACAGACCTGTGGACATAAACACAAAGAGAGATTAGTATTATATAGCATCTAGTTGAAATAAACCAACTAAACAAGGCGCTTATCACGGTAAACGCGAGTCCCGGAAACACATTACACCGGGGAGAAAACTCGCTAATTTTACTAGAAGTCACCTGATTTAAAGGTCCTGGGCCCTCCTCTGGCGAAGTCATCCTTTCTGCCATCTTTATCAGGGATAATAACTTCCAAATTCACACAAAAAGACTATGAATTGAGTAAAGAAAAGCTCTAGCACAAAAACATGTGTAGACTCTCTGCCAATAAATTAGCAAAGAAGAAGTGCTAGTCTGCGCATGCGCGGTGGTGGGGCTGGCATCCGCCAGACTACACTCTGACTCCCTGCCCAGTAGGGGCACCTAACTGTTTTAATCTGAGTGTTTATTGAGTGAAAGCCGATATTTAGCAATATCAAAAGTATTAGGGAGGTAAGTATACTCTTGATGTGAAAGAGGGATTTGATTGGTCAAGTTAGCTGACGTCACAATCATAATGATGTAACTAGCTCCGTGCTAAACAATGAAGTCTGTCAAATGTACGAATTGTATGGCTTTGACTGGTTTACAGTTTAATAAAAATTCTGTTGAATATTTTGAAACTAATTTGATTGCTGCCTTCAATTAAGTTGCCTATGGCAGCAATAGCAGTCATATTAGTTTTTAACAAGAGTCTTAGTGAAACTCAACATACGCCCGCAGGCATACTTGTTTGAGGATGCTAAATGTGAACAGTTTGTCTTTGATAATTCTCTGAGACAGGGGGAGGGAGGGAAGACTTCTACTAGGTACACATTTAGAATTCACGTCAAAGACATCACTAAAATCCTGAGTCTTCACAGCGGCATTGATCATTACAATTACAAGACAATTTTAACGAATTTGAGATTTTCAAGTGAGATAACTCTGGAAAATATGGTGGATTTTGCCGAAACAAAATCATGACACTTCGTCTATCCCTAACACAGCTGCTGGAAAAAAATTGTGAGAGTAGGTTCAAAACTCTTCCGAGATCTTCGGACAAGAAAATTTTGACAAATTTTAGCCTTTCAAGAGAGATAATGCTGGCAAATATGGGTGGATTTTGCTGACACCATATCATGACACTTCATCCATCCCTAACACATATTCTGAAATGATGTCATACATGAGTGACATATTGACCCCTCTATTCAGGCAAGGGGAAGGCAACCAACTTTAAGCAAGTACAGTGGCTACACAATTTCCATTCAATGTGTACATCCATGAAATTCATGGGGGAGGGGAGGAGCAGCGGGGTACCTCACTGGCACGGAGGAACCCTACTTTGAGGACCACATGCCTTAAAGAACCACCATCTTCAACAGTAACTGATACAAATTAAGAAACTACTGTCCTTTAGTGACAGGTTTCTTTGTATTTTCAGGAAATATAATATAAAATCGATTATTAAATAATTAAAAGCACTATCTATTCAATATCTATAATATGTACAATATTTACACAACGTTGCAAAACACTATATGTTTGGTAGATTGTTTGTAACAATAACAGCAGCAGTGCAACAACTATTCCTAGAAATATAAACTAGAGTTTTAATGACAGACTGTATCACACAGTATATGCCAAAACAACACAAGAGGCCCAAGGGGCCTGTATCGCTCACCTGCATCATAGGCATTTCAACCAGAAAGGCCATCAACAATAACTATAACCCTACAGAGCTGAGCAGAATTATAACACGAAAACAGAAGCCATGTTTCTTTGAACGAAACTTAACAGCCCTTAGTCCCTTATCATAGCTCCCAAATTTCGGCCCAATCCGTTCAGCGATTCTGGATACGAAGATGTTTTCATGAAAACCAGGTCATCCAAGATTACTGCTAAAGCATTAGGCAATCAAGTTCCATTGAACAAACTGAATTCAGCCGTTTCCGTAAATAACCTGTCATGAGTTTTGAATCAATCCCCCCTGCGGATTCGGAAAAGAACATTTTTAAATGCATTTCAAAAATCCAGGATGGCCGCCAGGCAATTACAGACCAGCTTCATTTGAACAAACATGTATCTCTATGCCCTAAGTATGTTTTCTGCCAAATACACTTGAAATTTCCTATTACTTTAGTACATGGGAGTTTCTAGTTGGAAAATGATCCATGATGGCCACTAAACCATTTATCCGACAGTTTCAAAAATGGAAAATCTGAAATCAGAATGCCCAAACACATATATAAAACCAATTTCGGCTTCAAGATTCGTCAAAATAAAAAAATTCAATATGGCCACCAAACATGCTACATTTTTGATTGGGCCATGGCAGCCATATTTTTTGATGGATCAACTTCCCTTGAACAAATTTTAATGGCCCTTAGGCCCTAATCAAATCTCCCAAATTTCAACCTGATCCTTCTAGCGGTTCTGGAGGTCATTTTCGAAAAAACTAGGTCATCCAAAATGTCCGCTGAACTATTTGGCCAATCAAGTTCTCTTGAACAAACTTGTTTCAGCTGTTGCCCTAGATCATATTTAATGAGTTTTCTAAAAATCGGCCAACATCCAAGATGGCCACCGCCCGAATTGTCCGACCGGCTCCATTTGAACAAACTTGAATATCTATGCCCTAAGGATTGTTCAAGCCAAATATATTTGAAATTGGCCCCGAGGTTCTTGAGAAGTCGTTTAAAGAATTCCCCATTGCTTTACTATGGGAGCCTATGGCGGGAAAACTAACCAAGATGGTAGTCAAATCATTTATCCGACAGTCTCGAAAGTGGCATATTTGAACTCGCCACCCTGATAAGCATATATATAGAGCAATTTTTGCCATTAAAATACATCAAATACAAAAAAACCCAATATGACCAACAAACGCTAAATTTTGATTGGTTGATGCCGGCCATGTTTTTTAATGTACGAAATTCCTTTGAACAAATTTGAATGGCCCTTGGTCCCTAAGCATATTTAATAAATTTCAGTTCTATCCCTTCAGCGGTTCGGGAGAAGTCATTTTCGGGAAAACTAAGTCATCCAAGATGGCTGCCAAGCAAATAGGCCAATAAGGTTGGCTTGAACAAACTTGGGTCTAACGTTGCCATAGATGATGTGTTATGAGTATTGAATCAATTCCTCTTGCGGTTTCGGAGATTTTTTAGTGTTTTTAAAAATCGGCCATTTTGGCCGGTGGCCATCTTGGATTTTGACCGATCCGCTTCGTTTGGACAAACTTAGATCTCTATGCACTATGAATGCTTCCTCCAAAATATAATTAAAATTGGCCCAGTGGTTCTTGAGAAGTTGTTTAAAGAAAAAGTTGACGACGACATACAGATGATGGACGGTCGCCATCGTACAAGCTCACTTGGCCATTCTGGCCAGTTGAGCTAATAATGGAGGATTCCAGTTTATCAACTAATCATATGACATCATAATCAATTATGTGATGTGTAGGATGACGTCATAATCAATTGCCAATTTTGTCACAAATGCTTATTTGATGATGTACTAATCGTTCTTGTACGAATTGTGTTTTTACTATGTAATAAACATGCTGTTGAATATTTTAAAACTAGTTTGACTAGGCGCTGTTGCTGCCACATGTTGCAATAGGTTCACTCCAATCCTGATCTAATCTTGACATTTACCGTAAAAGTAAAGATCCCGTAAAAGTAAAGATCATATTAGAATTTGAGTGATCTTTAAGCTTCATATAAATTATTGCAGGAATATGGGATGACTTGAGGCCTTGTATGTTCATGTCCAGGTATTGGAATATTTAGTGAAACCAGATTTAGCTACCTACGGGAGGATTCCAGTTTAGCTATGCCATGCCAAGCTTTAGCTAAGCTCCACCCACAATTCACCTGAGTTGGGATAGATTGATCCCTGCACTTTCTGAATCTCAATTTCTAGAAAACTATATAGATAAGCTGTTGAATATTTTTAAAACTAGACTGGGTGCTCAGTCAAATTAGTTTTATATTATTCATCAGCATGTTTACAAAAAATTAGACATACAATTCGTACAAAAATGCGCAATCTGTAATCATTTTGTGATGAACTTAGTTACGTCACTCATGACGTAGTTGATTATCACGTCACATGATTTAGGGATAAAATGGACTCCGCCATTCAGAACAGTCTGTTGAGCCATCCTCTACTTCGCGCACAGCTCGACAAAATTAACTCAGATTATATAATTACATCTCTCTATATATATCACGGATTGAGGAAATGATATAGTTCAATAATCACAAACACTTGGATATCACGAACTTAGCTACATCACTCATGACGTAGTTGCATATCACGTCACATGATTTAGGGATAAAATGGACTCTGCCATTCAGAACAGTCTGTTGAGCCATCCTCTACTTCGCGGACAGCTCGACAAAATTTTTTTTTTAACTCAGATTCCATAATTACATCTCTCTATATATATCACGGATTGAGGAAATGATATAGTTCAATAATCACAAACACTTGGATCTTTTAGGATTATATTACAAGAGGCCCAAGGGCCTGTGACAGCAACCTGGACTATTAGTATTGGAACCATTTGCATATAAATAAACATGGATAATTTTCGGAAACTCCAAGATGTCCACCAAAAGAATTGATCGATCAAGATTCTTGTTTGATATGTGGAAGCCTACCATCATAGGATCATTCCACCAAAGTTTTGTTGAAATCAGGCCATTGATTAAAAAAAATCAAAGATGACTGCCAAAATGTTGACCTACATGTATCAAAATTTTGAATACAATTTCTAGAGGCTACCACTATAGGATCCTTCGAGCCACCCAAAAATTAATCAAGCATTAAAAATTCTGTATACTGCACAAATGAGCCTAGGGTCCTTCCAGCTGATTTTGGTTGAAATTGGCCAAGCAGTTCTAGTTTTTACTAAACTCAAATCACGTGTGACGTAATCTTAATCCACATGGTCGACAATTCATATGATGATGTCATACTCTGAATTTCATGAAGCATTACAATTTATGACGTAACCTAATTGTTAGCAGTGAGAGTTTGTGAAAATCGGTCAACTTCCTTTAATTTATAAAATGACGAAAACATTTTTAGGTAGTTAATAATGAAATCAAATTCTCGTTTGTGATCTTTGACCCTGACAAATCCCTGACAAATTTAATTCTTTACAATGCATAGCATATTCTGCTGAATAATTTGAAATTAATATGACTGGAAGACATTGCTGCCTAGTGTCTAAGGCAACAATACCTTCCAGTCATATTCATTTCAAAATATTCAACAGCTTTCCTATTTGGTTACCTTGAGATAGAGATATCGTTTTTATTCGAGGAAAGGATGCTAGCTTGTATTTGACGCAGGCTAAATCTTGGCCCAAACCCTCCCCAAAAATCCGTATACTCATGGAAAGGACGCATAGAGAAATTAAAATCCATTCTCTAAAATGGTTAAAACTCATATAGACACTATCACGAGAACTGAATGCAATTTACGTACACATGCTTACCGCCGTACCACTATGTTTAATGAATGCCTAAAAAATATCATCGATGAATCAAAATTCTGAATGGTGGTTCTGGAGCCTATGACCACTGGGTCCTTTCAACCAAATTTGTTTGAAATCGCTCAGAATGGTAAAGAGAAGCAATTTGAGTTTCCGGTAAATTTTTAATAAAATCTAAGATTTTGACCCCAAAAATTGAAGAATCAAAATTCCGAATTGAAGTTCTGGAGCCTATGACCATTGGGTCCTTTCAAACAAATTTGGTTGAAATCGGTTAAAATGGTAAGAAGCATTTTGACAATTTGCGGTAAATTTTTAATACAAGAGGCCCAAGGGCCCTGTGTCGCTCACCTTGAGCACCATAAATTTTTTTTAAAATTGGTGGTGGGTGGTTTGGCAGTCTTTTAAATGAGTTTGTGGACATTTTTGCAAGTGGAATCTGGCCGCCAAACACACTACATTTTGATTGCCCCATGGCGCCCATGTTTTTTTGATGGATCAACTTCCATTGAACAAATTTTAATGGCCCAAATTTCGGCCCGATCCCTTCAGCGGTTCTGGAGGAGTCATTTTCGTGAAACCCAGGTCATCCAAGGTGGTCGCCGAACCATTTGGTCAATCAAGTCCTCTTGAACAAACTTGGCTTACCTCTTGGCCTAGATGAAGATTTCCCCAAGTGGTTTCGGAGATTTTTAAAGACATTTCCTGAAATCAGCCGAAATCCAAAATGGCCACTGGGGAAATTGGCCAATCGGGTTCATTTGAACAAACTTGGATCCTTATGTCCTAAGGATGCTTCCTGCCAAATATAATTGAAATCGGCCTGGTAGTTCTCGAGAAGATATTTAAATTTCCCATTGCTTTAGTATGGGAGCTTTTGGGGGGAAAATGATCCAAGATGGCCGCCAAACCGTTTATCCGACAGTTTCAAAAATTGTAAATTTGAGATCAGAATACCCAAAAATCTTTTTAAAACCAATTTCGGCCTCAAAATCCATCAAATAAAAAATCCAATATGGCCACCAAACATGCTATTTTTTGATTGGCCCACGGCGGCCATGTTTTTTGACGGATCAACTTCTCTTGAACAAACTTTACTGGCCTTTATTCCCTAATCATATCTGCCAAACTTCGGCCTGATCCCTTCAGCGGTTCTGGAGAAGTTATTTTCGCTAAAACTAGGTCAACCAATATGGCTGCCGAACTATTTGACCAATTAAGTTCCCTTGAACAAATTTGGTTGAGCTCTTGCCCTAGATCATATTTCATGAGGTTTCCTTCAATCCCTCAAGCAGTTTCGGAGATTTTTAGTCGTTTCTAAAAATCGGCCCAAATCCAAGATGGCTGCCGGCCTAATTGGCCGATCGGCTTCATTTGAACAAACTTAGATCCCTATGTCCTAAGGATGCTTCCTGCCAAATATAATTGAAATTTGTCCAGCGGTTCTTGAGAAGTCGTTTAAAGGAAAAGTTGACGGACGGACGATGGACACACGACGGACGGTTACCATGACATAAGCTCACTAAGCTAATAATCTAAGATTTTGAACCAAAAAATTGATGAATCAAGTAAGGAGAAGCATTTTGACAATTTCCGGTAAATTTTTAATAAAATCTTTGACCCAAAAAATTGAGGAATCAAAATTCCGAATGGAAGTTCTGGAGCCTATGACAAATTTGGTTGAAATCATTCAGAATGGTAAGGAGAAGCAATTTGACAATTTCCGGTAAATTGTTAATAAAATTGACCCACAAAATTGATGAATCAAAATTCTGAATGGACGTTTTGGAGCCTATGACTATTGGGCCCAATCGGTTAAAATGGTAAGAAGAAACATTTGGACAATTTTCAGTAAATTTTTAATAAAATCTAAAATTTTGACCCAAAAAATTGAGGAATCAAAATTCCGAATGGAAATTCTGGAGCCTACGACCATAGGGTACTTTCAGCCAAATTTGGTTGAAATCGACCAAGCGGTTAATGAGGAGTAGCGTTTTAAAGCAAAAGTTGATGGACGGACGGTCGCCACGGCATAAGCTCACTTGGCCTTTCAGGCCAGGTGAGCTAATAATGGAACTGTTTTCTCTCATATTGAGCATTAATTTTGTAATGCCGACCAACATCAAATGATCCAAAACAGAATCAAGACGTACGACAAGAATTGCTTGAACGTCCGAGAATTAAAATGAGATAAACCGCTTCTTACGGTATGTTGGCGAGCTGCTGGCTCTTTTGTGATTTGAGGCGTTGTCGCGAGATCTCATACGCTAACAGAAAGTTGGTTATCAAATGGGTATGGATCAGACCTAAAGTACAATACTTAGTTCCTATTGCGCAATGATAATATAAAGCAATTCTGAGGCCAGAATATTTATATCCGAGTACACACATTTTCTCTTTTCTCGATGCCATTTTATGTCAGGATTAATTTTGATGTAATAAATGATCTTTATTAATGGATAGACGCAATATTTAGGCGCTCCAATTTAATAATCTCCCTTCCACGATGATGTTTTGAGGCATACATTAAACATAGTTGTAAGGCGGCGCGAATTTCTACCGCGCGAAAATGAGTTCAATTTTTGTGGTATCATTTTAGGCTTCCTCGGGTGTATAATGCATTATCCTCAATGCATTAAAAATCATATCATGTAGATGTTACACAAAGCTGCATACATCTATTACCTATCATGTTTATCATGCCTATTCACTATACACTTTGAGCAACTCTGCATGGAGCGACAAAGACTGTTTCTAGTCGTCTTCAATAAAATGCTACAGTATAAGTATATGTACATACATGTAACAGTTTAGAGGTTTTGCTCAAATTTAAATGTAGCATCAAAAATATGCATATACAATAAAATTAAAGGCACTAAGAGATTTTGTGGTGATTAAAAAAATCATTACACTTTTAAAGCCCAGATATGAAAAATTCTTAACAGTGTATGAATTTTTGAATATTTTGCAATCAAATTGACACCACCAATACGAGTATACACCCAAGTCGCCTGAGAAATATTTAATAGCTTATATGCGTATTGGTTGTTCAGTTTGAAACTGAAATACAGGAATCGTGTAATAACTAATTAATAACAAGTATTGTCACGATTGTATAACATAAATGGGTGAAGTCGTAGTAAGTAATTCCATGGATCATAATTTAGACTAGAAGGACTGCCTCCAGTATGTCGACTCTTTTTTTTTTTAACCGTTTAATGATCAAGCCAGCCAAAATTGGCCTTTATAGTAGTCTTGAGGAATGTCCATTTGCAGGGCGAGAAATTTGTTGAAAATTTATCACTTGAATGCTTGGCTCGATAATCGAGCCAGACATTCAAGTGGTAAATTTCCAAAAACAGTCTTCTCTTGGCCTTCAAATGGACATTCAAGACAAATATTTAGATTTTCTTGACCAAAGTTAACCATTAACGGGATAAGCGCATAGAATCGTCTCATAATTAGCTGTTTTTTCTAAAACTCTTATCGTTGATGAGATGTTTTATGACTTATGCTTTGATGAGACCATCCTCCGCACAGTTTTACTTGGTTGTGGAACTTCATCGTCGCTGCTCTCTGTAAGGTCAATCACGCCACCTGTAACATACATACATATATATATATATATATATATATATATATGATCAATGAATCTTTCCAGTTTTAGCTTTTCCCTGCCCATCTTTAGCTAAGCTCCACCCACACCACGCTCGTGTTGGGATCGATCAACCTGACTATCAATTTCCAGAAAACAATACAGGTAAGCTGTTAAATATTTTGAAACTAATTTGATTGGGTGCTGTTGCTGCTTATGGCAGCAACAGCGCCTAGTTAAATTAGTTTCAAAATATTCAACAGTATACTTATTAAATAGTAAAAAACATACAATTCGTACAACAATGTTTAGTCCGTCACCAATTATTCGTTCTTGACGAAGTTATCTACGTCATTCATGATGTCGCCCTATACATCATATATTTGATTATGACGTTATAAATGGATGGATAAACTGGAAAGGTTCATTGTACTACTGGTCTGTCAGTTTACATTATCTTGTTCCCTGTTACAGTGTACTATGGTAAATGGTGTACACTTTATGAATGATGTTGCTATCCCTATAAGGTCCCAAGTTTGGGTCTATTATGATTAAGCAAACATGGGATATGAAGTGATAAGTTGAGCTAAATGCAAAATGTTAATAACAAGAGCCATCAGAAGATCTTAATACTTACCAGATGTACTATTATGATGTCTGTTATCTAGTCTAGCTCAAAATAAACAATTAAAACTCCGCACTCTCTTGGTCCTGCCCGCACTGTGTCCGGGAATTACCATAGCCGCAGGTACCGAGTCAATTCCCAATCACAGTCAGATTCGTCTTATATTTGTCTTGACAAACAGCGAAAGCAGCTCAGCCTCACCTCAGCGTGGCGGCCGAGGCAGGGCCATAGTACATCTGGTAAGTATTAAGAATTCTCGTAGAAACAAAAGCGGATGCTTTTTTGATTCTACTTCGAATAATACTTACCAGATGTACTATTATGATAAACTCTGGATTTCAACAGCCAATAAATACCGGTGGGAGGAGGTGAGGCTCGAACCAGCACTCATCTACAATCCGATAGAGAAGGTTGTGAAGAGACTAGAATCCTGGCATATGCTTGGGTTCTGCCATCTGACTCATAGAGTGCTAAACTTCTATGGTCTAGACCGCGCCGCGCTACGCCCCGCCCCCCCCCACCCCTTTATTTGTCTGCACAAATTCCAGAGGGCTGTCAAAACGGGGAGCAACACCCGCCAGACCCATGTCTCAGCTAGGGCAGTCCAGAGAGTGCAAAGAAGCTACTACAACTTCTAAATTTTGAAAAATCTATTAGTATATCGATTAGAATTTCAAATTGGAATGAATCTAGTGTCTACAAAAGAATAAGATGTTCTTGTCCAGACTATTTACTTAAATAGTCTGGTATTTCGACTATAGGTAAACTTAAAATTAGTCACTTAATTAATGTAAACACTCACCATTTTGAGTGCTTGGTCTTTTTAGTTCATCACAGGAGCTCGGCCCAATCCACGGTCGTTCTCAGGTCATGTGCATGGCCATTGTTCAGTGCAAGTGGAAGAACTTGTGATGTGTGCGAAATAGTGGTCGGATGTGGCTTAGTTAAGCTTCGATAAATTGGCGACGGCTACCGGATTAAGTGCGCTGGAGATGTCGCGAAGATAGAAATCAGTAAATGACGACTCGGCATGCCATTGTGCTACAGACAACACCTCCTCTAATGAGACACCCTTATAAAGGGCCGATGATGCTGCTAGTGCTCGGACCTGACGGGCATTTGCATGATCAATCTGCTTTCCTGTAGCGATTTTGTGCGACATCTGAATAGCATCGACTATCCAACGAGAAATAGTATCTTTCGAGGCGCGCAAATGAGGAGCTTTGAGACATAACCAGAGATTTCGGGTCATCTCTCCACTCCTCAGTATGGTTTTTTAAATACATTTTCAGACATCTGACAGGACACCAAGCAGAAGAGTTTGGGTCATGTCTAATTAAACTTGGCAAATTGATCGGCTGTCCTGGACATTTAAGTGACCGATTCTTTGCCAGGAAACAGACGTGAAAGTAGTCTTAAACCTTCACCCGTGATGACAAAACGGTCTTGCTCGGCAGAAAGCGCATGAATCATACATTCCCTTCCAACTTATCGCCAGTACGTCTACTGCTAGAGCTAGCGGGTCCGGGATCGGTGACACGTATCTGACCATCTTTGCATTCTGTTTCATCGCAAACAGGTCCACATTTGGCTTGCCCCAATGTTTGAATAGAACCTCCGCTACCGATTGGTTGAGCTGCCACTCCGTCGGACGACAAACCGTCCTTCGACTGAGAGCATCTGCTAAGATGTTCAGTCTTCCTGGAATGAGTGCTGCCCGAAGAATAACATTCCTCTCTTGGCACCACAGCAGAAGGTTCCAAATCATCATACACAACTCCGGTGATCTCGTCCTGCCTTGGCGGTTCAAATAAGACACCACTGTTGAGTTGTCTGTCCTTACTAGGACAATCTTGTCTCGGATTAAGCTCTCGAATTTTCAAAGTGCTAATGTCACTGCTAATAATTCGAGAGCATTGATATGTTTCTGCGCATTGGTCCGATCCCGTTCCCATGACACTGACTGATCGTCCAATACCGCTTCCCAAACCGTTGTTGATGCATCTGTGAAGATGGACATCTGTGGTTGAGGAGGTTGTCGAGGAACACCTCGCAGGAGATTCTGTTCTGATAACAACCACTGAAGGTGGAATATCAATGGTTCTTTTACTGGAATTTTCAGAGATAACGGATCCATTCTCTGAGACCAGAATGACATTAGATACCCTAGTGAAACTGACTTCAGAACTGCAATCAAACTCTTGACTCTGCTCTCCGCCGGAAAAGCTACGCCGTCTCTGAGGTTGAAAAATATTCCCAGATAAACAAACTCCTGGGATGGAGTCAATTCTGATTTCTCTAGATTTACAATCCATCCTAGATCCTTTAATAAGGCTAGGACTACCTGAAGATTGTTGCGCAGTGACTGGATTCCCTGCCTTCAGCAGCCAGTCGTCTATGTAAGTATGAACAGCTATGTTTCCCCTGCGAAGATAAGAAGTCATGGCGAGAACGACTTTGGTGAAGACCCTCGGTGCAGTGGTCAGGCCCAATGGAAGCGCATTGAATTCCCAAACATTGTCTTGGAATGCAAAGCGAAGGTATTTCTGAAAAGGAATTGACATTGGAATATGAAAGTATGCATCCTTCAGATCTATCGACACTGCCCACATGCCTTTTCTCAGCCCGGTCATCATTGCTAGTCTCCATCTGAAACTTAGGAGAAAGAATAAATTTGTTCAACGGTTTGAGATTGAGAATTGGTCTCCAACCTCCGGTACATTTCGGAACGAGGAACATCATCGAATAGAAGCCTAGGGAGGACTGATTGCGGACTAGATGAATTGCGTTCTTCTGCTGAAGATCTTTGATTTCTGAGCAAATGGCATCTAGACGATCGGATTCCCTTGGAACGGGAGTCCACACTGGAGTCGATGTTAACGGAACTAACGATTGACGGATGAGCCAGTCCGGTTCGTAGCCGTTTCTTAACCACTGACAGATTAAACATCTCGCACGACCCGTTCCCATTGGCTTGAGAACAGTTGAAGTCTGCCTCCGACGGTAGGAATCTGCACACAGCTGGCGGTCGATATTGTACGATAAGACGCTAAATTGCTTGGGTGAAGATTCTCGACTCCCTTCGTTCCTGACATCACCGGGAACTGATTCCGCCGGAAACCCGTCAGGACCGGCCTCCACGCGGTTTCTTGAAATATGACGGCCCGGGACCGCTGCCACGGCTATTCTTATGATAACCGCCGCGACCCGAACCGTCGGGATCGTGGAGTGCAAGGACTCAAACATTGCCGTGAACTGGGCCGCCCATACGCCCAATGCTGAATCCATTCGCTCATTCAGACGATATTCCAGTCCTCTCACTGACGCCTGATCCAGCTTGGCCGCCTTGTCCCTCGCGCTCCTCTCCAAGCACGCACGACGATCACGATCGAACTCTGCCACCAACTCCGACGACCACTTGGCGCACACATCACACGGACTTTGCACTTCGCGCAAGCGACACAGTGATGACCATTAAACTTGCGCTTCATGAACCTGTTGCATTTGTGGCACAGTGTCCTGGTTCTTGGCCTTCTGCGAACACAGAGAAGAATTAAAACGCTGCACATGACATACAGTGACGAGTAATACGCACAACTGACTTGATTGTAAAGTAGAATTACTTAGAAACATTAACTTTCTCTTAAATTAATGATAATCAAGCCTTTAGGCAGGAAATATTTGAAACTTTTTTGAGTGAAAATTAATAAACACAACTTGGAAATTAACTTTTATAAACATGACCTGGTAATTAACTAACCTTAATACAGCCAAGAACTAAATGCCGATCGCTACAAACACCCTCGACAATGAAGCGAGAGCTAAAAATCGGCATAAAACAGAGTGCATAGACACGCCAAGCCAAAGCGAAACATTAATCATGGGCGCCCCAATCTTGGCTAAGGGCGCATCCATCTTGGAAGGAACCGAGTCGCAAGAGAAATTAATCGAGTACCCGGATAAGATTAAACAGTTAACGGGTACCGGAGCAACTCCAACAATGGCTACCATTTTAAAACAATGTGCCAATTTAAGGACATTTCAAACAGCCATTACGGCACGAATGTATAAATTCTAGATTGATACAACCTGCCCCTGCGATGATTTTCCTTTTTCTTCCAGCAATGAATTACACAGAAACTGCTAAACTCCGTAGAAAATTGAAAATTTTAGAGAGCTCAAAAATGCGACTAGCAAGGAGAGCAAAATAGACGAATCTGACTGTGATTGGGAATTGACTAGGTACCTGTGGCTATGGTAATTCCCGGACAGTGTGGGCAGGACCAGGAGAGTGTGGAGTTTTAATTGTTTATTTTGAGCTAGACTAGATAATAGACATTATCATAATAGTACATCTGGTAAGTATTATTCGAAGTAGAAAGCACATGCACATCTTCAAGTGGTAATGAGAACACCAAGTTTCAAAAGAATCACAGTTAAATTGTAGGAGTTGTGTTGACAAGAAATGCAGTTCATATATCGGCTTAAAGGTATTTAAAGGAGGAGAACTCTGTAATGAATAATTTTCTGGCCACGAAAAAAGCATATGCACATCTTCAGGTGGTAATGACTAGATTTACCGTTTCAAAAGAATTGTAACTAAACTGTAGGAGTTGCGTTGACAAGGATGGACCGACAGACGACGATACATTTATTTGGGACAGACGGATGGACATACAAGTATACGGATAGCACATCTTCATGTCGTAATGATAACATTTACCCAGTTTCAAAAGACTCGCAGCTAAACTGTAGGAGTTGGTTTGACAAAAAATGATTTGCAATGCAGTTTAAGTATCGGCTTTAAGATATTTAAATAGGGATAGCTCTGTAATGAAAAATTTTTTTACCGTGAAAAAAGTACAGGCACATCTGCACATGATACTGATAATGTGGACACAATTTTAAGTAAATACATTGAGACCCCTAGGAGTAGTTGAGTTGACGAGAAATGATTGTCAGAGATGTAAGGACCGACAGACATACATACATACATACATTTTGGACAGATGGATGGACGTACAGGAATATGGATAGCACATGCACATCTTCATGTGGTAATGATAATACTTACCAAGTTTCAAAAGAATCGCAACTAAACTGTAGGAGTTGCGTTGACAAGAAATGATTGGCAATGCAGTTTATGTATCAGCTTTAATATATTTAAAGGGTGATAACTCTGCAATGAATAATTTTTTGGCTGTGAAAAAAGCACATGCACTTCCAAGTTTCAAAAGAATCGGAGCTAAACTGAAGGAGTCGTGTTGACAAGAAATGATTGGCAATGCAGTTTATGTATCAACTTTAAGATATTTAAAGGGGGATAACTCTGCAATGAACAATTTTTTGGCCACGAAAAATGCACATGCACATGATACTGATAAGGTGGACACAATTTTAAGTTAATCCATCGAGGTCTCTAGGAGAAGTTGCGTTGACAAGATGGGGACAGAAGGACGGACATGCTGATTGCGATATTTTTCATTTGATAAGTACGATAACTTACACCCATCTGTGCCAAATAAAGTTGTGAGGAAGGTTTTCTCTCCTTTGAAACGAACAAGGTTTCAATCTCGTAACAACATAGTCAAATTTTTAATTGGTCAATCCAATGAGAACAATAATTCACAATGAGCAATGTCCAATCAAATGTGCTATTTTTTTTACTGTTCCGTCAGCATAACAAATATGGCTATGATGCATTAATGAATGCTGACTGTTAAATTTGGACAGACAGACATCAAGAGATCATTAATAGGCAATCAAAAAACCCATATTAAGTAATGTTTTGATTATTACCTATTCATATTGAGATGGATATATATATATATATCCAATAGAGGGATCATCTGTTCTGTCACTCAAGTATCTGACATTATAATCAGATATGTCACGTGTTAGCCGACGTCACAATCAAAATATATAGCTGTCACGATAATGGACCTTTACAGAGTAGCGACGTCATAATCAACTAAGCGCCGTGTAAGATGACGTCATAATCAATACGTCATAAATGATTTTATACGACCCATCTTTAACTCTTAATAGTCCGACACATACAAATTGTATGTCTCAACTATTTAACAAACATGCTGTTGAATATTTTGAAACTGTTTGCATGGGTGCTGTTGCTGCCTATTGTTGCTGCAGCAGCACCTAGTCAAATTAGTTACAAAATATTCAACCGCTTACCTGTATAGTTTTCAGGAAATTGATAGTCAGGGCATTCGTGGACCGATCATTCCCAACACGAGCGAGGTGGGTGGAGCTAAGCTAGAGTTGGGCGGGTCTTAGCAAAAACTGGAAAGGTCCATTGAGAAAGTCTGTCATTAGGCTGAAATGTCCCTGATGAATTGACAATTTAATAAATACTCTGTTGAATATTTTGAAACTAATTTGACTGCCACCACTTAAATTGGTATCAAAATATCCGTGGGCGGAGGTTAGCTAGAAAGGTCCGGGCATAGCTAGAAATGGGTCCCTCCATTGTGCATGGAGCAACAATCCAACAAAAAATTTACCAATTGGTTAGAATCTTATTCAGATGATAAAAGAACATACATACATACATTACCAAGCATTAATTTGTTTTAACTTTGTTGTTACAAATGTAAACAGTTGACTGACTGACTAATACTGGCTTTGAGTCGCAAATAAAAATTTGAATTCATGATTAAATCGAAAACTCCTGTCGTGATGTAAGGCTAGTCCATATTTACAGGTCTGTTCTTTGTCAGATGACAACTGAGTAACACAAAGCTTTTTCTTTGCTCTGTGTCTGCGGCTGAATACCCTGATATGCTCAGTTCCAAGCAATGCAATAGGCTAAACACTTCCACCCTGCCCCACCTACACCCATGTGTTACTCTGTGCCAATCTTTCATTTTTATATTTCAACATTTTTCGAGGAATCATGCAGCTCAACAAACCACTCCCTGTGGGAATGGTAAGGGGGGGGGGAAGAGGGGGGGGGGGGGGGGGCAATGCGTTTGTACCAAGTGAAATGTTCACCCAACCCACCCCAACTTCTGGGAAATGGCATGGCATGAGATAACTCCCCCCCCCCCCCCCCCCTCCCTCCAACAATAATATCACCACTCACGCATAACTGCCCATAAATGACATCACTTGATCTCACACACACACACCCACCCACCCACACACACACACACTGACATGACTTACCATAATGTCTCGGTCGCTTCCTAGTCGGATGGTTCTTGTTCTGATAACCCTGTCCTTGTGGCTCAGATTTTATACGTAAAACCGTTTTGTCAGAGTCTGTATTATTGCATATGTCTTTGGTACAGGGAACATGAGAAGCTGGATGACTAGATACACACGCAAGAATGAAAGAGGGATCACTTGATGGAACAGCCTGTCCACCACACTCACTGATGCCAGATCTATCCATAGGGAAAGCACTACTGAACTTCTTATGCTTTCTCGATTTTGATCTCTGCTTTGAACAAGATTTACACGGCGAGTGTCCACGCACTTGACCACAGTTGTGACAGCCAGCGTTATTAACCTGCGTTTCAGTGAAAGGTATTCTCAATCTGGACTGACTGAAAAGTTGGCTTGTAGTGGTACTATGCGAACAACTATTCTGACTAGACTCATTTACATTCGCAGCTGATTGAGAGCAACCAGCTACTTGTGACACAGACGATGATGATGACTGCTTGAAAAGCAAACTGGAAGTCGTTTTGGTGACATTAGACTCTTGAGGAGTCGACTTAGGCATCTCCTCTGAACCGAATGAGAAATAAAAACATAAGAGTATCTGTACTTGATAACACAGTATTCAGTGGCTAAAATTCACCCTTTAATCGACAAATCCCTGAAAAAGTAAATTCTTTACAACATAAAATTTATTCAGTTGATTATTTTGAAATTAATTTGAATGGAAGCCATAATAAGGCAGCAATGACTTCCAGTCAAATTACTTTCAAAATATTCAACAGTTTTCCTGTATGGTTACCTTGGAAATGAGATATGCGAAGTCATCGGTGAAATGGTTAATGGTGAAGATTGGTTAACAAATCGAAATTCTAGCTTAGTAACTGTCCATTTACAGGCCAAGAGAATACAAATTTCGAAAAATTACTGCTGGGACGACGGGCTTGGTTATTGGCTTCTCGTGACCTGCAAATGGACTACTGTAGAAACGTTTTTATTCAGCTTGACCATGGGTTAAAGTTAGTCCAAGGTCAGCAGAAATCTGCCAGGAGACTAGGTAACACTCAAGGTGGCTGGAAACACCTTCTGTTTTTGCTAAATTTACCACTGGAATGACTGACCAGTCACTCCAGCAATAAATTTAAAAAAAATGTCTTGGTCTGGAAATGGACATGTTCTATGAGAAAATAGATAAATTGTCATGAACAAATTTGAGGATTAACGAAGCCGGCGCAACAAAACTCTACACCGGTCTTGAGGAATGTACATTTGCAGGTCAAGAAGGCGATTTTTGAAAATTTACCACTGGAACAACTGGATCGATAACCAGTGGTACATTTGCGAAAATGGTCTCTTGACCCGCATATGGACATTCAATAAACAAAGATTTTGATACTCTTGACAAAATTTAGTTAATAAAGATTTAAGGGGCTAATAACGAGTAACAACTTCTAATCCTAGACCTGACATTCACACAAGGACATAATCACTATATTCTAAACAAACATGCCACACTATGCTGTCTACATAAAAAGGGTGCAATTTTGCAAAATGCTACTAAAAGCAGGCAGCAAAATAGTTTTGAAAA
This sequence comes from Chaetoderma sp. LZ-2023a, assembly GCA_034401795.1. Lineage (NCBI taxonomy): Eukaryota > Metazoa > Mollusca > Caudofoveata > Chaetodermatida > Chaetodermatidae > Chaetoderma > Chaetoderma sp. LZ-2023a. The sequence goes on from CM067367.1 coordinate 72,135,294, forward strand.
TTACACTAGTTAACATAGAACAAGCAAGAGAACAATAAGCGCATATTTCTGTAGTATAAATGGTCCATAGCATACTCATTTTACATTATGAAATTCATTGAATTCTTCCCATGGCCAAAATAACAATCTCATGACCTTGATGAGAAATGCTGCTTATAAATACATTTTTAGCGGTGGGTAGCAGCTCAATAAACCGTCACTTAGTTAGTCGGTTACAAATACTTATTCCAGGCTGTATCTCAAACACTGCTAATCCAATTTGACTCCAATTTTAACACAACGAAGGGACTTGCTGTGCATGAGGATCTTCAGATTTTGCCCGTGGTCCGGATAACAGAATCCAGATCGGATTAAATTCTGTATCTATAAATATCTCAGAAACTTCTGCTCCGATTTGGCTCAAATTTTAACACCGGAAACGGTTACATGTATGAACAATCATACACTAGGATTCCACAATGTGGGGCATGATCTGGCGAAAAAAGATCTGGAAAATCTGAAAAAATCCAGACCCTGCCGCTACCAAGATTCTATCGACCTTGTTTCCTCTATGATTCTATTTAAAAGATAAAACGCAACAGCGCCAATCAAGTTAGTTTCAAAATATTTCACAGCTTGCCTGTATATTTGTCTAATAATTGAGAAACTAGAATTTCAGGGATTAAAGGTAATCTGTGTGTACAGTCCAGCTCATAAATAAGTTAGCCTGTTTCCAAATGAAAAATAGAAACATACTGGTTAGTACAATTTTGGACACAGAATATTTTGAACATAATTGGATTGCAAGACATTTCTGCCTAATGTCTTCTAATTCAATTTTGTTACAAATATTCAATAGTATGTTTTATTTTGGAAACATCTTAAAGGGGAACACAAACAGAAAGGTGTCAAAGGGCACGAAAAATGCTTTTATATTTATAATTTAATTAAAATTATTTGCATACCGTGATTTCTTGACTAAAGGCCGCCCTCGAATATAGGACGCTGTTCCAAATTTGACCAAAATCCGCCCAAAAAAACTCTTGTATTCAAGTATAAGACGCTGTTAAATTTAGAAAAAATGTACCTTTAAAAATCGAAAATTGGTATAAAAAATAACCATCACTCAGCGCTATGTTTAATGCATGACTAAAAATTATCATGGTGGAAGACAAATTATTAAACAGGACTGCCTAAATATTTATCTTCAATAAAGATCGTTTATTACATCAAAATCAATCTAATTTTGGCATAAAATGTCTCCTTGAAAACATAGAAATCGCGTGATAGAAATAGATTGTAATGGCTCTTTTGCGTTTGGAGGCGCTGTGTGATCTTATGCGCTAACAGGAGTTGGTTATCTGGCTCTTTTGTGATTGGAGGCGCTGTGTAATCTTATGTGTCAACGGGAGTTGGTTATAAAACGGGTATGGGAATATTCAGATGGTCACTAGTTGTACTGACTCTTTTGCATTTGAAGGCGCTGTGTGATCTTATGCACTAACGGGAGTTGGTTATCTGGCTCTTTTGTGATTGGAGGCGCTGTGTAATCTTATGCGCTAACAGGAGTTGGTTATCAAACGGGTACGGGAACACTCAGTTCCTATCGCGCAATGATGATATATAGTAATTTCCGAGTCCAGAATATTTAGATCCGAGTACTTGCTCTAATTAGAATAAAGATCTTTTGCGATTGGAGGCGAATCACATGATTTACACATGTATCTTTTCTCGATGCCATTTTATGTCAAATTTTGATGTAATAAGTGATATGTATTAAAGAATAAGCAATATTTAGGCGCCCCAATTTAATAATTTCACTTCCGCTTTGTGTTTTTGGAGTATACATTAAACATAGTCTTCAGGTGGCGCGAATTGTCTAGGGTAACATTTAGTTCAATTTCCGTGGTATAAGCTGTGAGTTTTTAAGAAAAATTTCGACCCAAAAATGTGCTGTAGGAATGTTCTCGATTATAGGAAGCACCCCCCTTTCTAGTACATGTATTTTGACAAAAGAACTGCGTCCTTTAGTCGAATTTTAGCGGTACTTTGCGCATTCATAACAGACATTTTGACATGGAAAATCATTTTCTTCAATGTACGCAGAAAATCACTTAGTGATGTTATCGCATGAAGGATTGTTGTGGTATGACGTCATCATGTGAATATTTTATTGTTGATTTTTGACAGTTCATAGCATGAATCCTATGGCGTGTCAAAATTCATAATTTTAACCGAAATTTGACAATGAGTGTTAGTGAAAATTAATTATATTATTTTGAATTTACCGTATTTCGCTTAATAGTAGCCTAGGCTTCTATTAGGACAAGAGGTGTTCAATTTCCAACCAAACATCTCTGAGAAAGGGGGTGGGTTTATATTACAGAGTTTTCCCAAAAAGGTTTTCTAAAATTGATACCACGGAAATTCAACATATTTTCTCCCGTAAAAATTCCCACCGCCTACTCCTATGTTTAATGTATACCTCAAAACATCACCGGGGAAGTGAAATTATTTGATTTGAGCGCCTAAATACTGCGTATCCTTTAATAAAGGTCGTTTATTACATCAAAATTAATCCACAATTTGATACAAAATGGTTTCGCGAAAAAATACAAATCATGTGATTCGCCTCCAATTGAAGAGTTTATTTTAGAGTGAGTACTCGGTTATAAATATTCTGGAATCGGGGACTCAGAACTCGGGAATATCTATATATTATCACTGCGCAATAGGAACTGAGTATTATACTGATCTTAAAAAACGGGTACCCGTTTGATAAACTCCCGTTAGTGTATAATATCTCGCGAGAACATGATGCCTCCCATCTCAAGAACCGCTGGCTCGCCAACTTAAGAAGCCGGCTATATTGTCGTTCGTAATAATTCAATTTGGATCATTTAATGTTGATCGGCGTTACAAAATTTATGCACATTTTCTCCCGTTCTTGTTGTTTGGTACATAAATTTTGTCTTAAAATATATTTATAAGGAAGGTATTTAATCACGCCAAGACTGTTTTACGCGCATTTTGACTACAAATGTGTGCAATAAACTTTATTATATCTTGAACATACATGGCCTACTATTAGTATTAACCTAATAGGTGATCAAAATTTACAAATCCGAGGCCTCTATTGACTTCTAGAGGGGCCGGGAATGTATTAGGGCAGAGATCGGTCTGAAGTAGACACACCCTGTGACACGATTGTTATTATTATACACGTTAATCTTACAAATTTGCTCTTAAGAAAAATTTTCCTATACAGTCTGCTGAGTTAGGGGGTGGGCTTCTAATACAGAGTTTTGCCGTTTTGAAACTGCTAAGAAATCATTGGAGCTCATATGTCAAAGTTATGGGGTGGGCTTCTATTAGATCATAGGCTACTATTAAGCGAAATACGCTATAATTTATTTTTAACGGTTTTATTAAAATCTTTTTCTCATTTGTGATCTCCTTTATGTTATCTCTGAGCGGTACTGTACATAGAATAAAACTGGCTAAATCTCTCACCTTGTGACTGCCTTTCCTGCTTAACTCTCTTAGTCACTATATAAGTGAATGACTCCTCTGCAGTACAGGTATCCATTGATGGCACTGGCTCTTTCTTAACATAAATCTGCGACCGGTTACCCGCACCATCGAGTTCAAATGCATCAGAAGAAAGACGCACACCAGAAACCACATCCGATACTTGGTCTTGATCAGGAGGTCCATGTTTTGATTTATCACCATCAGAAACTGTGGCGGAGTCAGGGTTCGGGAATGTTGCATTCATCCTGCTCAGGTTATAGTCTGATGTCAACATTAGTCGGCTTGTTGGTGTCGGAGGGCTAAGTTCTCGTTGAGGCACAGGTATTGGTATTCCAACACTCCTGTACAAATCATGGATCTGAGACAGGGCAGCAGTCACGCCTGCGTGGAAAAATGTAACTTTTAATGATCAAGAAAATTGTATTTTATGCTCAGTGAATGCCAATTTATGGGGTAAGAAAAGGCTATTTTTGAAATGTCATAACGGGAATGACTGGTTTGGTTATTGAGCCAGTCACTTCAGTGATAAATTTTCAACCAAAAATGTGGTTGCAATGCAAACACGAAGCTCGATTTTCTGAACATTCTGAACAGGCATTTTATAGCCTAGCACCATAGAATCAGTCTAGCCAAATTTGGTTGAATTATGTTAAGCAGCTAAGGAGTAGCATTTTGACAAGATTTTCACCCAAAAAATTGACCAATCAAAATTTTGAATAGACGTTCTGGAGGGTACCAGCATACGATTCTTCCAGGAAAATTTTTGTTGAATCAATCAAAGCATTAAGGAGAAGCGATTTGACGGACGGACGATGGACGGGCAGGTGCCATGGCATAAGCTCACTTGACCCTTCAGGTTGGTCATTCATTATAAGGAAGTATATGTCCACATTTGAGTCCAGTATGATTAACCAAAGATTAGATATAAACTGCTGAGCCAAACGGAAACTGTTAATGTTGAAAGAGATTTTTTTCAAGTGGCCTTGACCTTTGGACCCCAAGGTCATTGTGTCATGCCATGTTCTTATAATGAAGCATGTGTCCAAGTTTGGGTCCAGTATGATAAAACAAAGATGAGATATAAACTGATAAATTGAGCAAAATGGACAAGAGGCCCAAGGGGCCTACATCGCTCACCTGGACCATACGCATTTCAACTAGAATGCTCTTTATCAACATGATGGCCACCAAACCATTTATCTGACAGGTTCGAAAATTTCAAATTTGAGATCAGAATACCCAAAAACACATAAAACCAATTTCGGTCTCAAAATCCATCAAATAAAAAAACAACCCAATATGGACGCCAAACATGCTATATTTTGATTGGCCCATGGTGCCCAGGTTTTTTGATGGATCAACTTCCCTTGAACAAACTTTAATGGCCATTAGTCCCTAATCCTATCTGCCAAATTTCGGCCCGCTCCCTTCAGCGGTTCTGGAGAAGTCGTTTTCACCACAACTAGGTCAACCAAGATGGCTGCCGAACCATTTGACCAATCAAGTTCCCTTGAACAAACTTGGTTCAGCTCTTGCCCTAAATCATATTTCATTAGGTTTGCATCGATCCCCTAAGCGGTTTCGGAGATTTTTAAAGACGTTTCCTAAAATCAGCCCAGTGGTTCTTGAGAAGTCGTTTAAAGGAAAAGTTGATGGACGACGGACGGATGATGGACGGCCACCACAGCATAAGCTCACTTGGCCTTTCAGGCCAGGTGAGCTAAAAATGTTTATGTTGAAAAAAGCAAGGTTTTTACCAACGTCACAGTGACTGTGACCTTTTGACACCAAGGTCGTTGTGAGATGCAGTGTCAGTATAAGGAAGATGTGCCCACGTTTGGGTACAGTATGATTAACCAAATCTGAGATATAAACAGAAAACTTGAGATAAACGTAAATTAGCTGTCGCCGCCGGATGACGTGCAGGGTATCGCAATAGCTCATTTTACTTTGTTACGTCGGGCTAAAAATCAGCTTCTTTTTTGCTGCTGATGGGTATTCATCTAGACCATTGCAGAGGCCAGTTTTGTCTGTCATAACCATTAAACAAACGGTTAAGTAAGATCATAAGAATATTATATCAATCCTGTTGATCATGTCACGGAAAGCTTTATATTATCTAGCGGAAATATGCCGTGTGTTCAGAAAGATAAACATTTCAAAACAATTAGCTAAATCAGCAAATTATGACAATCTGCCTTTTTGGATTAATTACATTAAATAATATACAAGACAGAAGAAAATCAATTTTGCATATTTTGAAAAGGTTTCTTTTTTGAATGAAAGGCTGATTCTTGATGATGGCAGGGGATGGATGATGGTTGTGGTGTACCTTGATCATAATGATAAACCGATGTAGCTAAAATATAATTCCAAGCGGCATGTTCGTTCAAATGAGGTAGTCACATATCAAATTTCACACAAATCTATCCAAGATTTCTATAGTTATGTTGTTGAAAACCTATTTGAACAGAATGGTCACAATTACTGGTCTCTTTCTAGACACTGCATTCACAAGCCAGCCAGAGCACCAGCATTGCTATTCTAAAATGTCCATTTGCAAGGAAAGAGATGGCTATTTTTGAGAAATTATGACTGGAATGACTGGCTAGTCATTGCAGTTTTAAACAAGAGCCATCAGAAGACCACATATCTCACACACACACACCCCCACACAAACCCCGGATCCAAACATTTCAGATAAATATATATCAAGGGTGGACATACATGTAACGTTAATTGTGAAGGACAATATTTTAGAAAAACAAATCAATGAAAAATGCAACAACTCTTAAAACCTAAATTCCTTTGTCACTCACTAAGTGTAATGAAGTTTAAATGTATCGGCTTTAAGATATTTAAAGGGTCATAACTCTGTAATGAAAGATTTTTTGGATGCGAAAAAACTACATGCACAGCTGCACATGATACTGATATTGGTGACAAAATTTTAAGTTATTTGAGACCTCTAGGAGTTGCGTTGACAAGAAATGATTGTCAGAGATGGATGGACTGACAGACAGACAGACAGACATACATACATACATTTTGGACAGACGGATGGACGTACAGGTATACGGATAGCACATCTTCACGTGGTAATGATAACACTTACTAAGTTTCAATAGAATCAGAGCTAAACTGTAGGAGGAGTTGCGCTGAGAAGAAATGATTGGCAATGCAGTTTATGTCTCAACTTTAAGATATTTATAGGGGAATAACCCTGCAGTGAATAATTTTTTAGCACCGAAAAAAGCACATGCACATGATACTGATAATGTGGACGAACTCTTAAGTTAATCCATTGAGAGCTCTAGGAGTTGCGTTGACAAGAAATGATTGTCAGAGATGGATGGACCGACAGATGGACATACATACATTCTGGACAGACCGATGGATGTACAGGTATACGGATAGCACATGCATACCTTCATATGGTAATGATAACACTTCCCAATTTTCAAAGGAATCGGAGCTAAACTGTAGGAGTTGCGTTGACAAGAAATGATTGGCAATGCAGTTTATGTATCAACTTTAAGATATTTAAAGTGGGATAACTCTGCAATGAACAATTTTTTTGGCTGCGAAAAAAGCACATGATACTGATAATGTGGACGAAATTTAAAGTTAATCCATTGAGACCTCTAGGAGTTGCATTGACAAGAAATGATTGTCAGAGATGGATGGACTGAGAGAGAGACATACTTGTATACATTTTGGACAGATGGATGGATGTACAAGTATACGGATAGCACATGCACACCGTCATGTGGTAATGATAACACTTACTAAGTTTCAAAAGAATCGGAGCAAAACTGTACGAGGAGTTGGGGTGACAAGAAATGATTGGCAATGCAGTTTATGTATCGGCTTTAAGATCTTTAAAGGGGGATAACTCTGTCATGAACACATTTTAGGTCGTGAAAAAAGCACAAGCACATCTGCACATGATATTGATGATGTGGACGAAATTTTAAGTTAATCCACTGAGACCTCTAGGAGGAGTTGCATTGACAAGACGGGGACAGACATGCTGATCACTATAGTCCTCCCCACCCCACCATCTTCCAGACAGGGGGGATAAAAATAACTTCTCTCACCATGCAAATGGATAGCTATTAAGCAAGAACTCTGATTTTCATGAGAAATCTTGTCTATCCACTGTCTGCCTGCTACAAACCACCAGACAATAATTTCAATGGGCAATAACTCTGAATCTGCTGAATATTTCGAAAACAATTTGACTGAAAGTTGTTGGTGGTTTAGCCAACAACAACTTTCAGTCAAATTGTTTTCAAAATATTTAGCAGATTCCGAGTTAAACCTCATGAAAAATAGTCTGCAGAAATTTAGCAGGCAGACAGCTGAAGCAATATTTCTCACTAGCACTATAAAACATGTCTTACCTTCACCAAGAGCCAGCTTGAGTATTTGAGAATTCGATGGAGCCTCCCACAGAGGTTCATATATTGCACGTAAATCCTGGCATAACTGTGCACATGTATTTTGCAGATGTAGCAATATAGTGGTCTGAAAAGGATAAGAGACCATGAGTGATGTATTTTCAAATCATCATTGTAAATATGTGCCGACTACTGCACACCACTAAACAATCATTTCAATGGCCAACAACTGTGGACCTGCGGAAACACAATATGTTGAAAATGATTTGACTGAAAAGTGGTTGGTGGCTTAGCTAGTCTTTGTAGAAGAAGGGGCCTGTATCTCTCACCTGGGACATCGGCATTTAAACTAGAAAGGAGATTGGCCATAAGCAGAGGTTCTGGAGTTGTTTTTGCGAAAACTAGGTCATCCAAGATGGCTAGTAAACAAATTTGGATTAACTTTTGCCATAGATGATGTTTCAGGAGTCTTGAATTGATTCCCCATGCGGTTTCGGTGATTTTTAAAGACGTTTCTAAAAATCGGCCAAAATCCAAGATGGTCGCCAGCCAAATTGGCCGAGCAGCTCTGTTTGAACAAACTTGAATCTCTAGACCCTAAGGATGCTTCCTGCTAAATATAATTAAAATCGGCTCAGTAGTTCTCGAGAAAACATTTTAAATTTCCCATTGCTTTAATATGGGAACTTTTGGCGGGAAAATGGTCCAAGATGGCTGCCAAACTGTTTATTTGCCAGTTTTGAAAATTGCAAATTTGAGATCAGAATAACCAAAACCATATATAAAACCAATTTCAGCCTCAAAATCCATCAAATAAAAAATCCAATATGGCCGCCACACACTATATTTTGATTGGCCCACGGCGGTCAAGTTTTTGGACGGATTAACTTCCCTTGAACAAACTTTAATGGCGCCTAGTCCCTAGTCGTATCAGCCAAATTTCGGCCTGATCCCTTCAGTGGTTCTTGAGGAGTCGTTTTTGTTAAAACTAGGTCAACAAAGACGGCTGCTGAACCATGGGACCAATCACGTTCCCTTGAACAAACGTGCTTCAGCTCTTGCCCTAGATCATATTTCATGGGGTTTGCTTCAATCCACCAAGCGGTTTTGGAGATTTTTAAAGACGATTATAAAAATCGGCCAAAATCATAGATGGCCACCGGTCAAATTGGCCGATCGGCGTCCTTTGAACAAAATTGAATCTCTACACACTAAGGATGCTGCTTGCCAAATATATTTGAGATCGGCCCAGTAGTTCTTGAGAAGACAACTCTTGCCCTAGATCATATTTCATGGTGTTTGCTTCAATCCACCAAGCGGTTTTGGAGATTTTTAAAGACGTTTATAAAAATAGTACAAAATCCAAGATGGCTGCCAGCCAAATTGGCTGATCTGCTTCGTTTGAACAAACTTGAATCTCTACACCCTAAGGATGCTTCCTGCCATATATAATTGAAATCGGACCAGCAGTTCCCGAGAAGACATTTTAAAATTTCGCATTGCTTTAGTATGGGAGCTTTTGGCGGGAAAATGATCCAAGATGGCCGCCAAACCGTTTATCTGACAGTTTCGAAAATTGCATTTTTGAGATCAGAATACCCAAAAACATATAAAACCAATTTGAGCCTCAAAATCCATCAAATAAAAAAATCCAATATGGCCACCAAACACTATATTTTGATTGTCCCACGGCGGCCAAGTTTTTTGACGGATTAACTTCCCTTGAACAAACTTTAATGGCCCTTAGTCCATAACCATATTTGCCAAATTTCGGCCCGGCCCCTTCAGCGGTTCTGGAGAACTTATTTTCGCTAAAACTAGGTTAACCAAGATGGCCGCCGAACCATTTGACCAATTAAGTTCCCTTGAACAAACTTGGTTGAGCTCTTGCCCTCGATCATATTTCATGAGGTTTCCTTCAATCCCTCAAGCGGTTTCGGAGAAGATTTTTAAAGACGTTTCTAAAAATCGGCCAAAATCCAAGATGTCCGCCAGCCTAATTGGCCGATCGACTCCATTTGAACAAACTTGGATGCGTATGCCTTAAGGATGCTTCCTGCCAAATATAATTGAAATTGACCCAGCGGTTCTTGAGAAGTCGTTTAAAGGAAAAGTTGACGGACGAACGGACGGTTGCCACGACATAAGCTCACTTGGCCTTTCGGGCCAGGTGAGCTAAAAATGAATCAATAAACTAATTTTTAACAAATTTCTGAATAATTTTCATAAAATAGTCATTAAAGTAATTGACCAATGAAAATTCTCATTTGATATCTTGAAGCCTACTGGCACTGCCGTTCCCACCAAATTTTATTGAAATTAGCCCATTGATTGAGGAGTTGCATTTTAAGGGTTTCAAAGAAATTTCAGAAAATCCAAGATGGCCGCCCAAAACAATTGACCAATGAAAATTCTGAATAAAGTTCTAGAGCCCACCATCATAGGACCACTCCAGGCAAATCTGATTAAATTCTGCCAAGCGGTTTATAGGAGAAATCTTTTAAAGCAAAAATTGACATACGTCGGATGGATGGTCGCCATGGCATAACCTCACTTGGTCAATCTGGTCAGGTAAGTTCATAATGGTAAGATAAAACTAAAGGAAGTTTCTGGATCAATCAACCAAATGATTACGGAGATCTTTCATGAAGTTTCTAAATATCGGATGAAATCCAAGATGGCCATAGGCCAAATTGGACAATCTGCTTCGTTTGAACAAATTTGGAGATCTCCCTAACAATGCTTCCTACCAAAGATATTTGAAATTGGCCCAATGGTTGTTGAGTAGTTGCTTAAAGAAAAAGTTGATGGTCGTCCGGCACAATCTCACTTGGACTTTCAGGCCAGACGAGCTAAAAATAGTCTTCGCTTGGGCTTCAAATGGACATTTCTCAAGACCAATGCAGAGACCTCATTTAACCAACTTGACAATTAACGATTAGACCGCCAAGTTTTTTTAGACGACATATTCCAAGGGTTATTTCTCTTGACCGGCCAAATTGTTTTCAAAATATTCAGGAAGTTAGCAGCTTTTGCGGATTGAAATTATTGTCTAAAAGGGTTAAATGTCAATGAAGAATTGCACTTTTACAATCCAGATGCTAATGACTTGCCGATGGAATATGAGACAACACACCATTCTAGTGTTGTTGTACAATACATACAGTAATTTACACAGAAATTACAATTCTATGCAAGTGATATATATTTCATTGCGATGGTTGTTCCAAAAGGCCTGTTTTAGGATTATTTCACTGTTTCCATACACTGGAATTTAAATACAGGTTAAAATTTGACCAACTATCTGCTGAATAATTAAATCTGATTAAACATGGTTCATACAAGAATTTGACAGATTCATTCAAGCACTTATTAGATGTTCTGAAATGTCATCTCCTGCAGTACAGAGTGATAATCAGCAGCCATGTATTATTTGCAACTTTTGCCTATATTCATGATATTCAAGCACTGATGCCAAAAAACCCATACTTTTCAAATTTGCACTAACCCGGCTAAATATGTAAAAGACCAGTGCTGATGATATGCCAACCCAAGCGCATTCTTCTCACATGGCCATTTAACCGGTATTCATGCAGAAAACCTCATGGATGCATGCCCGCAAAGTCCAGTGAAAATAACAGCTCCACCTTCAAGTCACTGATAATCTCTATGTATAGAAACTTAACAGATAAACTCACTTGAATTTGACTGAGCTCCTCATTGACTTGGTGCGAGGCATCACAGAACATGGACGGTTTCTTAGTTTCAATGCCAACAGCCATAGACTGCTTCAATTTGTTCATGATACCGGAGCCACACTGACCAGTACATGTTTCGTATGTGGTGTTCATACAAGTCTGAGTAAAACAAAACATGACCAGCAACTTTATCCATATTATTCTGAAAGATGCAGATAATATTTACTAATATATGTATATTTAACTCTTTGACCCTCGACTTTGTTCAAGAAAATTTTAATTTCCTCATAGAAAGTGTCCCTTTGCAGACCAAGAGCGGACGATTTTAGAAAATTTACCACTGGAATGACTGGCTCATTTATCGAGCCAGTCATTCCAGTGGTAAATTGTCAAAAATAGCCTGCTCTTGGTCTGCAAATGGACAGTTCTAAGGACCAAGTGCTGCAGAAGCCATTTTTGGCTTATATGAGTGTTAAAGGGTTAATGGTATAATGGCTGATGTGCAGGGTATCACAATCGCTCGTTTTACGTTGTAAAGTCGAGCTAAAAATTGAATAATCATGCAAGACTATTTCGAACATTTACTTGAGCAGGTCAGCGATCTTGTCATTCCAGTGATAAGTTTTCAAAAATAGGTTACTCTTGGCCTGAAAAGGGACCTGCCTAAATATCACTGTAGAGGCTGATGTATTAGAGCTTGATTTTGGCCAACCACAATCTGAGTCAACGTCTCATGTTGAGTGACATACTTCCAAAATTTGAACTGAATCCATGCAGATTAATAGACCCTATCATGTACACACACAATTTAAAGATTTTTCAAGAAATCAAGTGTGTGCGTGCGTGCGTGCGTGTGTGTGTAACTGCTGATTACCGCCAGATGTTGGCTAAATGCTATCCCAGCCAACGTCTCCTGGGGAGATATGTATTTCCGAAATTTGAACTGAATCCATGCAGGGTAGCTTAAGTTATTGAGTGTAAACCAAATATGCATGAAAGGCGCCCATTTCTAGTCCTCATCGACTGCGTAAGGGGACTAATAATAAACCAGTACTCGCCACATGTCATTCTGTATTAGAGGAAGAAGAAAGCAGACTAACAAATTTTGAGCCTTACAGGGGATATAATTCTGGAGAATCTATAACGTCGGATGGGGGGAACAGAGGGTATATATAGGGGGACAACCTACTGGCTAAGGGCTCTTTAACCATATCAAATGGTACCTTAAAACTCCAGGGGAAGCAAGACTCTTCAAACTGAGGATTCAAGAGCAATACAGCACTACCTAACCGTTGGACAGAGCATGCTTCTTACTGAATTACCCAGGTTCTAAGAGGGGACCCATGTGCAAACATAAACACTCCAATCAGGAGATGAAAAAGAAAGCATACAGGATATATAATCTCCACAGGAGTTTCTAGGCACCAGCCATATGGTTAAAGAGCCATTAGCCAGTAGGCTGTCCCCCTACCCTCTGTTCCCCACATCCGACATTATAGATCCTTCAACAAAGCTCTTTTTCCAGCACACATTCACCATGTCACTGAACGACGTATCTGCAAATCTTGATGATGTCACACCTCTAGGACGTCAGGGCTAACTCTGGCATTAGCCGACCTATGCATGTCGGCCCAGATATTTGAGAAAAATATATCACCTAAAAACCTTATGGTGTTTATCTGTAAACCCCCACACGCAAACATGTACATGTATATAGATCCTCTGATGAGCTTCCCACATGGAGCGAAACGCAATAAAGTCAGATCTCAGAATAGGTTTGGAAACTCTTCTCCCACTGCCATACTATTTATCGTAAGAGCCACTCATCCCTACCACTAATTGCTTGTTTATACCAAAAGGGAACACACTGTATATGCACATACATGTGCAAAACAATGGCATACCCAAGCCATTTACCCTTCAAATGCTGACACTCATCAGTGGCAGAGGCCCTACATACAGGGTTCAGGTAAGAACAATCAATGAGCATGTGCACGCACATGCTCAGTAGCAGGGACCCTGAATCAAGGGTACCCAGCTAAAATCCATCAGTGAGCATGTGCATGCACATACTCGGTGGCAGGGACCCTAATTCAGGGTCCAGCTAACCAGTGAGCATATGCGTGCACATGCTCAGTGGCGCGTACCCTTGCCAGGTCCCGTGGCCTATAAATAGGAGGCACTGCACCAGTGTCGGGCATCTGACTTTCGTCCTCCAACCGAAGACAAGCATCAGGTATAACTTCAGCGACATGGCTTATCACGTTTTACCAGATATAATTCTGGAGATTGCTTGGATTTCATCAAAACGACGTTTCAGAGTATCATCAAGCCTATGCGCATGAATTTTGAAATTACTCTAGACAGAAATTCTAAACATTTAACCCTCAAATTCTGTTTTAAAAAATTTCAATTTTATCATAGAAAATGTCCATTTGCAGACCAGAAGACTATTTTTGAAAATATACCACTTTGTGGTAAATTTTCAAAAATAGCCTTCTCTTAGTCTGCAAATGGACATTTCTCAAGACCACTATAGATGCCATTTTTGGCTGATATGAGTGTTAAAGGGTTAACCCTTACCACTCTGATGTCAGTATTCTATCTTTTACTGCTTCAATAGCAAAGAAACTGGTAGCGGCCTATTTCATATCACTTATCAGCTACATTCCGAGACAATAAAATCTAACAGTACCTTAATGGCCGGCACAACAAGTCTGGAAATATCACGCTGCTGTTTAGTGATCAGCTCCTTAAGACGAGTGACAGATTCCTTGAGCTGCAAGACAAAGATCCTAAGTTATGAGATTTAGACATGACAGGGAGTCAAATCTGCTCAACAGACCACATGTCTTTGGACAGACATCGATGGATGACACTGAATTCTGATTGGTCGATCGCGCCCATATTCTTTGATGTACATCGATTTCCCTGGAACAAACATTAATGGCCCTTAGTGCCTAAATATATGTACCAAATTTCGTCCCAATACGGTCAGTGCTTCTGGAGAAGTTGCTTTAGGAAAAACAAAGGCATACTACCAAGTCCTGTTCTTGAAAACTACACCAGACGAACCACTCCTCGACACCACTCACTTACCTATAAGGGGAGGGGTGGGACCAGAGGGCAGAATGACAAGCTGGCTTTTATGGGAGCTTATAGCACTCTGGCCATAGTCGTTTTCTGATCACGTCTATACCGAGTTATGGAAATAGGTAACACTGAGTAATTAAGACAAAAATTGTACTAGAAATCACTTGATAACTCGGTCCAGCAACAGCCTCAGGTGAATTATAATGTTCACACCTCTTAAAACAATTCTCCAAAGATATTTGAGCAAAAACTAAGCAAGCACAAAAAGTAAACAAGCATGTGTTTTAGGCCAATAGTCAAGAATGAGACAGTGTCAGTCCGCATATGCGCAAGGTTGGGGCCGGCATCCGGCAGACCGACACCTAACTACCTGCCCAGTAGGGGTACCTTTCTTTTTAAATCTGGGGTTACTGAGTCTAGGTCGATATTTAGGAAATATCATAGTGTTAGGGAAGTAAGTATATCTCTTGAAGTGAAAAAATCTGGTTCAGCAATAGTTCTAGATGATTCATCAGTCTTGAATCGATCAGCCAAGCGCTTTCAGAGAATTTTTAGACATTTCTAAAAATTGACCAAAATCCAAGATGGTTGCCAGCTGAATTGGCCGATCAGCTTCGTTTTAATAAACTTGGATCTCAATGCCCTACAGATGCTTCCTGCACAATATAATTGAAATAGATCCAGTGATTCTTGAAAAGTCTTTTCAAAGAAAAGTTGACGGACAGACAGATGATGGATGGTCGCCACGGCATAAGCTCACTTGGCCTGGCCTTTTCAGGCCAGGTGAGGTAATAATAACAACAAGAGGCCCAGCGGGCCTGAATCGCTCACCTGCAATTATTGGCCACTGGCACCATAAGGTTTCTATGAAGAAGGTTTAGCCATATTTTACTAAAATTGGCCCAGTGGTAGAGCTGTTCAGTATACCATATTTACCCTACGGTATCGCGACAATACTGAAATACTGTATCGAGCAAATCTCAAATTACTGAAATTTCGATACCATTAC